>WEIU01003265.1:53920-128844 GCA_013389925.1 Aegithalos caudatus
GTAATCGCAGTGGGCTTCTTTAAAGAAACATGTAGTTAAGCTACAGAAATTGGTGAACTCACGGTGCCTCACAGAAAGAAAGATGCATGTATGGCATAAATAAATACCCTGAGATCTTTTTATCCTGCAGTCCGTTAAGGTAAATATTTGCCGTGGCATAGATTATTAGCTTAGGTCTAGGCATAAAACTGCCGTGCATTTCAACCATCTGACAGCTGTACAATTCACAAAAAGCTCGATGATGCTAAATTAGGCTACAGCATTCAGTTTTAAGAGTTACACACAAGTCACAGGAAACTTGATCCTGGCTGACGATGGTAGTACCTGTACAGAAAACAGCAAGGTTTGCTGTGATGTAGCTGCAGAACAAAGTCTGCATCAAAGTCTCCTTTCTCAGATGGAAAAATTGTTGTTTAAATCAGCATACTTGTTGTTTGCTTACCAAAATCCTGCATACACAAGAAAGGAGTATTAAATTTCACATCCAAACCTTGTTTAAGAATTTACATTTCATTGCCTGAGGTTAAACAGAAACAAGACACAAAAGTCTACTAAGAAACCACAAACCTAATTTTCTTTCTGAAAAGTGTCAAGAGTAATGGCCTGAGGTTTCTCTGGGAAATGCTTTCTAATATAAGTCTCACTCATAATTCATAGTATACAAAATCTTAGCCATAGTGGAGGCTAGTGGAAGTGTCACCCAAAGGAACAAGAAGTAAGTAAGTAAGGTCAGTGTGAAAGCATCTACCTTTACTTTGGGTCAAGGAGAAAACAGCAGCTTTTCAAGGTTTTCCACCTTTAAGGAGATTGATTTTGCCTCTTACAATATTTAGCGTTATAGCATTGAAACAGAAGTAATGTAAGCATCAAATAAATTTATAGTGGCCTCATCTTAGATATGCCAATACCTCACGAGGCACACTTACACTACAAAGAATACAAACTGACTAGAAAAATACTCCTTAATTTAATGCTTGGTGTCTAAAGCCTAACTTGGAGTGATTTTACCACTAAAGCCTTTACCTACCACTCATGAGCTTTATTGATCAATCGATTTTTTTTTTTTTTTAATTCTTTTTTTCCACAAAAGCTATTAAAGACTCCAAGAACACCTCTCTTCTGGAGCAGCCCACAGCTCAGAAATAATCCAGGACAGAAAAATGCACATAATCTAGGGAGGAGGATATGAAATGCTCTCCATCTGAGAATCCTGATCTCACACTTTGCAGGCAGGTACCCCAGCCACTAGATTGTTGGTTAAGAGTACCAGTGTTTGGGAATACTTAAGATTAAATGTTATTTTTAAAATACTTTTAATGTGTGTATGTATATAGTGCAACTCAATCTTTTTGTAAGTACTTTCCAAACAATTTTGGAATGAGTACCTCAAAAGAAATAGGTAATGAAATGGCCAGTTACCTCATCCTGTCCTGCCAGGAATATGAGGCAGGTAGCTCAGGTCCATTAAGATCATGAGGGTGGTTGTGTTCAGAAAAATAACTTTGCATGGCTGGATAGATAAGAAGTATTTTTTAGTTTAGATATATCTAGTCCCAGATGGCAGCTAATGAGGTCTTTTCCAAACAGTAGCTTTGAGCCTAAGTACACACTTTGAATTCAATAAACCCTTTCTGTTTCTCTTCAGTTAAGTCTACCCTCATCAGTTCTCTGAAGTCTGGATATAGATTGTGGGGTGCCATTAGAGAGGCCCTTAAACAAGAAACTCTAAGATACTGAATGATTGTTTTGGACACCACAGTAATTTTTTCCTCTCTGTGAACAACTGGTAGCTCCCTCTGTATGAAAAGTAAGAACAAATTATTTGGAGGAGAATACAAAGTCCTAGATTTGAAAAGCATATATAATACGGTATCAGTAGTCCTATTTCCATTCATTCTGGTAACTGTCAGGCTATAACAGGGAAGACTTTATACAAAGGATAAATGACTACAGCAGAATTCATAATACAGTATTTTAAAGCCTCCCCTTCAAGCTAGAAAACATAGCCTCCTGTGTGTGTATCACCAGACTTCTGAATCAGGATAAACTGAGATTATCTCAAGATAATTATCTGCAAAGTAGCTTTATCAAGCTCTCCAGTCATCAGTATGATTAGTCCCACTCTGAAGTGGGCCTAGTCTATTTCTGTTTAGATTTTGTTTTGTTAATTCATAACTATGCAGAAACAGATTTTGTGAGAAGCCACAGAACTGAAGTACTTTTTCTTGAAACAAAGCTTTTCAGACCTGCTTTCTCAAACGGTATTGTAGATACTTCCTGTGTATACACACACATATTTCCTGATACATTTTATTTGCCTCTTGAGGTTAGCAAGACTTTAGAGTCTTGTAAGTATTTTTCCTCTTCTATGTTTATTTCCAAGATTATTGCTTAATATCCAAAGTATTCCTCTTGCTATGCAGAAAGAAAAAAATCTCAGTTCTGAACTTCAGAGTTTTATGGGTATTAATTATTGTGAAGAAAGCTTCCATGATTCAAAACCCAGAACAAAAACTTTATCAGCTAGTAGGTACTAGAAAGAAGGAAAGAAGACTTGCAGGGTTGTTGAAATCAGATTTTTGCTTCCTCACTGCCATTCACTGACTCATGATCAGAGCTTTCCATTTCATTGTTTACAAGATGAAGATTTGCTCACCTGTGAAAAACACCAGAAATAAATTAAGCTCTGCTAAACCAGATATTCTGTGCTGGGATGTTCCAGATGTTTAAGGACAGGGATCTCCAAGACAAGATATCCGTCTTGTCTAGACTGCATTAGCAAATTAGATGGGATGCAATACATATGGTTCACAAGCTATTTCCCCTACCCTTCATCATATGTAGCCAAAAGGTAACTGTTTATGGTACTTCTTTTAGGTAGGTTCAAAGAGCACCTGAGGAACAAGGGGTATGTGTATTCAGTCTCCTCAGTCACCACAACATACTAATAACTAGACTCTGCAGTATAAATACAGATAAATGCTAATTTCTGCTCAAGGACTATTTTTTTTGCCAAACGTGACACTGCATTTCTCTTGACACAAGAGGGAGCCATTTAAATTCTTCTTATTAAAAAAGCAGCATAAAGAATGAAGACAAAATAAATACCTGAGTACATGAGTGGCCACATAGATGCCCTTTCAATGTAAACATCATATTTCTGAACCCTTGATAATTTTTCTTCATCTGTGCAATCACAGTGCATGTAGCAGCTGCTGGATTTTTCTGTGTGCAGCTATCATATTGGGGATGTACTGAATGCAGTGTGGCACAAATGCAGTGAAATTATGCTAATTTAAAATAGTTTTAACACTGCGGTTTATTTGACCACTCTTAATGAATTGCTTTACAAAACTGCAAGCCTTGTTCTCAGGTTAAGCCTCACATAATCCTCAGATCACACAGAGCCTCTGTTCCTTGGGTTATTAGCTTCTGTAGGGCAGCTCCACATTTTCAGGTTCACTGAAGGACACATCCTTCCTCTCATCAAAATAAGGATGAGCAGGAGCTGTGGACACTTTTCAAGGTCAAAGCCAAGACTTGTCTTCTGGAGGGTTGGGAGTGAGCGGTGCTGCAGCAGAGCACAAGATGCTTCTGCTGACTCATCACCTCACTGCTGCTTGTGCTGACAGGTTGTCCTGGATCCCTGCCAGCTCCCTTTGCAATTCTGCAAGGCAGGCTACATACACCAGGATAAATGAAAGAGTACAGTGCAAGGGGGAAGTCATAACTGAAAGAAAATTGATGAGGATACTGCAGGACAGGTATTTTCTGAGTCTAGAGGCTTCAGGACAGTTTGTGTTGGGCATGTTTAGAAAGGAATATGGGTGAAGATACAAAGTAGTCTTTCTGTGAAGGACTTGAAGTTAGATAAATATTTTAGAAGATAAATTAATATTTAGGCATCATTTCAGTGAGCCTTGCAATAACTGCTCTTTACAGGAGTGTAAACTGGCAGCTTGATACTGCTATAATCCAGCATTTGAACCACTATTATTTAGATCGGGCAGCTAGAAGTAGGCTATTACTTTATGGTACTATTTTACTGCAAGCTAAACCCTTTCTTTCTGCTCTAATTTGAGTACAGGAAAACCATTCTGATAGCATAAATTATGAGTGTTTGGAACACAGAACATGCACACTATTCTGCACTGAAATTGCTTGTTAGTCCTGTGGTTTTACAGAACTGCAATTCATGTAGGACCATTTGCCATAAACACAAGCTTTACAGATGGCTATAGATGTGCTGTTATAAGTTGCCTGGTTTACCTGAAATACATCCATATATGTTTGAAGCACAGTGAGGCACAGTTCATCTGAATGCATTATCCCACAAAGTTAGGAATTTTCCTGTAAGAGTCTACTCCTATAAAAGGGCTATTAGTGTGAATACCTACCAAAACAATGTTTTCCCTTGTGAAAATAAATCATGGAGTTAGTAAGTCTAGTCCAGTTTTATTTCTGGCCAGCTATTGGAGCCAGGATAGATTGAACCAGGCAACCTAGGTTCTGTATTTTTAGGGGGGGTTATGGTTTTTTGTCATCTATAGGTATTCTGGTTCTCCTTATCTATAATTTTATCTCTAAATTCTTGCCTGCATATGTACAAATACTGCGTACGGGTAAGGAGGATAAAAAGGTATCAATTCAAATTGGTGCCACTGGAGGCAGTAAATGAAAAAGGAAAGTTTTTGGTCTGATACATAAGAACAAAAGTAATCTAGTAGGAAGTAATTTTAAATCAATGACTACTGTGTAGATTCCCCTTGTGAGGTTTCATATTTCTGATATGCAAGAAGAATAACTTGATAAACATGTTTAGCAGCAAGACAAGCCCTTCATACTTTGCTTTACCATTAGTAACTCCTAAGACTGGCATGGCTTTCATATTGTATTAGTACACATCACCTCCCAGTCTTCAATGTCAGAACCTCAGGACCCTGTTTTCATAGGACAGTTTCCTCACACTGAGAGCAAGTCACATTCTGCTGTAATTTAATATTAAGGTGACAGTCAATACAAATAAAGAAATAAGATGCATCCCCTAAGTTCTGGTTGGTGGTACTAACATTTTATCTAGTACATATGCTTTAGCTTCCTCCCCCAACAAATAATGTGGTGAGGAGGTAGAAAATTGTGGCTCTGAGTCACTTCAGCTTAGGATGGAGTGAGTCAGGAACTCAGCAGCTCAGTTGGGAGAATTGATCATGTTCCTGTTATCTGAGAGACACAGAGAATTGCTGGCTATAACTGACAGGCAAGATTCTTCAGGGGCAGGGTAAATCCAGTTTCATGTTTTAACATTCTGAGGGGCAGTAGTCTAGATTTTTCAATAAACCATTTGCAAATCATAACTTTTGTAGCCATTATTGCTGTGAGAGTCCCTAAACTTCAGGATTGAGTATATGGTTTAGGGTGAACAACCCAATTATATTTAGAAACTTCTGTAAGAAGCTTTTCTTCTTGCATTTTTCTGGGCACCCTGACAACCACAAAACATTAAAAAGAACCAAAACTGGGTTTAGGGCTAAGTCTTAAAGGCAATACTAAAGTATAACATCAACTTTGGACTTGTGTTCATACTTAAAATTCTTCTCTCAGACCTGCTCAGATGTTTCCACTCCATATGGCTTCTAGTGTAGCAGTACAGTAAACTTCTGCTAGCTAGTAACACAAAATACCACATATTCTCACTGTGCCATTCCCAGCTAACAGCTTCAGCGCCTAGGGCTGTGTAGCATTAGCACAGTCTGTTCCCAAATAAGTTACCCTTTCTGTCTATAAGCATGACTAATTAATTCAGGGGCAGCACTGAAGCTGCCACAGCTCCACTCTTTCCAGTCTGGAACTAGCCAGCTGTGATGCTCACCTGGAATTGCTATGCCATGCCATTGCACAACACAGGGAACGCTGAGAAAACATTGTACTCTGTTTTCTGTGGTTCCATCCACCTTTCATCTGCCTTGTTACTATAAACTACCATAAACAAGTGCCACAGTAGGAAAATCTGTCTGAAGCCCTCACCCATGGTTATAGCATATGCAAAGACAATAACTGGCTAAGGCAGGCTCATGCCCAGTATTGAGAAACAACCCTTCTCTCACTGGGATGGTGGTGGGAGAAGGCAGAACTTGGCATTTCCCCTTGATGCTGTAGTCTTGGGCTTTCTGCTCCTTTCATGGAGCTGTATTTGCTCTTAGTGCAGTAACACAGTTAGGACAGATTCTGCTGGGAAGCTGCAAATACAGTATGTCCAAAAGACATTTTACACCACAGGATGAGCTTGACATGCTTCCTCTACTTAAAGGAGCCTACTCATTAGCCCCAAAAGGTAATGAGTACTTCTTTCACAGTAGGATTTTGTCTTTAGCATCATCACTGTTCCCTGTTGAGATTTTCTAAACTTAAGCTTTGTCTCTGTTGAGATATGCTACTTTTCAAAATCCACAAATGTCCACAGCTTTTAGGGACATTCTTGAGTATAATGAAACTGCATTTGATCACCTACTTATATAGTAGTATGATAGCTTCATATGCCACTAACTTAGTTACCAGCACAATCCAAGCTTTAAGCACTCTTTTTTCATAGTATACTGACAAAAATACACAGGCATTGCCTCTGTTTTGCAAGCTCATATGGCACCCCTCCTAGGGACTCCTCAGGTAACAGGCAATAGTACTGGCTAGCCAAGATGGCTTTAAAAAATATACCACATACCTCCCTCAAAGAAAAATCCTTAACACCCCAAAACAAAAAAAAGCCTTTAAAAATGTCCCCAGCTAACAAAAACCCAAACAACACAAACAAAAAAGCCCCTCACCAAAACTAAATCAAACAAACAGTACTACACAAAAAGCCAAAGTAATCAAGAGGGTCATAGAGGACTACACAGATGCACATCTCCACAGAGAGATCAATTTTCCAGGTTAGACACCAACAACTGTCTTAAGTTTATCAACACCACCTTTTTCAACAAACAGCAGAAGACTATTTGTCTTGCATTGGTGAAAAACTATAGGACGGTGTCTCTCTTCATCCCCTTTGCACGTTATTCTATATTTACACAAGAAAACAATTTGATAATTACCTGTTATATTTAAAAATAGTCTAAGCTTAGAAACACTACATATAAGATGTCTCAAGGCACAAACAATTTTGTGTTACATTTAGAGCCAAATTGTTTCAGTTCTACTAAGTAACCCAGATCTTGCCAGTCAGCTCCCTCACATTTACCCTTTTTTAACATACTTCATAGTACTCAATCTCAAAACATCTTAGCTAGTAACTCTGCTAATCAGCAGTTGTTGCTTTCTCAGCAAAAAGATAAATACACCAGCTATTGTAAGACAAGCTCCTTACTCTTCTACTTTTCTCAGAGCAAAAGGGAATAAAACCCTCCTATTAAATTACACGTGCCAACAGATTAAGAAAACAAACAAGTCCCAATGAAAAGTCTTACCATTGCAGGTCACAAAAAAAAATAAATCCTCAAATCCAAAGTAGGCCAAAAAGCTGTTACTCTAGGAAAAAAGTTGCATGCTTTCAGGCCAGGAGGCCTGTTCTCTTATATGGTGTGCTCTTACCAAGGTATCAGCACTGGCTTTTGGGTTGCAGGGTCTCAGCTGTACCTGCTTCCTGGCCATTTAACCCCTGTCTTTCTGGTCCCAGTTTTCAACAGATCTAAATGCAAAAAAAATCTTAAGGTTTTGTATTGTTTAGTAGGACATAGCTTAAAGAATTTGTAGTACCCCACAAAACACAACATACCTCAACATAACTGCTTTTCTCCTGCATAATTTCTTATTTTTTCCCTTAATTGTTCTGTTTTCTTTTTTCTACTTACCTGCTCTCCCATTTGTTGCCTATCAGAAGAGATAACAGGTGTAAAAGTTCATCTGAAATAGAAAAGGAGGAAGCCAGGTGGGGACCTCATTACAGAAAATGCATTAATTTCTATGGGTGTTACAACTCTTTGGTTTTATTTTGTTACACTGACAAGGCCGGCTTAAAAGAATAGCAAAACTTCTAACATTGATTCTATCAGTCAAATAATTCTGTGTAACTAGAGGGAGCTAAATAAGGAAAAGAGGAGGATTGAAGACCAGCATATGGGGTGGATGTTGCAAGAAGGATTTGTGAAACTTGTTGAATTACTGCTAATTGTGCTTTCGCTATAATTGGACGATGGTGCATTAATAGTAAAGAAAAAAATCTTGGATGTTACTAAAATGTTCTAAATCACACTTTTTAATGCAAACTTTTAAAGTCTCAGTGTCTTCAGAGTGTCACCTACCCACTTAAACACCTAAATATACCACTTAAGCTCTACTGATTTTTTCAAATTGGTATCTATTAGGTGCTCAGTATCTGTTGTCAGTTGTGTATGTTCAAGTCTACACAATGTCTTAAGATTTCCAGAAAGGTCCATTGAATTACAATAGTTACTTCTAACCTATTTTAAGACATTGTATTATGGACTTTACTGTATGTGAGCATTGTGGTCAGTAATTATTTTAATTGTCTAAGAAAGAAGGTAGGCACCTGTACTTTTAGAAGGTTCTAGGAAGGTCCGTTGTTCAGTTCTGCAAAGTGTGTGGCTTTCAGCCTACCAGCTGGCACTAAGCCATTGAATGAAATAGGCTACAATTTTTGTCAAACACCTTGGTTTTATATAATTGAAGAATAACATCTCAGAAACCTTGTAGAAAAGCATTTGCTGTCTAAATCTTCTTAAAAAAAGATCAACAGTCTATTTTTCATAGAATGACAGAATGGTTTGCATTGGAAGAAGCTTCAAGATCACCTCGTTCCTGTCCTGCTGCCATGGGCAGGGACGCCTTCCACAAGACCAGGTGACTCAAAACCCATCCTACCTGGCCTTGAACACTTCCAGGCATGGGGCATCCACAGCATTTCTAGGCAGCCTGTGCCACTGATCATCACCCTCACAGTAAAGAATTCTTCCTAATGTAAACCTGCTTTCTGTCTGTTTGAATCCATTCTGCCTTGTCCTGTTACAACATGCCCATATAAAAGGTCCCTCTCTGTCTCTCTTCTAGGCCCTTTTTAGGTACTAGAAGGCTGTTCTAATGCCTCCCTGGAGCCTTTTGTTTTCTAATCTGAACAACCCCAACTCTCTCAGCCTGTCTTCATTGGAAAGGTGCTCCAGCCCTCTTATCATCTTCATGGACTTCCTCTGGACTTGCTCCAACAGGTCGATATCCTTCTTGTATGGAGGACCCCATAGCTGGATACAGCACTCCAGATGGCATTTCAGAAGAACAAAACAGGCAGAATCACCTCCCTTGACCTGCTGGCCACTCTGCTTTTGATGAAGCCCACGATGTCATTGCTTTCTGGGCTGCAAGCACATGTTACAAGGTCGTGTCAAACTCCTCACTCCTAAATATTCCCAAGTCCTTTTCCTCAGGGCTGCTCTCAATCCGTTCTTGCCCAGCCTGTACTTGTGCTTTGAATTTCCTCAGTCCGGGTTCAGGACCTTGCAGTTGGCCCTGTTGAACTTCATGGGGCTTTCACAAGCCCACCTTTCAAGCCTGTCCAAGGTCCTTCTGGATAACATCCCTTCCCTCCAGCCTGTCAACTGCAGCACACAGCTTGGCGTCACAAGCAAATTTGCTGAGCATCCCATGGAGCAGGCAGGGACTTCTGTGCAAAGCAGGCTCCATGCTCAGTCAGTTGTGTGAGAGGTGACCATCTGCTGGAGTCATAAGGAAATTATATAGAATTTGATTTATACTTTGTAACAAGCTATCACTTAACTTTGCTATTGTCTTCTCTCATATTCACACCATTAATATATTAGCTTCGCTTTGTGATATGACTAATAAGTTTTTCCTTTTGCTCAACTCCCTCCTTCTCCCCTCCCCCCCGCCCCAGAAGTATATCTTTGCAACATTGAAGTTAACATTCTATATAAAGTAGTTTTTGATTTTGCTTCATTTTGGGGGGGAAAATTTAAAAATCCAGAATAAATCCAAAGAGCCAGCCGAAACATAATTTGACAAAGGCGGGATTCTTACACAGTTATTATGGTGTGTACATACACCTGGAAGTGGATATAAAGCACAAAGGAATATTGTCATCATCCTAAACCTGATGGCACACTCATCATAGGATAACTTGATATTGGTAACCAAGCGTTTTTTGTAGTATGAGACAAAACCCAATATGTCAACAAAATGGAGAGTTTTGTCATGAGAGACATTAAGAATTGAAATTATTTTTTAAAAAATCTCTATTTTTGTTTCTTTAAAATGAGGAAAGATGATTTAACCACATGGCTACTAGCAGGAACAGGAGGCAAGCAGTTAAATTTCCGTAAATCAGGAAGAGCATTAACCTCTTACAGTTTCATCTTTTCTAAAGCAAATGAAATACTGTATGATATGGCTGCATTGCTGACTAATAATATTACTCATCAGAAACTCTTAAATCAGTCTATAATCACAAGATTAATTAGTGTAATAATTTGGTTCTTTATTAATTCAGCAATTTGTAGCTAATTGCTAACTCCTTGCATTTCTCAGAAATCCTTCTCCAGGATGTTTTCTTTCTGCCTGTATGATATTGCCTCTAGAGGGATGCAGCACAGCTGCTGAATGAGTCCATGTGCCTTTTCAAAAAAGGAGATAAGTTACATGGTATCTGGCACTTCTTACCTACATGTAGTTGGGGCATGTGATCTTATTTCCATGCAATTTGTTTCCTCTCTCCTATTCAGTCCTGACAACATCTTTGGATGTCACAGAGCAGTTCCACAAGTGAAAAGTGGATTTCACTTTTTAGGAGCCTTAATCCAGTGGAGAATACAGCATGTGGCTAAAGAAGTTGGGAATCCCTTGTGAGTATCCTTCAGAATAGATAGAATAAGATGGAAAGTGAAAGTTCATTACATCTCACTTTGAACCAAAATGTGTTCATTTAAAGGAACAGCTTTGCTTGGTAGCCATTGTGACCAAAGAAAGTTGTCATGGAAACCTTGATACGATAATAACTACCTGGACAGAGCTATAAGGCCATAGAGACTGTAATAAGGTGGCCATTTACTCTGGAAGAGATGGGTTTCTGTCTAGTGAAGAGACTGGAATCAGTTGATTAAAATGGATCTGCTGTAGTAGGACCCAGTAATGAGATACAGATATTTTTTTTTCTTGTCTATCAAAGACAATTACCGCATGGCACTTTGATTTATTCACTGGTAAAAATATTCTAAAGCTGTTTAGAGGAGCCCAAGTGTGGATGCTAAAGAAGGTTTTGTTCCAGAAGTTAATTTTGGTCAAAGTTCTCCTCCCTTCCACATTGTCTGCACTCTTGTTGTAATTACCATGATTGTATTCTTTCCTGTTAGGCTGGATATCTCTGTATTGCACTGCACTACACAGTGCACACATAGCCCAAGTGCCAATTATACCACTTGAGATAAATATCATCCTGTACAAAAAGAATGTGCTTAATTGGTCTTGTTTAATTTGAGCACTTCACAGTGCAAGTGCAAAGGGCTAAAATAATCACACAATTGTAGTTGAAAATGTTTAAAAAGTACTTGAAGTACTTCTGTGAAACAGATGATTGGGAAGCTTATCCAGTCCTCTGAGTCATACTACTCTGGTTATCCAGGAATCCAAAATTCAAGCTGAATGTGGATACTTCTATATAGTTCTTGGAGCAGTTTCCTGAATTGATCATGTTTTTATGTAGTTATTACAAGGTAAAGAAGATGGGAACTAAAAAAAAGCCACTTTTTTTTCAAACTGGTTACTAGGACTCTGAATCTCTCCAGGATTATAGCTTGCCCTTTAAAGCTATATAAGGTAACAATTCAGAAGCATCCACTTCTTTACACTGGCATCATGTTGGGGACAGTTGTGTCTTAGATTGTAGACATCCCTTGTAAGATGGTTAAAAATAAAATTGTAATTCAAACTGGCTCCCTCTGAGTTTCAAAACTGTCATGAAAGCAATCTGTTCACACAGTACTGCTATACAGCAGGACTGGATGCAGTCAGGATGTGAATAAGGGTGCTATTGAACAGCACAACACATCCTCTGTAATATGACATGGAGAGCACATCAATCTGTGCAGAGCAAATGGGGTCGAGCAGGAACTGTAGATCCTTTATGTGCCCCCTAGTAAATATGTCCTTCCTCTGAAAGCAAAAATACTAAAAATATATAGGGCTTCCAAGGGACTTTGTTATTTGGTCTTCAAAGCTAATGCTTAAGCAATTTTGGTCAAATATCTGCAGGCATGAGGCAAATCAGTGGATCTAATCAAGCAGTTGGTACACTGGAATACTCCCTGAATAATATTCGTTTAAACACATATTTACTGAATGGAAAAAAATCATGTATGAACAGAAAATAATGGAGTGGAGGATCATTTTTGCACAGGTGTTGAGGAAGAGTTAGGAGAGAGTCTGTGTTTACTTCCCTAAGTAATTTTTTCTGCAGAGAGTAAAAGATTAATGAAACAATCTCTGTCATGGTTGAGTGTAAGGAAAGTCTGAAAGCACAAACATAGCCAAGTTGTTCCTCTTTGAGAACACTGGTCTGTGTACAGGTGTGTTTGTATCTCTGAAGAGAACAAGTAGTCTAACAGAGTGTCTAAAGTATCTAAAAGACCCCTAGATATTTACATAATCAAACAAAAATCTAAGTCTTGACTTCACCTACAAATGGGTTGGATTCCTCCTGTTTGGCCTTAACTCAGGATCAATTTAGAGTCTGTTTTTGCTATCCTTACTCAAATACATTCCCCTTAGAGTACAAACCAGTTAGAGTTTGTGAGGGGGTGTCATTATGTTCATCAGAGCATTAAAAATAGCAGTTCAATACAGTATTTAGTCCTGCACATGAAGGGTTTGGGTGTTGGAATGCATGATTGTTTCAGGTTACAAACCTGTTTAAAGACTGCTTTGTTATCTCAATTAGCTAAAAGCAGGTATGTCTGCTATATAAATTGTGGTAATAGCACAGCCATGAAATACATGTCCCCCAAGACAAATCCAGCCACTGAATGATTCTAACTGCGGCATAATTCACTAATGTGAGCAGAATAGCAGTTCACAGTCATATAATGACTGAATCATTACTGAGGAAACCTTACTGCTATTTCTACCACAAATCCTGCACTGTCTTAAGGAGACTCTGTCCTTTTGGAATGTTGTTCTATCTGTATTCACTATTGTATTTTTAACCTTCAACAATTTAAAAGTATATAAGGGATATCCTTATGATTTGTTTTCCAGAAAAGTAGCATGTACAATGTTCACCTGAGACAATTTTATATATATTTACAAACTGGGAAAGAATTACAATTTTTCTGAATGTTAGGAGATAATGAAGAAAATATATAGTTTGAGTTTACATTTCAAGCATTGCAACTGTGACACTTGTACATAAACCGGGTCAAGATGATTTGAGTGATGAGAAAGAACTGCTTAAAATGTTTTTCACAGTGGTAAGTCCTAGACTGTAGCCTGTCAGTTTATTGCAGGAAATCAGTTGCTGTCTTACAGAGATCAGGATTTTATATTACCTATGTTGTCTTTACAGTGTTTCTAGGAAAAAACTTACGATGGGCTGATAATGTCCAAAAATTCTCATAATTGATTGTCTATTTGTCCAAAAGATTTATGTATTTGTGTCTTCCACCAGAATTTTTGTAGAGGAAATCCCTTTTATTGGGTAGAGGAAATCTCTTTTTTGTGTCTTGCAGAACTTGATTGTGTTTGTAAAAATCTGTGTGGCTCTCTTCTGGCATATGGTAACTGGATAGAATTTGCATGATTTCAGATTTTACTCAGGCTCTCCCACACTTTCTAATTCCCTGTCCTAATTTCTGGTGACCACTATTCTAGGAAGAGATGTCCTTTTGGCTCATGGAGTTTGATACAGGAATGAGGAAGCACTAAGGGAGATTCTGCAGGAGTTGTTGCTAAAGAAACATCTCAAGGAGTGATACAGCTTACTTCGTATTTGTTGAACTCCCTATCAGTAGGAAAGCTGTGACTTTGCTCAGTTTTAAAATATGATATGTTGTCATATTTGAAATATGATATTCATCTCACAGAGGCTAGCTTCTGCTAAATTAAATCCATGCTACTAGAGCAGCTCTGAATTATAATGTACAGTCGAAAAGATTCTGTCAATATCCGAAAAAAGCTGTGCTAAAATTTTATTCTTTCTGCACCAGTAACTTTATGGTGGTCCCTGAATTCAATATTGCCAATGGAAATTGCAAGCAATGTAGCCTTAGGCTTTGACACTTTGGTTATCTGAGACATGGATATTCTGAGTTTTAGTCAATATCTAAGGATTGATGAATATTCATAAATTATTAAGCTAAATACTTCCCCAAAAGTAGAGCAGTGGGAGGAAATAGATACTTCTATTTCTGCTTTTCTTATTTTGTGCTAGTCCTTACCACTTCCGAATTGCAGAAATAAATGTTGATTCCAGTCGTAGTAAAAATCATCTTGCCTGGTTGTCTTGTATGCTAGCAGTCAGGTCTTCTTCCCCTGGACTGTGCTGTTGCAACATACCTGTTGCATACCAGCTAGGAAATAAATCTTATGCAAGGTTAAAAGTCTGATGAAAAAAAGTGTTGTTATAGTCATAGCAGGTAAAATTGCACTTTTTCTTTTAACTTCATTTGTTCTAGAACTTCTTCCCATTTTCCTTTTGATCCCTTGATTATATTTACAGTGTCAAGATCCATATGATAATGTCCCTTTCTGTCTGCAAACCAGATTTTGTAGCTACCAGTATATGAAATAATTTATTTGATCAGTCCAAGTGCTTTTGGATCCCTGATATGAACAGCCTTTTCCCATTTATATTCAGTCATCCAAAAGCAGCCTATGAAACTGTTTCTTTTGGAATCTGTTGGTAGCATACTGTTGCCACTCTCATCATTCCTTTCTGTTGTCTGATGGTTCACAGTGTAACTGGCATTTCTGAGGTACTTGGTTTCTTAATCTGAATCCTAGGTCTCAGCAACTCTGTCTATACTGATGAATTGCTTTTTTTAGACTTTTAGGGTGTTAGTAGCTCTTAGAACCCACCAGTTCTAGGTATTTGAGTTATTGGTATGTCTTGGGAAGTGATAGTTTTCAGTCTTGTGTGCTTACCATCTTTTTACTGTGACAAAAAAAAAAATTGCGTTCCTTTTATATAGCAATACTAAGGCAATGCAAAACTTCTTTGAATTCACTTCCACAATACATCAATACAATTATTTTAGCATTACCTTGTATTATCATTGTACATTCTATCATTGTATCAATTATCATTGTACATTTGCTCTGGCTGGAGAAACAATATATCAATCATATATATGTATATTTATATATGCAATAATACATATGACAGAAATTTTATATTTCTGAATTAGAAGTAGCAGTATAGTAATCCACAATTTGCAAACATTGATTCTACTAAGTTTCCCATTATTAGGAAATAGTCCCTGAATTTGAAGGCCAGGTTAAACACATTTAGGTTTCTGCTGCCAGGAGAGAGAGGAGTATTCTGTGATTGTCCACCAGACCATTCTCTTAAATGTCTTGGAAACAATACAGGCAAAATAAGTAATGCTTACATTGGTGTGGACCCAGGCACATGCACTTGCACCCAAGGAGTAACAGATGCTCTCAGATCCCATGATAGAGGCAGAACCACGAAGGCCAGAACACATTTAGATTAATAAAATATGTATTCTGTATCTGTAACAGATTATCTGTAAGAAAGCATGTTCCTCAAGTAGCTAATTTTTCTTTTTTTCATAAAAAAGTTAAACTGAAATAATTTTATTTGTAAAGAATATTCTGGCAATACATGGAAATTAGACTAATTTAATTTGCCTTTTCATTCCCTCTTTCCTGGTGTTGAAAAGGCTGGATTATCTTCATCAGTAAAGATTGTAAAATGTGATGGTGAAACCTTGCAAATGACCTTTGAATTTACAGAGAGTCATTTAATTTTGTTGTCATTATGTCATTGTTACTGTTGGGATAGCATTTTTTTATATCATCTAGCTTTCTGTGCAGTGAGCTAAGTGCAGGGCTAGAAAGAGTTTGCCTTCACACAAAACTTACTTATTTCAAAGTGTTCCTGTAATTTTGCTTTTTGTCAGCAAGCTATAGAAAACAGTAATTGATGAAATGTATGTGTGTCCATTCAATAAGGTGATTTGAAATAGGCTGAGACTTCTGGGTGGGGGGAAGAAACAAGTATTAAATGTCAACTAGTGAGAGGTACTCCTTTACTTCACTTAATTGACCAGTCAAGTGAAGTTGTAGGAACAACACAGGTATTTCTTTCATGGCTACACCAACTATGATGCCAAGCATAGTCCATAATCTCTCCTGTGAGGTAATCTATACACATGTGCATGTGTATAGATTAATAGTTGAATAGTCATAGGAAAATAGGAAGAGGACTGAAATTATCTCTGTGTCACTAGGTTTAGTCTACAACTGTTTTCAGAAATCGTATCATAGAACATAGTAGAGTCCCTCTCATGGACAGCTTAAGATGCATTTTGAAGTGGATGATATTTCTAGTGCTCACTAGTTTTGCTGGAAGGCTCTTGCAAAAATGCATTTCACTGATTAAATGAGGAGCCTCTTCCTAATTCTGGCCTATGTATTTGTGGCTATTATGAATCCATTTGTCCTTTTGCCAGTATTCTTTAGCCTACATTGATCTCTCCTTGCTGGTGCTCTGCTATCTGATGTTGTGGCAGGTTGACTGACTGGATGCCAGGTCCCCACCAAAGTGTACTAGCATCCCTCTCATCAGCTGGACAGGGAGAGAAAATATAATGAAAAACTCATGGGTCAAGATAGGGGTAGGGAGAAATCAGTTGGCAATTAATGCCAGAGACAGAGCAGACTCAAGTTGAGGAAATTAATTTATTGCCAAAAAAATCAGAGTAGAATAATGAGAAATCTTACTAAATCTTAAAACTCTGCTCCTGAATCCCCCCATCTTCTCAGGCTCACATTCATTCCCCATTTTCTTTACTTCTCCCCCTAAAACAGTGCAGGAGGACAAGGAATGGGGGGTGTGGTTACTTCTCACATTTTTTACATCCTCTTATGTGAGATCCCTCCTAGGAGAAGGCCCTCCTCAATCATCTCCAATGTGAGTTCTTCCCATGGACTGCAGTTCTTCATGAATTTTACCAACATGAATCTCTGCCACAGGGTGCAGTCCTTCAGGAGCAGAATGCTCCAGTGTGGGTCTCCCACAATGTGACAAGTCATCCCAGCAAAACTGCTCCAGTGTGGCCTCCTCTCTCCTTGGGTCCACAGGTCCTGACAGAAGTCTGCTTCCCAAGGGACCACAGCCTCCTTTGGGCATCCCCTTGCTCTGATGTGGAGTTTTCCATGGCCTTGCAAGTAGATCTTTGCTCCACCATGTACGCCTCCATGGGTTTTAGGGGCTCAGTTGCTTCACCATGCTCTTCATCACTGGTTGCAGAGGAACCTCAGCTCTGGCACCTGGAGCACCTCCATCCCCTCCTTCTTCACTGACCTTGGTGTCTGCAGAACTGTTGCTCTCTCTGGCTGCTGATTTTTCTGCAGATTTGTTTTCTTCCCTTCTTCAATCTGTTATCCCAGATATGCTACCACCATTGCTGATGGGCTTGGCCAGTGGCCTGTCTGTCTTGGAGTTGGCTGATTTTGGCTCTGTTGGAATGGAGAAAGCTTCTGGTAGTCTCTCACAGGAGCCACCCTAATAGCCCTACCACTAATAAAAACCTTCCCTTCTAGCCCAATGCATATGTGGTATCATAACTGTCTTAATTTTATTTTTCCCAGTGTAAATATATCAGTGTCTCTAAGGCTTCCCTTGGAAGACAGAGAAGTGTCTATTCTTTTGATTACGTTTGAAGAATTCTCTGCACCTGAGCCAGTTTATATCTTTTTAAACATAGATATTTAGAATTATAGACTGCATTTGTGCGACAATGCCAAAATACAATAGCACTTATACTTTCTTTGCTGGAAATAGTTTTCCTGATGCATCATATGATTTCAGTTGTCTTTTTCAAAGCTGTGTCAAATGGTTGTCTTGGGTATCCTATGATGGTCATCCTTTTTCTATACTGCCTCCAGTTGTCTGTATTTCATAGCAGCCCCCAAATGCATAACGGTGTTTTGAAATATTAAAATTTAATCCAGTTTCTATTACTTCAGTCCTCAAGGTCATAGAGCTCTTTGTGTATGATGTTCTGGTCCTCAGCCAAGACTTTTGCTGCTTTACAGTTTTATATTAGCAAACAGTAATTAATACATGTATTTTTTTGTGTCCAGGTCATCAGTGAAAATATTAAGAAAAGACTCAAATGGATCCTTGAAGATCTCCTTTAAGACTTGCCCCTCACATGACTAGTTGTACTTTCAGTACATACCACTATGTTCTGTTGAGGTCATTTCTCACCTACCTTGCATTTCTTGTGCTTGTTTCCTTCATCATGTCCAAGTTATACTCCATGCGGCCCAAGTCAGTGCTGAAAGTAATTGTGTTCCTCGGAGGTGTATGCTTATCTTTTCAATCTTTTCTGAAGTGCAGATGTAATATTTTCCAGTTCCATTGTTTTGCTTAAAATACTTTAAGTTTTTTAGGGAAAACAACAACAACAACAACAATAACAACAACAACAACAACAAAACAAAAAAAAACCCAAAACCAAAACAAAACAAAAAACACAGGCAAAAAACCCCAGGCATCTTTCAGTAGAGACCAAGGAGACAGCTAATAGATCCTTTTTTCTGTGTGTGTATCTAGCACTGTGAACATGTAGGTACAGAGAATGATGGAGGAAGACTTCCATATTGGAATTGTTGGTCTATTACCCAGAGTCTGAGCCTTTAGGAGCCCCAGTCCCGTGTCTTTGCAGCTGTCTTCTTCACCATCAGATTCACATGACATCTACTCCTTGTTTTCTCAACACTGGTATTTAGAAAAATCATTGTGCTTGCATGGCTTTGTGTTATTGAAAACGGAGTATTTTTTCTCTTGGAATCTGTAATCTTTCTAAATATTTATGTGGGATCACCTAGAACCTGAAAATACTACCTTTTAATAGTGTTTTAGTGTAAGAAATATTTTAATGCTACTCCATTTCCCATATATGTTATATCTTGCCATAAGTCCATGATGCTCAAGCTCAGTTTGTCCATTCACAAAGGTTTATTATTTTCCTTCCATATAATATGGGACTGACTACAAGCAAAGGTGCCAGCCACAGTTTGCCTGGTCTAAGGAGAATGTTCATAATTAGATAATAATGTTGCTTTGTGGGTTTGTCCTCATTTCACTGGACATCTCTTCTGATACAAAGTAGTACCCTGACATCATGGTAGGTAGCAGTCCAATGGTGTCTTGATCTTTACCATACTCATCAGTCTTTCACTTAACTTTCATATACTTAAATTAATTATTCCCGTTCTGTGTGAGCCAATGTCATCTTCACTCAGATGGTGATTCTGATCACTGTGTCTCTCCTAAAGAGAATTAATTTACATTTAACACAATACTGTACTGAAAAGATATTTTCTGTCTCATTATATTCAATAGCAAATCTATGCTTTTCAAATGGAGGTGGAGAGAAGATCCTATGTGTAGAAACGGGAGGGCCAGGGGTGGAGAGAGAACTCTTGATCCAGGCCTGCTCTGGAACATGCGGTTTATTTCACGGGTCGTGGGGGCCAGAGCTTTGCTTAAAGCTGCCAGCCACAGCTTGAAGCGTGCCCAAAAGAGAGCGAATTTCCTGTTACAATACATTTTATCTTCTTCTGTGTTGAATATTCTAATTTGGAGTAACCAAGCCGTACAAAACACAGATCCTACAGAATTTACATACAGCCTATAAGAACTACTACATTACCATACCGTGCTACATTCTAAACCCAAAAGCTAACTTCTAAACCCTTTTCCTGCCACCTTGGCAGGACCCTTCCCCCTTGGCGTCCCTTTGTCTACTAGGGGATTGCTCAATCCCAAGAATCTTGCCTTCAGCTTAATCTTTGTCTTCCTGTCACACAGTAACTTGGCTTCTTATACGTCAAAGCTGGCTTGCATCTCTATTTCGCTTATAGGTTGTATATTCTTATAAATCTTTGCCAAGCAATCATATTGGTAAGGCTTTCCTGCTTCATCTTTCCCAACACTATGAACTACTGCAAACCTACAAATGCTTCTGGTAGCAGTAGAAGCTGGCACCATTCAGTAACCCACCTGCATTCTAAAAGTTAAGATTAATGGGGAGCTTGTGCTCATACAAAATTTTATTGACTGGCCCTTGGGGCCAGCTAGACCACCAGCATAGATCCTATAAAAGGCTTTTCCCCCACAGAAGAAAATTCCCTATCCTAAAATGGAGATGCTCTGATGTCCATTCACTTTTAGCATTTCTCTATTTCTGTCTTGTGTAATCAATCTTATTCAAAAGCTTTATTTCATATTCTAGTCATGAAATGCCAAAGGGACCCTCATCTCAGATGAGGTCTTTAAGGGCTATGATAATGCATATAACCTTTTTCAGCACCAAGACTTGAACCCAAAGTTAGCAGAAAAAGGCAGAAGCTGAAATTAATGTTTTTGTGAGTGTAATTAGCCAGTAGAGCAGCTTCTGGTAGGAGTAGCTGATCCACAGTCATTAAAATGTCAAAGACTTACTGTGTTTTTGTTTGTTTCCATGTATTTAATGTGAGCCATATGGCAATGAACAATACTTCATTTTGAGTATCCAAGAAGGGGAACTCTTATTAACAAAAGCTTTATAGTAGCATGTGTGAAAGAGACCTTTCATTATACTTGTAGGGTTAATTTATATGGGGTAATGTTTGGTCTTAGTTAATCCATCTCTCCAACATTTTAACAATATTTTAATGAAACTTTGAGCTAGACGTCAGTGTAGAAACAATTGCCTATTTTAACGATTGATTTTCAGTAAAGTACTGAGGAATGAAAAACTGAAAATCTAACTCTAAAAAAGGGGAATTACAATGATCATCATTGATTTTAATAGGGTCAGGATTTTATGGAGCACTTATATTTCAATAACTGAAGTAGCAAAATAAAAATTGATACATATTCAAGATTACCATTAAGTATGTAAGAGGTAGTTATTGTAAAAGCTGCAATTCTCTCAAGTGTAGTGGCTCATAATGTTTATAGTGTTTTATAAAACATAACCAAAAAACCCACAATAAACCACAAGAACGCGACCTTTGTAAAATGTAAATTGTGTCTCAGCTTCCTTTCGAATTCATAGTAGTCACAAAGCTGGTCCCACGTCTGTCATGGCTAAATGAAAACTGAAATTATTTTTAGCCCTTTGACCAAAATTTTCCAGCAGATACTAATCTATTCATTACATACAATTTTTAATTGCATGGTGAATCATTCAATTGATTACTGCTGGTGAAGGATCTTAACAGGACTTGGACTTCAGTGACCTTTATGGGTCACTTCCAGCTCAGGGCATTCTATGATTCTCTGATTCTCTGATTCTATGATTCTCTGATTCTCTGATTCTATGATCAGGGCACTACTAGACCTTAATTGTCCTGACCAACCTCCTGCTGGGCCTCTGTCTATGCCTCTGTCCATGGGCCTGGGAGCCTGATTTCAGATTAGCCCTGGGCCTTTCAGTCCCTGTCTGAGCTGTATCAGAGGACTGCTGGTTTCCAGCTCAACCACAGCCCTTCCTGGCCGTGGCTGGGTTCTGTTGATCAAAACCCTAACCTCAAGGCTGCTTTTATGGCTTGACCTAAGACCTGCCTCATCACCAGGAATTTTCCTAATGATCTGCACTCTTGGTTGAGCTTGGCTGCCATCTCTGAGTCTGTTCACCTTGCCTGAGTACTGTTTAGCTGGGCCCTGGCTGGCAAGACAATTGATCTGCTGGCTGGACATCATGCTTAGCTTCCACCTTCCCATCCCTTAGGGAGCAACCAGACCTTACTGTACACTGCTATAACTGTCTACAGAAAGAGATAGAAAAACTTGGATTCAGCTTCTGTTCCAGTGGACAAAGGGATGTTGCTCATGGATGTTGGGATCATGGATTGAATCAGTCTCTGAAATATTAAAAAGAAATCTGAGCCAGAGCAGTTTAATTCTGGTAACTAAAAAGATTTTGTGTAATGGTTACATTCATAAGTCTGTGGTTAAGGAGTTGTTACAGAGCTGTGCTTGGCCATGGGCGGGAGAGAATTAAATCTGTTTGGGACTGTATTTAGCAAACTTATAGATAATACTCAAATCTATTGCAAAACAAGAAGCTTTTTATTGGGCTGTCATTTCTTAACTTTAGAATACTTAGGTATCACCTAACTACCTCAAGTGGCTGGGTGGGCAATTCCTGCATTCTTGATTTACTGAGTCTTTAAAATGTCACTGCTTCCAGTGCATTTATGGTCAGATAATGTTTTAGTTTCTGTGGCTTTTGGAGGCATATAACTTTTACTTATCCTGCACAGCATTCCTACCCCACCCCCTCTCCTTATTATGTGTGTAACATTTTTTGTTATCAGACTCTTACATCTAGCAGTGCATGACTCATGGCCCATTGCAGCTCAGTCAAATGTCACTGTTATGAATATATTGCAAGATGAGCCATCCTTGCACATCTTTGGTGCAATATTTATTATTCAGCTGTTGCTGGAGTGAGTGGAAAGATACCCATGAGACTGCAAAGACATTTGGAGCAGGTCTGAGTCTGCCTTTAGTGTGCCTCACTACTGCACAAGAACAAAAGGCCAATTTTTATACTTGGTAGTCATCACTTTTATAACTTTAATGTAGTCACTACTGGTGACTAAAATGGACCAGTGTACTCTGGCTGCAAGATTTTATACACTCAGGGCCTCTGAAGAGCTCATAGATTTTCACATAGGCTAGCAACCAGTTCGATTAAGAGCACCTCATCTACTTCTTGAGCAAGAGGGCTATGGCAGAGGCCCACTGCATGGTCACCATGATGCCCACAAGTCCTAATGTGAACATTGCCAGCTGGCTCATGTCCATCCCTAGAGCCCTGTGCACTCCCACTACTCTCAGCATAAAGGGCAAATTGCTGACCTTCCCAACCTCTCCTTCCTTGCCTTTCTTTCTGAATTTTGCTTTAATCCTCATTATTGGAATTTCATTCCTGTTGTCTTGAGTTCTTTTCCTGGTTTTTTACATGCTCCTGCCTAGGCCCACAGTTGGTTTTCCCCATATTCTCTTGTTGTGTCTCTTTCTATCTTCCTTTGTAAACACTTTGAATTTGCTATCTTCACATCTGTAGCTATCTGGGAATAGTGGAAGACACCTCAACAGATGCACTTTGATGCCATTCCCTCAGTTCCTCTGATGCACTTTTTCCTCTATTGTCTTCCATGGCCCTCAAGACATACCTTTTTCTAAGGCAATCCACGTGAAAACCTGTTTTCTTATGGTCTCAAAGCATTGTTATTACTTCATCATTAAGTAAAATTGTGGAGGCACTGACACTTTGTTAAGAAAAATCTGTTTGTTTAATATCAGTTGGGATAATCTGTGATGTGCTAATTTACTGATGATCTGCAAGAAGGGATAGAGTTTACCAGTAGTAAATTTGCAGATGACACCAAGTTGAGTTCAAGTGTCAATCTGTTGGAGGAGGGCTCTGCAGAGGGACCTGGACAGGCTGGATAGATGAGCCAAATCCAACAATAACAGATTGTTCAACAGATCAGGTGCTGAGTCCTGCATTTTGATCACAACAGCCCCATGAAGCACTACAGGTTGGGGACAGAGTGGCTGGACAGCTGTCAGGCAGAAAGGGAGTTTTGGGTGCTGGTTACTGAACATGAGCCTGCAGAGTGTCCACATTGGCCAAGAAGGTCAATGGTGTGCTGGCCTCTATCAGCAACAGTGTGGCCAGCAGGACCAGGGCAGGGATTCTTCCCCTGTACTCAGCACTGGTGAGGCTGCACCTTGAGTGCTATGTCCAGTTCTGGACTCCACAACTTAGGAAGGACATGGAGGGGATGGAGTGTGCCCAGAGAAGGGCAATGCAGCTGGTGAAGAGTCTGGAGCACACATCCTATGAGGAGCAGCTGAGGGAGCTGGGGTTGTTTAGCCTGGAGGAGGCTCAGGAGAGGCCTTATCATACTCTACAAGTACCTAAAAGGAGGTTGTAGCAGGGGGTGGGTTAGCCTCTTCTCCCAGGCACCCAGTGACAGGACAAGAGGACAGAGTCTTAACCTGCACCAGAGGATGGTTTGGCTGGGCATTAGTAAGAAGTTCTTCAAGAAAGAGTGATTGGGCATTGGAATGGAAAGGGAGATGGTGGAGTCACAATCCCTGGAAGTGCTGAAGAAAAGACTAGATGTTGCACTCACTGCTGTGGTCTTGTTGATAAGGTAGTGTTAGGTCATAGGTTGGACTTGATGACCTCAAAGTTCTTTTCCAACCTAGTTGATTCTGTGATTTTATGATTTTGCGATTCTGTGAGTATGAATAGGATCTGGGCTTGGTTTTCATGGACTTCTGTTTCGTCCAGACAGGCCCAGCCTAACACCTTTATATACAGTCAAAGAAATCCCATGTGCAATTTGTTGTAAGCAATATGATTAAAATGTACTTTTTAAAAGGTGTCAAGAACATTTGATATGGTTACATTTGACCTGTGCCAGTTTGTGTAGGCTCACTCATTTGGCAGAGCTCCACAATAGCTGTGATATCCCAGCAGGTTTTTTCCTGGCTATCACAGCAAAAAAGAATTGACTAGCTCAATTTTAAAGCAGGGGAAAGAAAACAACATAATAATTAAAATTACTTACAAGACGAATGATGCAAATGGTTGGAGCAATCATCATATACATTTAATCCCTGCTTAAAAATCTTCTACTTCTAAAAAAGTAAAACTGGGTAATACTGATTTTATATTTTCTCTTCATTTCTACTGTAGGAGGTGCAAATTCCCTTAAAATAGTATTTGCTGAAAATACATTTACTTGTATTGTGCTGTAAAATGCAGCACAAATGAGTATTTTGAATCCATTGCTCCTAGTTGAGTGGTGTTCTTTGCTAAACGTTGAAATTGTCTAATTGATTCTTCATTGAGGCAGATGTGAATTAAGACTACCTCTGCAGAAATAAATGGAAGAATAGGAAGATAAGAGCATGGAGAATAAGGCTCAAGATCTCTGGAGGAAGGTGACATTTTTGTCTTAAAAGATTGTCAGCTCTTATAGTATTCATGACTGATTCTCAGAAGACAAATGCCTAAAATTAAATGCTTCAGATTTGCAAGTGACAAATGAGTCATGGGTAGATGCAGAGAAAAGTAGAAAAACCAGCAATGACAGAATGTGGGTGTTAAGAATAATAAAAAATAAATCTGAGATCTGATAGCTGAATATTCATAACTAATCTCATTCTCATTCATTTTAAATTTTTAGGAAGATGCTATTTGAATTCCATTAGCTAGTTTTTCAACATCAGCAGTCCCAAGTAAGTTGAATAATTTGTTATCCAAAAATAGAAAAATATTAAATTTCAGACCTGAAAATCTATAGTACAAGTGAAAATCGATAATTTTAAAAAATACTTTTTGGAAGGAGATCATGTGTGTTTCTCAATTGTAATGGGTTACAATTGTCCATGACTTTATAGCTATTCTTTTAAAGTATTAATAATAGTTTCATGGAGCGCATCTGTTCTTTATTATTTCTCCCAGAGCCTTAGTTTGATCTTCACAGTACTCTCAATAAGATCAACTCATCCAGATATCTGGTTGCTTAGTCTGATACTAAGGTGATAACAATAAAATTTGTCATGTGAAACCATGGGATCATATTCCAGTGCATATTTCCTCCTCAGGAAAGGCTCTGTGTAACTGGCAGGCATGTCTCTAGGGAATTATCAAAGAGGATGCAGATGGGAGGGGTGATAGCAAAGATGTCACTCTCTAAGGTGAGAACAAATGAACAAAGCAATTTCTATATGAATGCAGCTTATTGCCCTGCAGTCAGGTTCACTTTTCCTTTCAGTCTTGAAAGATGTGCTGAATGAAATAGCAGATAATAGTACCCATGTATTTAGTGGCTGATATACTGAGAACACATTTCACAAATTCAGAATATGTTTTTAAAGAAATTAGGTTTGAAAACTGGTCATCATACCAACATGGAAAAAAATCCCACTTCAACTTCTGGTGACAAAGGAGTAATTAGACTCTGCTGTTAAACTTCAGTTCTTATTACAGGTGAAATATCTTTGTCAGTATGATTTCATGGGTGCTTTGCTAATTGTCACTAAATATTCTGACCCTGTTTGACACAGGAGTGCACAATTCCTAACCTTCATGTGTTAAATGCTCTTCAGGAAAGAGTGTACCTTCTGTCCCAGGTAATAACAAGAAAACTTTATTTTCTAGAAGTAATGTGAAAAGGAAGGAAGGAAAATACTTCTAAAGAGGAGAACTTATTGTGTCCAGTAAATCTATGCCTTGCCTTCTGTTGAGACCTCTCTATGCTGCACTGTGCAGTTCTCAAAATAATTGAGACCAACCTGAGTCAGATGGATTCATCTGGAATAAATCCAGCACCAAACACTGTGCCTCCTGCTTCTCCCTTTCTTCTGATCTTTTCCCTTACTGGTTGAGTTGCAATCCCAGGTGTTTGCAGCCCACTTGAATTGTGATCATTTATGTGGAGAATATGAGAACCCTCATCTTAGTGCTTAGTAAAGGTGGTTTTTAGAAAAGGGTGAAATGCAAAGGGTTAAATGAAATTAAAGAACAAAATACCATCAGGTGATTACGTAAAGACGTGCGTCTAGTGGGATAGAGATACTTGAAGTCTTATAGGGATTCTGAATCCTGCCTCACTGGAATTCAAGGCAAATAAAGACCAGTAGCACCACCATTAAAAAGCCACAGGACTTGATGACTCAGTGGCTGGTACTTAATTTTCTTGTTTTAACAGTAGTATGAATACTCTGCATCTGTAAGTGGGTCAGTTCCTTTGCTCCCTGCCAGCTTTTTCTGCTGCTGCTTCTTTGATGGCTCTACTCTGAGGGATTTTTCTCTACTCTGAGGGTTTTTTTCTTAGGGTTGTTTCTTCTTCCCCTTCTTATGCTGTTGTAGAGACTTTCTCTCATATTCTTTTCAGGCTGCACTGAATAAAGGTGCTGTTTCAAAAGATAGTATCAATGAGTTAGTATTTTAATATTTAAAATAAGAATTTGCTTGGAGCAATCCTTGGAGAGTTTGAAGCTGAAATATGTTTCCTCACTGAAAGATATTGCCCTTCTATTGTGTGAGCACAGGCCCAGGTATGTATGCTACTTACTCTTCCAGCTTAAAGCTGCCAGTTCTGGCCTGCTTGTAGGAAGATGGTGTTGGTGTTGAATTATTTCGGTGGTTTTATTTTGGGTTTTTTTTTTTTTTTTTTTTTTTTTATTTCAATGCTGAAGGTCTTTGGTTTACTGTCTCTTCCTCATTTAAAAGAGAGGTGTCTCTGGCTGATTGAAGACCTGGGAAGAAATCAAATTAATTCACAGGCCATAGAAATTCGGTGTTCTGTTAATTAACATTAACTCTACTGGGGAAACAAACTAAACAAGCAGCCAGTTGAAGGAGGTGCACAAGCACATCAAGATAGATGTGTCTGTAAACTGATGACTGCAATCAGTTTCATCAGGGAATTAAAATCATGTTCAAAGTCTCTGTGCTTCTGAAGTATTTTCCATTTGGCTTCTTTAGGTCATTCCAAAGCAAAACACAAATCATCCGAAGAATAGAGGGTGATAATTCTTTAAGCAATGTTGCTGGAGGATTGGACTAGTCCAGGAGGAAAGGACACACAACTTCTCAATTTGACCTTGCTTCTCCTTTATAACCCCAATGCCAGCTGCAATGTAAAAGCATCTTCTACACTTCACAGCCTCTTCTGTTAATGTAGGTGCTCTCATAATCATATCTGTACTTAATTCTTGAGGACTTGATCCCTCAATCTTTGCAGGAATAAAACTGTGTTGGTTTCAGCTGCGATACTGAGACAAAAGATATGATCAACCTTGTCACCAGACCACTGTGTTTGTAGTGAAAAATATTTAAGGCTGATTAAGTTCACCCTGTAGCCTTTAGGCTTGGTGGTATACCCAAAGTAGACCTTTTCTTCAGACCAAATCTTTGAAACTCCCATATACTTTGCTTGGTGACTGTTTCTTTCTCTTCCATTTCTTTTACCCTTCTGTGCTTGGGTCAAACTGCAAGACCATGGGTGTGCCTTACAGACAGAATTAAGAATTTCAGAGAGTTAAACAAGTTTGATTTTTCTCTAAAGAATACAAGAGTTGTAATTTAGATTTAGGCACGATGTCAGTTATCAAATGAGTAAACAGGGCCTGGGTCCTTTAAGGAAAATTGGAAGAGTTTGGCAAGCTCCAATACTGAGGCTTCTGATCTCTATTTAGTGGTTGGCCGAGTCTGTAAAGTTGCCAGTTAAATGGCCTTTCAAAGATCCTTGTCAGTCTCATGCTACCACCTTTGGTAAAATGCAAGTTTTCAGTCCAACCTTGGCACATTGGTAGGTGTCTGGCAGCCTTTGGCAGTGAGTTCCTTGGTTTTATTTCTGTTTGAGTAAAAATACAATTAATCAGTTGGGAGTTTACTTTCTTTTTGTTTTATTGTATATGTCCTTATTCTGTCACAAGTCAGAGGCAATAGCTGCTCAGTGTTCCACTCATTATATGTGTTATATATTTGATGTCACTTAATATTCCTCTTCCTGATGCCAGGTACAAATCCTTAAAGCATCCCATCATTTTTTTGTCAAGAGCCAGACATTTCTCATTCTGATACGTATTTTTATGGAGTAGGTGTTCAATGCTGCACAGAATATTCCAGATAGAACTTTACTGTTTATAAACATGAAGGCATTGTCTCCAGGTTTTTTAAATGCAGTTTATCTGGCTTTCTGTAATAACATTCAGGTTTCTTAGGATACAGTTAAACTGCACAGGTGGCTTATGTATTTCTCTTAAATGTGTATGCTCTTCAGTGTGCATAGTAAGTACTCAGTTATACTGAGTATCATGATGCTCTGATGTCTTTTGGCACTTTCCAACAATCTTCTCTGGACAGTACAAACTCAAATAACTTGGTATGATATGACATTTTGCCATCTTACAATTTTTTTCTTTTTTTTTTTTTTTTTTTAATACAGCACACCACAGTCCCTTTGGTAATTCAGCACTATTGTATATCCACTGCTTCTGCACTCACAGACACTGTTTAGGCTTGATGACTCACTGGTTTTGAACTACTAATTTTCTTTTTCTTTCATATCCCTTTTTCCGAGACTACCTCTTTTTTTTTCATTCTCTTTCAGGTCAGTGGTTTTCTAGTGCATGGCACAAGGATATTTTTTATCATACATTTGAATAATTTAATGAATGCCAGGTTCATGTTTGAGCATGAAGAGACAAAATACAAACTGTTAGTTTCTAGTCTGTGTTTGTAGAGGTGTGTTCCTATGGTTTTAAATTTCTGAAAGGAAGCTCATAAAGACTGTCAGACAGGATTTCATTTTATATGAGAAAGCCTCTTAAAATTTAACTTGGATGATCTGGATAGGGTTTAATCATCTTTTAAAAAATAGGCAACAGTTTAAAAATGCCAATAAATGTGATCTGTTAGTGTGTCCAATATTTCCATAGCCAGTCATCACAAAAAGCAAAGACAATTATCTACTATATTGCCTTAAAATATACCCACTCAGAATAAGCTCCAGTGCCTAAAACATTCACCCAGTAGTCTAAAGGAATATTCAGACTATCTACAAGATTATCCTGAAGTATTAACACTATAAACTGAAGGGAAAATATGATTTGACTTTGGGAATAATTCAATTTGGTCAATAAAATGGGAAGAAAAGTTTTCCCATAATCACAAGGGTCTTCAGGAGGGCTAGAGACACTCTCTTTTTTAGTGTCTACTATTTTTCAGTAGACTAGTGAGTGGAAAAGAATAAAAAAAATAGCCCCAATTTATAGCTTGGACAGTATATTAACAGCAAAAAATGGGTTTATGCAATTATGTGGAACAAGTTGTAGCCTGGTTATATTTTGTATTGGATTTGGGTTTGTCTTTGGCTGTTGAGTGAAAAGGTGGAATCTTCCTGTAAAACTTGCTTTCTCAAGGAGAGGGACATGGAATATGTTACCATTAGCTGTCCCTTTCTGATTTTCTTCACTCATAGTTATGAGTTAATATAACAGAAGCAGCTGTTTCTTTCACACTTCATAAAATAGAATAAAAATCGCCTATACACTTAAAAATAGGAATGATTTAAACAACACATAGAGAGTATTTGCCATAAATAGTCTTATTATTAATGGATTGTTCTAAGGACAGTTTCAGAACAATAACTTTTTAATATGTAATCTAAGAAGTATCTAAACTGAACAAAAATCAGATTATTATCTTGCTGCTTCAGCTATCCTACTAGAATATTTTATTATGTATTTTTTCATCTCTAGATAGAATTTTTTACCAAATGCATATTAAAGATGAGAAATATTAATTTTCTTTTTTTTTCTTCCAAAGACAATCAGAGCTTTTATTTGTAAAAAAACCCCAAGCATCTGAGTAACTTTTTCTACTTTATAAATAACTGTAGTCGATAATTGTTTTCTTTTTCAAACTCTGCCATTAAGCATTGTAATACATATCCATGCTCTGTATATCCTGTAGAGATGTATACAGTTCAGTTTGAGTGGTTTCTTTTTGTGCATTTAATTTCCACTTTTGTTAACCTAGAACGCTCTTGGCAAGATAAATTAAGGATTTCTGTAAGGCAAAATGTATTTTTGGAGAAAAATTTTATTCTGTCCCAGAAATAATGATTCCTTCTCTTTCTACTGTGTAGCCATTGCTGTGCATTCATTCAACCATTTCCTGTTCCCTGTGGGCAAAACAGCCACCTAAAATCACATCCTCCTTCTGTATTCCCAAAGGCAAGTCTAGGAGAGATTTTTCCTAGTTGTCATTGAGTAGCTGTGGCAACAAATTATCTCCTACAAACGTCAAGAATTTCCAAGACCTGCTCATCACAGCAGTGTGATATTCCCAGCTGATGTCTGAGAAATTGAAATTTCTCATTAGGACCAGAGGTACCAATCCAGAAATTTCTCCAAATTGCCTGAATGGAAACTTTCATATACCACTGAGATTAGCTCAGTTGGTTAGGGCATTGCACAGATTAATGGTCGTGGGTTTGATCCCTCTATGGATCCTTCACTTAAGAATTGGATTTGATAATCCTCATGGGATCCTTCCAACTCTGAGTGTTCTATTATTCTGTGATAACTTATGAGCAGTCCAAATAAAAGGAAAAAGGAGAAAAAAAAAAAAGGGTTCAGAGGGTTTTGCTTGAGTGAGCAAAATTTCTCCCCAGGATTAGCTGAATTGTAAAATAGAAAGCAGGATTTAAATAATTCAATATAGTCCCAGCTAAGTGAAGTTTCTCTAGGAGGACAGGGCTCAGGGCCTGTATCTGTACACAGTAATATCAACACTCCTGGTCAGCTATTCTCTGACTTAGAACCTTTGGGACTCCTTTCCAGGCAAAACGTAAGTGTAATGTTGAATATTATTGGATGCAGAAGTAGAATAATCTGGGGAAAAAATCTCCCTAAACCAGATAGATAGATTCCCTGAAATATTTACGTAGAGAAATCAAATTAAGTGATGAGTCTAACCAGCAGTTTCTGGCCCAGAGATATAAAGCAAACTTTTTAAATTCTATCCAGCAACATGAAGTAGTACAGTCACTCATTAATCACACCCTTCCAGTGGGTTGAAAACAATTTATACTACCTGTTTTCAGTCATGTGTTTTATTTGGAAGAGCTAGGATTCTCCATTTGCTATAAATTGTTTAGATTGTGCTACTGCTAAAAGTCTATTAGCAGAGTAAAGGGGCTAGAAAATAAATAGCACTACTGCCATGCTTCTGAATTCATCCTTCAGGCAGATTTTTAATAAATGATGAGAAGGTGAGAGACAGCAGCATGGAGTCCTGAAGGACTGCCAGTTTTGCATTAAAGTAGAAAAAAAAGAGCAGTAAAGATAACCTGCTTAGAATACATATTTTTTGGCTACCAAAGCATTTTTATAGAAGCATTGTGCTGAAGTAAAGGCGTTTAAGCAAGTATTTACACATCAGTCCTAACTAGCATAGAGATTGACAAAATATGGTGAAAGCAGTACCAGCTATTTGATGTGCACTGATACAGTTTAATGTTGTTGAAACTGATTTCATATAGGATTTTTTCATTTTCATATAGTATTTGATTCTCTTTCACTGATGACCCAAGTGAGAAACAGGACTATACCTTAGAAGTGCCTGTACTTCATTGTACCCCATTTCATAACATTTAGTTATAAGAATTTTATTACTGACTTCAGAGGAACTTGGGCTGGGCACTTAATGTGTGGAATGGAACATTTCAGTCACATTGTTGTCTTCCTAAATATCAAGGTTTTTTTGTTTTGTTTTGTTTTGTTTTTTTTCTCCTGCTGCTAATGTTCAGGCTTTGTAGAATTTGTTCCATAGCACAGCTGATGTGTTGCTGGCACACCACCAAAAAAGTGAAGCACATTGTTCCTACTTCAGTATGCATCTATTGCTGTTTTGTTGGCAGGAAGGTCAAAATGTGTTCCCTTCATGTGTCTTTTTTGTATTTGGTGGGCAATGGGGAAAGAATTGCTGCAATTTATGTCTGAATTGTAGTAACTAGAGAGACTGTTATGCATAGCATAGCACTGTATTCAGATGTGTGTTCACCTGTGTTTACATATAAAGTGAAATTTTATTCTTATTTACATTAATGAGAGCTATGAATAACTTAAGTAATTTGGTTTACATAAATGCCTCTATTCCTCTATTTGGAATAGAGACAAAGACTAACATACTGCACAGCCCAAGAGACTCAGTGTAGGAAAACAATTGGATTATATTTTTTGTACAGCAGTTTTTGTGATCCTTCAGGAAACCAGGACTTTATCCCCATCTGCAAGCCCATATTGTCAGTGAGTAGCTAAAAGACATTATCTTAAAGTGGCATCAATTATTTTCACCTTTATACTTTCTCTGTAGTGTCACAACAGTACTGTCTGTCTGGGACGTCTGCCACACTTAAGCACCACCAAGTACAAAATGTTACTTACAAATGTATTCTGCCTCACAGATTATCGGTGCCACACTCAAGCTTCTTTTTTCTCTGGTAAAATTACCACTAGATTCTGAATTATATCACTCCTTTGACCCCAGTAGTCAAGATTTTCTATGTCATATCTGAACAGCCAACTAAATCTCTTAAAGAAAAGTCATTATACCTCTGCTTGACACAATGCAGCTCTCTATAGGTAAAATTCATTTGTTCAGATGTCAGGTGTGTTTTAGGCCTGTCAGACATGGCACTGAATGGCCACAGAAATTGGACTGACACAAACCTCCCTGCCCTGCATTTATAAATGCAATTCCTATACTTAACTTTTCTGCCTCTAATACTTGGTAGCATATATGGTTATAAAGACCTATATGAAAAATATTCAGTCAATACACTTTTTTTCTGTAGAGACAGCTCAGAAATCCAAGGTAAAGGATAGATGTGGTCAAGTTTCTTTTACTCAGTGTGATAAAAGCAAATACTGTGGTGTTCAGCCACAGCCATGTGACACATGGTGCTGCTGCTGATCCTAACTAGAGCAGAGCTGCCACACACAGAGCTGCACTGATGTAGTTGTACATAAAGGAAGTGTGGGAACTGAGCAATAGTCTTAGGAAAAATGTTTACAAAACAATGAAGAAAGTAATTTTTTTCTCTTTAATTTCCTTTTCTTATGTTTCTTTTTTATCTTGTATTTTTATCACTGTAGTTGTGTTGAATTCAGATAAGGATTTTTTTTGATGCAGTTCTTTTTGGACATTTGCAAATTACTCTGATCAGTAACAGTGGATTGTGACAGCCTGTTGCTAAATTTTAGTAATACCAGGCACCTCATCCAAAGCCTCAGGACAAGAAGCTGCAGTTCTAGAATATAAGAAGAGGAAGAGTACAAAATAGGCAGTTTTCCTTTTTATCAAAAAAGCTTCCACATTTTCATTAAATCTTGATGAAACTTTGAAAGCAAAAAGAATTATCAGGGCTGAAAAACAGCCTGTATGAGAAAGTGGGATTTTACAGTGTTGATGATTCAGGAGGCCAGTTAGTATTGGCAAATATAATGGTGAAGGCTGCTTGATAGACAGAGAGAGCATAAGCTGTAACATTTTAATTGGACATTTTACTGCGGTGTGGTAGAAGATGGACACATAGAAGCAACGCTTCAGTTACCAATAGCTGAAATTGTGATTGAATAAAATTCTCATGTCTTTCAGATAACCCTCATTCTCTACCAAAACAGAAAGCTGTACAACACCATTTTCATAAACAACTTTCTTAATGATGCACAAACCTTAGCAACAACAGATATGGGTTACTGACTGAAGAAGAACAACATACAATGGCACCCAAAGGAAAAACAGAGATGCTTTGTTTTGTTTTTAAACAGCTTGTTTTTCACTGCAATAGTACAGTAACTGACATATGAAAAAATCATTTCAGTGAAAGTTTTGACAATGAAGAGCTGCAAGTTCTTCACACAATTTAGTGTATCTCCTAAGGTTTACATCAATTTCTTATATTCTTCACTGGAGCTTTCTGGAGTTTTGTCTAAGGGTAGAAAAGAATGGAACTTAATTGATACAGCCTAATGATCTATTAGTTCCTTTTTTGTTCACCCTTGGATTTCAGTTTTGTTAGTGGTGTTGAGTTGATTACTCTAATTCTGATCTTTATAATCAGTGGTAGACTTGAAATTACTTGCCCAAATTTGATGGAAGGCTGTCACTTCCCCAGACAATGAGTCCACATTACAGGTATATAGAACAGTCCATAAACATGTTGCAAAAAAAAATAAAAATTGAGTATTGTCAGTTTATATTTTAAATCACCATCTTATCTAATTTGGCATGTTTTCCCTAAATTGTCACCTTGGAGACTGAGATTTGAACTGATTTTTTACCAGATGCAATAGTTCTTCTATTAATTATTGAGAGTAGCACTTCCTAATGCTGGGACCTGTGTGGGAACCCTAGCTCCATGCTGGGATGGGACCTTATGGCACACTCTCTCCTCTCTGTCAGTTTTCAGGGAAAGTGAACCCAGCTGTGTGGATTAGGCAGGCATTCCCAGGGTCACTGCTAGAGGTTTCAGTCTGTAAAATCCACTTGGTTCATGTACAGCCTGGGAGTGTTTGTTTTTAATTAAAGAAAGCTCCTGGCCATAGGAACTGTGAAGAAAGAAACTTCCTCTGTGAAGAAAGGCTTGAAAGCTTGTGAATGTAAATGCCCTGACAGAAGAAGGGCATTTTAAAAAACTATCAAAAATCTTCTAAGTTTGAGATTGCATGATCTTTTTTTTTGGCAGACTGGTATTTTTTCCTTTTCTGAAGTTCTGTTTGGAAATATATTTTTACTTTTATTAAGGGTGTCTTCTATTTGCTATGGTAAACATTCCAGAGATGATGCTTGTCAAACAGATGAACCTCTTGTGTAATTTCATTGGCTTCCCTGGAGCTTTTCCCAGTGCTATTTGAGGAGAATCTCAAATGGCACCAAAATGCTGTCTCTGGTTGAAGCTCTTCTTGCTCTGCATACATGGAAAGGATGACTGTAACTTGGCCTTTAAGCCTTTGGCTGTTTGAAGAGCTGACTTCCCTGCTGAGCTTCCTGGTGTGAGTCACTGGCATTAATAGTGATAAAGACACCTTGTGTGTCATGTTATGTGTCTCACAGCACTCAGCTTCAAAAACAGCTCAAGAATCAACTCTTCATCCTCTTCTGAGGGTGGTAAAGATGCTGAGCTCACAAACTGAAACACATTCTCTTTTTTAAAGCAGACTGTGCTTGAATGTCAAAAAACACCTGTCTTTTAAATAAAACGGTTTTATAATTAAAAGTTTCAAGTTTATTCTCTGAACCTCTTTTTTATGAAGGAAACAAAGCATTTTCCCCTTTTTGCCTTTCCCCATATGAATCTTTTACATGTTTTATTTTAAAACTAAACAATAGCCAGGTTCAATGGAGTATATAGAATCACAGAATTGTTAACAATGGGAAAGATCTCTAAAATCATCCAGTGCAACTATTAACTTAGCACTGTCACCTTCACCACCAAACCACACCCTTAAGTGCCACAACTAGATGGTTTTTCATTGCTTCCATGGATAGTGATTCTACTACTTCCCTGGCCAGCCTGTTCCAGTGCTTGACAGCCCTTTCAGTGAGGAATTTTTTCCTAATATCCAATCTAAACTTCCCCTGGCAAAACTTGAGACCATTTCCTTTTGTTCTGTCACGGAACAACATACTTTGCTCTCCTAGACTTCTCCACTCAGAACTGGTATATCTATCAGAGATAAACAGATGATTTTCTTTTTTTAATTTTTGAGATGTCCATTTCAAGAACACTTTTATCGAACCGTGTTTACATGTAGCAGTAATGAAGAATAGCCTTTCCAAGGTGGCAGAACTTCCTTGTTGGTTTCTCTGGAGAAAACTTGAATAAACAGGTTGATGTGTTTTCTTTTCCTTCTTGGCTTCCAAGACAGTAGATGACTTGGTACAGTTAGTTTCATAGATTTGTACCCACTATTTATCATGCAGGGAAAATGTGGATCAAGAATCACATGGATTTCTAGAGATACAATCAATATTCATATCCTGCATCAAAGCACATCTTAATTATGATACATATACTTGGATTGTAAAGGCACATATATTTCTGGAGGATAATTTTTTTAAAGTAATATTTTATTTGATTTGTTGTTTTGGAGCTGGCTCAGTTTCTACTCAAATACTTACTGAGATGTGAAAAAATTTTAATTGTGACTTTAAAAAGTATCACAGGTGACCTTTGAACAAAGTGATCTCTGAACAAGGGGATTAACTAGGAAAAAAGCTGAGAAAAACTTTTCATTTCAGACCTCTGCTCTCCTCAGGCACTGTCTGTGTGAACTTCTTTAGAGAAGCATTGAAATTAAGCTATCTGTCATTAATTTCACAGTCTCCTGCAGAGGCACTCAGCATTCTCTTTTCTTCTTTTTATCTTTCATCAGTTAGGATGCTGTTAAATGACAGGAAATTCAAAAAGTATGGTTAATGCTGATAATGAAATAAACTGCCTGTCAACTCTGAAAGCAACATATAAATAATTTTGACTGCTTCAGGAAAAAAAAAAAAGCCTGACAGACCACCCAAAATAAATATATTTTGTAAATATAAAACCCTGGCATCGAAAGGCCAATTTTGGGTTTAGCTGGGGCTGACTGGCAGCTTGAAATGTGCAGCATTTCTCAAGATGACCAGGATCATATCAAATTAAATTGAATTTCATTGCAGAACATGGTTTCAGGAGTTTATGGAAGCCTCTCATTAATATTCTGCCACTAAGTTGAGTGGCAACTTTGCTTTTATTCCCTTTTATGCGATGAAAAGATTAATTTCACTCTGGTTACTATCAAATGTTTCTATCAAGAAGAAGCATAGTCCCACAGGTAATGACCCAAGAAATAAATATTTGGGGGATGTATTTGCAATGAATGGGATTCAACCAAGATTAAAGTATTAAAAAAATGTAGTATGAAGAAAAATTCATATGCAATTGTGAGGTACTCTTTTACCATGTACTATTTAAAATAAAATTAATTAAATCCAACAGCTGGTTCATTACAGACAGAGAATAGGACAGAAATCTTATTAAAAGTGTGAACAAAAATTCTTGGATAATTTTTTGTTCCTAGTGACTGCTTAAATCCACTTATGTTGAGGATGGTCATGTTTGCCCTGGTGAGATGTCCTGGGAAGGACTGAACCTTTTCTTTCTGCTCTCATAGGCAGCCCCTGTGCTGACACTCGGTGACAGCTCAGCTCAGCAATGCAGTATTTAGCCAAAGCCAACCTGGGCATCAGTCCCTCCATCAAGCCCCCCACCCAACAGTGCCAGGGTTCTTTCTAGGGCAGAGGTTTTTGGGTATCCATTTTACAGAGATTAGTTTACATTTCTCCACAGAGTAGGGTATTAGAATGATCTCTTCATTTTATTTCACTGCCAGTCCTACTCTGTGATACTGCTAAGTCCCCAAGGACTCCTTTCTTGTGTTTGAGTGCTTTGATAATTCAGGCTTTTGAAGGGCTCTTTGCCATGAGTGTGTCTTTGCTGAGCTGGGGACAGAAACATAGGACCAGTCTTGGCCATCTCTGATTACAGCACAGTGAGGTGGCTTCTAGCCTTTCTGAGAAAAAAGGATCACATGCAGAGTAAAAGATTGATAATTACAAAAGTGGCCACATATGAAACTCTGTTCTAAGTTAGACCATTTCTAAGACCATCAAATAATTGTTAAATTTTTTCAAGGAACTTTATTCTTAATTTTATCTGTATTTTATTTACTTGCATTTGATTAATTCTTATCCTCCCCTAAATGTGCCTGCTTTTTCAGTGAGATCAGAATTCCTTCATTCCTCAGCTCTATATATGAAGATGAAGTTATCAATAAAGGCAGATGATAAAGGGCTAGGAAAAAGTGGTCCCACCAGAGCAAATGTTTCTTCATCTGACCACTTCCATATCTTCCATGGTGTTGTTTCATATTATAAAGGAAGTCAGGACCAGGGTGCTCAGTCTAAACACATTTTGGTGAGTCATTCTTTTCTCTGAGGAATTGGCCTTGCCCACTTCTCCTCTCTGACTCACTGTAGCTGTAAATGGTGGGGCATGCATTTTTTAAAGGGCCCATACTGAAACCTTCTTCAGAACAAGTTCATCTGCTTTTACTACTAATTTCTCTATAAAGTACGTTTTGTTCTCTTGTAAACTCTGATTCCTGGCATTGGCAAGTTCTTCAAGCCTGGACTGCAGTCACAGAAATGTTGAAAGTGTACAAGTAGTCCTTAAGTAACTCCTATTTATATAATTATTTTATGTATATGAAAATAGATTTTACTGTCTCAATTAAAACTATAAACTTGGATATAGAGGAAAATCACATTTTTACCTGTGATTAAGCCAGAGGTGTCCACTGTTAATGTATTACACCATCAGGATTTAATGAAAACTTTTTAATTTGATGGATTGATCTTTTTTCAAACATTGGCCATTTTAATTATATCATCATGTGAAATTGGGATAAACTTCTGCTGTCTTGCTGCAGGCAGAACATATTTTAATATCTGAGATGCTTTCTGTGTGACAAGATGACACTTGTTTGTCCCTGGAAAATGAATGCCTCAGCTATAGGAGAAAATCTAGTAGATAAAGGCACAGAATTATAGACATGTCAGGTCACATAGATCACTATGTACCTTCTATGTTTTACTATGGCTATTTGACTAGCAAAGGAATAACACAAACCAGAGTCTTCTTTTTCCATGCTTCTAGTTTAGGAGCTCATAACTGCTCAGAAATTTTTCCTTTGGGGTGGTGTACCCTACCCTTGGTCTGAACTCATTAGTGATTTTTAATGAGCAAATTCAACAACAAAAAAATGAAAGCAATAGCTATTGTTTTAATCCTAAGAGAAAATGTTACAAGCCTTGGAAGAAAAGGAATGGTATGTTTGTTACCTTCCACACATAAAGCCTGTGCTGAGGGTATTTTCTGACATGACATTAGACAGGCAAAATTTGGCTTACAAATGGAGCATTAGGATCTAGGCTTCATTTCTTGGACCTGATTCCAGTTCATACAAGAATTGCAGTATCATGTTAGTAGTATGTTGTAACTGACTTTCCATGACATTTTCATGGATAGATCATCTTTTTTCCTGTTTTATGGATGATGACTCCAAAAGGGAGGATTTTGGTCTATTCACCAGACCAATTACAAAGCTCAGGTTTTCTAAATTCCAATTCAGTGCTCTGTATTCTACTCTGCTAGAGCTATGGCATTCAGGCTGAGCACTTGTGTGATCAGATGGCATTGGAAAAGTCTGAGTTGGTGATGAAGTAGAAGTTTACATTTTATACCTGGTAAAGTGTTGCTTTCCTTCCTGAACAAGGTTAGCATATATCTGTAATCACAGGCACTGAATCTGAAGCGTGAAGCACTATATGCCATAGAGCTTGAGCACATAGGCAAGTCAGACATTTCTGCAGAGCACAGAAAGGAAAACAGCTTGTTTTCTTAGATTCTGCATGGCCACCCACTTTAAACCACACAGAGAAGCTGCTAAAGTTAGTTGATAAAGTTTGTAGGAAAGAATTGCTAATCATTGCTTGCCCTCAGCAGAATGACACATGCTGTTGCAAAACAGAATTCAGACTGTGCCTAATACCACAACATTTGAAATAAGGAAGCCACTGTTTTCATTTTAAGCAATTTCCATCATGATATATGAGTAAAAGATAGAATAATAATAAAGAAAAAGACAACATTCTCATCAAGATTGAGGTTCTACATGCTACAGCTGAAGATCTTTAGATAGTTTCTGCACTGACTGCCACATTTCCTTTGAAAATGTTTGTATCTCTTTAGAAATCAGATCAGATGTTGATCTGGGATTTCTATGAATGTAAGCCTGAATACATTCTTCCAAAATATGATTTGAAGCTTCAGTATATGTTCCTTAAAATTATTGCTGTAATACATACAGTGAAGCTATCAACAAATGAATATTTTCCACAGAAAAATTCAGTAGGAATTAGAGAAAACTCTACGATATGTTGTGAAAGATCATGATTCAGACTAGCAGCATTTAATGTAGCTTTTAGTGTAACTATTTTATTCTGTCAATCACATCCCACAAGAGAGGTCAGCTTTATTTTGCTGGACTTGTTACTTTATTGTTATGAATTTATAGCTTAGCTAAAAAAAGTATTAAATCAATATCTGTCTACAAAGGCTATTACTATTATTATAATCATCATTATTATTATTATTCACTATGTGTATATACTGCCTCTTATGTGTGATTCTCAAAGAATTATACAACAGTAGGTATATTTACTGAGTTGATTGGCAAGACATCAGGGATAATACTGACTTTGGAAGTCATTAAACAGCTAGTTTTGTCTGTGCTAATTTTGAAAAAAAGTTTTGACACATTTAGAAAAAAAAGTTTTGTTGGACTTTTGTGTTGTTGTGTGGAATCATGTGTCTATTAACATTTCTTATCTTTTATTTAAAAACCCCAAGTGCAAAAATGATGGAGCAGAAATGTGGGGAATAAAATTGTCCTCTGTAGAATTTTGAAAATGTTGAAGGGCTTCTTCCCAACTTGAATTATCACAATATTTTTTAGGCAAAGTTCTGTTTTCCTTCCAGGTCTAGTCTTCATTACACACTTGCAATTTCTGTCTTCCTCCAATAGCTGCCAAGCAGGGAAACTTTTGAAAGGATCCGCCCAGCATGCAACACATGCTGATAAAGCAGGACATCCCTTCAAAAGCCACTTCTCTGTGTGCCAGATTTGGCTATGGAGGTCAGGTCATCTTAGCCCACGTTCTCTTCTAGTGCACACACCTCCTATTTCTCAAAAGCTGAATCACAGACTTGGAGGTGTGGCTGCCCACCCACCAACCTTTCAGTGTCTGTCACAAATCAGCAACATGAAATTATCTCTTTCTCAAAAGGCAGCCAGCAGGTATTAACACCTACCAATTACTAGGCAAAGCCACAGACTGTTTTTTTTTAAGAAATACCAAACAGGCATCAAACTGCTCTGAGATTGTTGCGCTAATTTTTTGAGGTAAGTATAATGTGTATTGTACTATACAAATTATATATACACTGTAATAAATAGTGGGGTTTTCCCATACTGTGTATAGAGGGTATCCCAGATTCATACAAAGTGATGCATCCCAAAATAGAGGAAATCAGGCAAGAACACCAGGAGTTCTGTGTTCATGAACAGGGAGGTCCTGGAAGGCAAACACAGAAAGAAACCCTACAGAGCAGGGAAGCAAGAACAGGCAGCCTGGGAGGTACCCAGGGAGATTGTCTGAGCAGCCAGGGATAAGGTTAGGTAAAATAAAACCCTGTGCAGGGCCCCTCAGGGGTCAGTATTCGGACTGGCAGTGTTTAACATCCTTGTTGGTGACATGGATTGAGACTGAGCACATCCTCAGCAAGTTTGATGATGCCACCAAGCTGTGTGCCACAGCTGACATGCTGGAGAGAAGGATGCTATCCAGAGGAACCTTGACTTGAGAAATGGATCCATGCAAACCACAGGAAGTTCAACAAGGCCAAATACAAAGTCCTGCACTTGGGGTGGGGCAATCCCAAGCAGAAGTACAGGCTGTATGGAGAATGGATTTAGAGCAGCCCTGAGGAGAAATACTTGGGGGTGTTGGTGGATGAGAGGCTGGATATAAGCCAGCAAATGTGCACTCACAGACCAAAAAGCCAATTGTATCCTGGGCTGCGCCCAAAGCAGTGTTGCTAGCAGGGCAAGGGAGAGGATTCTGTCCCTCTGCTCTGCTCTCATGAAACCCCACCTGGAGTGTTGAGTCCAGAGGTGCCCAACATAAGAGGAATGTGGCTGGAGTGAGTCAAGAAAAAGTCCATGAAGATGATCAGAGGGCTGGAGCACCTCTCCTGTGAAGACAGGCTGAGAGAGCCGTGGCTGTTCAGGCTGGAGAAGAGAGGCAGCATTCCAGTACCTAAAGGGGACCTACAGCAGAGCTGGAGCGGGTATATAGTGATAGGACAAGGGAAAAATTCTTTAAACTGACAGAGGATAAGTTTAGACTAGGTATTAGGAAGAAATTCTTTACTGTAAGAGAGGTGAGGAACTTCTCTCTGAACAGGTTGCCCAGACTTGTGTCTGTCCCATCCCTGGCAATGTTGAAGGGCAGGTTGGACGGGTCTTTGAGCAACCTGGTCTAGTGAAAGGTGTCCCTGCTCATGGCAGGGAGATTGGAGCTAGAGGATCTTTAAGGACCATTTCAAGCTAAACCATTCTGTGAGTGCATGATTCTATGAAAAGTATTTTGTGTTGGTAAAGAATGTCAGCACCTCTGGATGGCATGCAGCAGACTGGGGCTCAGTCCTCCCTTCTGCCATGTATGTTCCAAGTCTCCCTGGGTACATGCAAAATGTAACTCTATCCCTATGTATGCCAATGAAACGCCAGTGTGACATCAGAATCTTGCACCTCAACTGTGCACAATGTGAAATGGGTGTTCTGAGTTTTCCTTTTCCCTGCCAATTTTTGCTTTCTGAAACAAAGATTATGTTTTATTATGTGCATGTTTGTACTGCACAGCAAGGACATGCATCTGAGCTGGAGCTGAAGAAATAAAGAGTGTAATGTAAATAAAATCCAGCATCACCTGATGCATCAAAGGCAGATAAATAAAATGAACAAAAGACAAACGTGTGCATGGAAACAGTGTCTTAGATCAACCTTTTGCTTTAGATTTGGGATGGTGATACAGAACCATTTCTTTATTACCTTTTGAAGTGGGCAATGAGTTTGCAGCTTTGTTTCTGTTCTGTTCAGAGATTAATGAGGGATTCCACCCTCGCATGAATATTTTTACTTCGTTGGGTTAAACTTTTGTTTGCCTGGTCAGTTCAACTGAGAAAACTAAATTAGCTGCTCTGAGAATACACTCATAGCAAAGCATCTTTATATGGTTTCTCTAATAAAAGTTTAATGCAGTGTATAATTAGAAAAGGTTGAGTGCTTCCATTAATTCTGCAGTGTTTTCCCACTTGTTTATTCTGATAAGCCAAATATTTTGCTGACAGGATGAATATAGGCTCAGTTAAAGGTGTATGCAAACACATATTTATCATTGTACCCCAGAAACAACATCCCACAGGAAGAGAAACAAAGCAGTTTTCATAAGGTTCATCTGGCATTTGCTGTCCTCTCAGAGCTTTAGGGATGATGGAGCACTCTGTGGGAACATTAAAGTGTGGAAATCCCAGTTATGTGGTTAATGGAGTTGAGTGATGTGCAGATCAGTAAGATGTCCCAAAGGAATTGATGCTATTCTGTTTCTGCTACAGATCTCTTCCCCTAAGAGCACAGCCTGGGCAGAAGCCATGATGTTGCCATAGTTGTGTAGCAGCAGCAGTAAGACAGAAATTTGTAAGAGTTAATCCTGCTTGAAGCATCATTAATTCCTAATGGGGGTTGTGGAGAATAATATTTTAGAGATCCTCTCCTGTTTGAAATCCCATGCAGTCTAATCCTTCAGTGTACTTACAATAGTAGTGATGGAAAACTATGCATGGATCTGTTTTTTTGTCTTCTACTTTGCTCTCTGTTTATCTTTTTTTATTGAAAAGTTGGCTAAAATTAGGCTTTCTCAGGAATTTTCAAAAAGATTTATCCTTAGGATTATGACCTCAGTATCCTGAATATTATGTATATTACGCCTGCACTTTGTGATTATAAAAACTTCCAATAAATGTTGAGAGTAAATTTTTACTGAAATAATTTTAATACAGTTTCCAAACAGCACTGTTAAGTTCAGAAAAAAGCTAATGTGGAGCAAATCCATCTATAAATGTGTCTGTCTTACAACACTCCCACCTCCCTTTGTCATTGCCAATTTCAATGCAAGATTTCACTAGAATGCATACATTTCCATATTTTAGTACACAAAAATACAGGGTGTCTGTAACAAAGACACCTTTGATCATCTCAGGGAGATGATTTCACAGTCTTTGTTGGGTGGCCTCATAATGAATGTGTGAGAATTCTTGACTCTTCTGAACACAAGAGAACAGAAGCATTTTACCTCTCCTTAAAATGCTTCAGAGTCCTTGGCAAAATAACACTTCAGTGATTCCTGAGCTGGTAAATTGGCTGCTGCAGCAGTTCCTGGCAAGGTCATCAATGCAGTGTGTTGTAGGTGATGGAAGGCAGCTCTTACAGTGAGTGTGTCTCTTCCCTTAGAACTATTCCCCTCTCCTTGCTTGTACATGGAGGATGGGGGTGTGTGCATGCATGGGGAGCTTTTCCTTCTTACTTTCAGTTAGCTCATCACTGGACTATGAATGTGTGGAAGTTAAAAGGCTTCATATCTTTAATAAAAATTCTAATAAGCAGACACTAAACATATGGTCAAATTGTTTCTGAGCTCCTTAGTGCTTTCAAAGGAGCCTGTCCTGCTCTCTCCCGTATGCTACTCTGTGCACATACAGAAGGACAAAAGATATGCAATTATCTCTCTTTAAAAATATTTCCCATTTTTGCTGGAAGCAATAACTATATTGCAATATTACTGCAATGGTATAAACCTGTTCCTTAGACATGTGCCTAGATTTTCTGAAGAGCCAGAGAAAGGAGCAAGGCAAAATTGTCAATTGTCTTCCTAAGAAAAAAGTTAGCAACATTTTCCTAGAAGAAATAAAACATTAGCCCATAGCCAGGTGCCCCAATAGCCATTTCTGTGGTGCAGGTTTGTGAGCTTATTCCACTACTTTCCATTTGTTGCAGAGCATCCAGCATGAAGGCTATAATAATCTCTGCCATGATGCCACTGATATTCTTCAGGGATCTCAGGAATGGATTTGGCTCCACTGCTTGCTGGCCTTTTGTACTCTGTGAAAAAGATTTTCCATTGTCCATTTATGAAAACAGTTGTGTCTTTCCATAGACAGCTGTTCTGGGTCCAAAGGAGTGGCAACAGATGCCTCATCATCCACTCCAATTAAAGAACTTTAAGAAGGAAGGAAATCCTGCCATGGTGCCTGAGTCACCAAGTTAACATAAGAGACCAGAATCTTTTTTCCATTGCATACTAAATGAATACATCCTGATAGAATTATTAATTTTTCTGGTATTAGGAATGTGGAAAATTTGTTCTGGGTTCCTAGTTGCATGGTAATGGGAATCTTTTACTGAAATTTTGGCTAGAACTTGGAGACACAAATACTCCTGTGCTTTTTCAACAATTTATCTGAGGTAAATTTTGTGCCATAGGTTCCACAGTTTTGCTCTTTTAGATTTTGCTTACTTCACCATGGTCTTCACTGTGGGCTTGGCTCAGTCACCTGGAGCACCTCCTCCCCCTCCTTCTTCACTGACCTTGGTGTCTGCAGTTTTTCTTCTCACATATTCTCATTATACATTTCTCTGGCTAGAAAATTTCAACTGCACCACCTTTGTTTTGATTTCTCCTTAAATATGTTATCACAGAGACATTACCATCATTTCTAATTGGCCTAGTGTTGGCCAGTGGCATGTCTGTCTTTGGAACCACCAGGAATTGGCTCCTCCAGTGGAAGCTTCCAGCAGCTTCTCACAGATTCCACTTCTCCCACCACTACCAAAAACTTGGCCATGCTAACCCAATTAAAAAAAAAAAAAAGGAAAGGAACACAAAGAAAAAAAAAAAAAAAAAAAAAAAAAAAAACACCAAAATTTTTAAAGCCTTTTTTNAAAAAGCAACCCTAAATTCTTAAAGCTCTATTTACCATAATTATGAATAAAAACTTAAAAAATATGTCATGTGCTTGGTTACACAATGTTTTTCAAGAATGGCTATTTGTGAGTAATTCAATATGTGGGTATCCTTGTTCCATAATTAGCATGACTAATTTTTGGCTTAACTCCTTTTCAAAGTGCATTAAGTTGAGCAAGAGTATATCCGTTTGGTAATATAAAAAATATAAATATAAAATCAGCCTCCTGAAAAATGCCTTCCTGTCTTACTGTAGTAAGTTTACAGGGTGCTTTGAACACAGAAGATGGGAAAGATCATACCAAGCCCACTGTGAGCCCAAAGTGGTGACATTGTTATCATGGTTGCTCTATTGAGCTAGTAATGAACTACACAGTTATTTTTAATGATAAAAATCTACAAATATGCAGCATGGACCATAAAATTCAGTTGAGAAATGCTTTAAACTGAGACATGTAGCGAGTCATCAACAGGGACAAAGAAGAATTCTACCCCTTGCTGATAGAGAGTGGGTTGACCTTACCTGGATGTCGGATGCCCACTAAAATGGCTCTGTCACTCCCCTCCTCTGCTGGACAGGGAAGAGAAAAATGATGAAAGTCTTCTGGGTCAAGATAAAGAAAGGGAGACATTTCAGCAATTACTGTCTGGGTCAAAGCAGAGTCAGATTGGGGAAATTAATTTACTTTATTGGCAATCAAATCATAGTAGAGTAGTAAGAAATAAACCCAAATCTTCAAAAACCTTCCTGTCACTCATTCTTGCTTCCCAAGCTCAGCTTCACTTCTAATTTTATCTACCTCCACCCTACTAGCAGTGCAGATGGATGGGGAGTGGGGATTGTAGTCAGTTTATCACACATTGTCTCTGCTATTCCTGCCAGGAGCCAAAAGTCTCTCCACAGCATCACACCCTCTTTGGGCATCCACCTGCTCCAGCATGGATCTTCCATGGGCTACAGGGGCAGAGCTGCCTCACCATGGGCTGCACCATGGGCTGCAAGAGAATCTCTGTTCTGGCACCTGGAACTGCTCCTGCCTCCTTTTCCACTGACCTCAGTGTCTGCAGGGCTGTTGCTCTCACATATTTTCGGTCCCCTCTCTGGCTAAAATTGCCCAGTAACTTTCCACCTTAAATTTGTTGTCCCAGAGGCACTACTGCCATCACCAATGAGCTTGACCTTGGGCATCAGTGGACCCATCTTGGACTTGGCTGGCCTTGGCTCTATTGGACACAGGAGATGTTTCCAGCAGTTTCTTGCAGAAAGCCGCCCCTGCAGCCCCTCTGCTATCAAAATCTTGCCATGTAACCAAATACATACTGTTAGGTATAGGCAGTCAAACATAGGACTTGGTACCTGGTCTAGCAAACAGGTGTTTTTCCACTCCAGGGGAGTCACACAGTGCTTATTTAATAAAGAGGAAATGGTCAACTGATATTGTGGATAAGGTGGAAAAAATATGACTTATGACCACTGGCTGGATTTTATATGAGAGGTGGCTTATAGCGGGTATATTCTCCAGCATGATAAGACACTTTTTAATGACTGTTACCGAGGATGTCTGTGTCTCTAATTGAGGGAACCATTTGCAAGAAAAATCTGCAAACTATTCAACTGTACAATGAAAAAAGAGGTGTAGGTAGAAAGATGCTTTTATGTGCATCCTTAGCTTCTTTTGTGCTAAAGAATGATTCTGAAAGTAGCTGTGTAATACGGAGACATTCCACACTCAGAACTGTGGTGCCTCTAAAGCCATCACACCCATAGGCCAGGGCATCAGAGATGTTACAGCGGGTGCCTGTGCGCTTTGCAGTGTATCCAAAGGGCAACAGGTTGAGAGCCTGGTTTCCTGGTGTCCAGAGAAGAAGGAGGGTTTTCTGGTGATGGGTTAGCGTTGATGGCAGAACTCACTGACAATCAGAAAAATAATGGAGAGCACTTTTGGACCCTGGCTGGCCTAAGGGGAGTTCACTACAGTCAGCAACTGCTGTCAGCTGGCACAAACTGCAATTTCAGCACCTTCTGTTTGCCAGAGCTGTAAAAAATATAAGCATCACAAGGCACAAAATACAGACTCCACACCCCAGTATGCAGGCCTCACAAGATTGGTTGTAGGGAAACATTTAACCCCCAACACACAGGGAGACATTCAATCACATGTAAAGCACAGGGAGACATTCAATCAGCCTCAGTGATTTTATCAAGACTTTGGAGACTCTCTAGTGGTTTTCATGGCTTGAAGCAATTTTCTGCTGAAGTCTTGAAAATAATCAGAGGAAGTTTTGAGGAAATAACACAGTGAAAAAACCTCTGAAAAAACCCTTGTTTTTTGGGACTCTACTTCCTTGTAATGCATGAAACAGAAGAAGTAAACATTGCTTAGAAATGAGGAGTTTCACACAGAAGGAGACAGTTATTTTTGTATCAGTTTGTTCCTCTTTAGCATATTTGAATTGTTTACCTTTTGCTACTTTCTTTCTGTTGCCTGGAAACACTTAGTAAAGTTGTTAGTGCCAGAGCATTAGCTGACTTAAGATGCAACTCGAATGAGCTCTAACACAAAAGCTTGTCATCTGTGTTTTCAAAATATCCCAGCAATATCAAATTAAGGGGCTTTGACCAACTAGAAATTAATTTTATCAGGATAACAGTGTTGAACATACTTTTACAGTAATATCAACTTCTTGTTCTTGACCTTTTATGCCTTGCTGAACCAAAATTTCTCACCAAAACAATTATCCTTTTCTCTGAGAACCAGACTGATGATGTTGCATGCATTACAAGTCACTAATGCAATACAATTATTTTTTTAAATTGCTCTCTCAACTTTCATATTTCTTTCCTGATTTTAATTTCAGAAAGCTGAGAACTCTGCTATGTGATACCAGCACTTTGACTCTGCAACTCTGCCAGGTTGTGAACACCTCCCTGAATTATGCTGTTAACTCCCATTAGGGTTTATGAAGGTGTTTGACCAGCACTGGTATTTCTGCTATTCTTATACTGTAAGAAGTCTAGCAGACCATGGTGTGCCTTCACAGTGAAATCATCCAGTGTGAACTTGCACCATGTCACACACACACAGAGTTCACATCTGACATTCTGGAATAAATATTGCAGCAGCACTTAAAAATGCCTGGTTCAACATGTGGGAATCTCCAAGAGATATTCCTAAGTCAAAAGCATGAGTATATGAAATTATTTACAGGAGAATTCATATTAGTGAACAGTCTCAGTTAATAATGTAAATGTTTATTTTACTTATGGGACTGTTTGAAACATACTGATATCTCACGTCAAAATATACACCACTGCTCATAGGTGAAATATTAAAAGGTTCACAATATCACAGAATCCACACTATTTAAAGTAATTTTGTTTTATAATATTTAGTGCTTAATGTCCCAATTATATTGTAACTCATAAACCTTTACTTCTTCTTTAATGATATTTCTCTAACTAAATGAGCTACCAAAATGAGCTTCCCAAAGTTCAAGCTGAACAAGCAGGATATCCAACAGTTCTTCTGATAGATGGTAATTGGTTGAGATGGAAAGTGGTGCTGAGAACTGTCTGACATCTCCTTTTAGACACAGCTGCATGTGTATTTCATGCCTCAGTTCATCTGAGACCCCACTCCTCTCCATTCATGATCATATACATGGATGGTACCTGGTTTTGAGTTTACAGGAAAATCTTGGAAAAAAACAGAAAGGCCACATGCAGTAATGGGAAACAAAGAGGAAATAGCAATGAAAAGACTGATGGCAGTTATTGGGAAAGAGTTTGTATCCTGCACAATGGTACTATTCATATATATAATTCACGTGCTCATGTGTTTTTCTGGATCTGGGCCTAACTGCACAACTGGATTTCTTTCAAGCCACAAGTAAGAGCAGGAAAAAGCAGAATACAAGCATAGATTTTTTGGTGGACGGTGTAGTTCAAGGCCCACAAAGAGAAATTCATGGACTGTAAAGGAAAGCTTCAAAAAGACCTGGGAAAGAGAAGAGAGCAGAATGCCACTTTGCATAGTAGTAGTTTAGTGTTAGTATTTAAAACAGAATATGCTTATTTGGTGAGTTTGAAGGTTCATTTTCTGCCTTCTGTTAATCTTTGGTTCTGTTTTAAGGGGACTAGATGAGGACTTAAGTCCTTCTGAGGTAAAGAGCAAGGCTATACTTTGGTCTCTGAGAAGGATGCCTACTGTTTCAGTGCAGAGTAAGATTTTGAAGACTTTTGTAAGAGTGCATTATGAAACCCTGAATTGGTATTGGATGGTGACTGTGAAGCATATTAAGGGTGTGGGGTGTGGAACAGATTACTGAATATCCTGAGTGCTGTGCAGTGCAGAGCTGAAACACACATGGGTCGCAGCAGATCCCCTTCAGATCTGAACAGTGTTACTCTGCAGAAGGCAGAATACAGCCTGTTCATCTGCTGGGTCAGAGATCCTGCTACCTTGCTTAATCTGTTCTTTTGTCAGATAGCCAGCTGGCAGTCTAAACTCTGAGCCAGATATATTCTTAGTTTTAGTGTTTGTGTGTTGCATAATAAAAGTATGAGAGGTGTGGAAATAAAATTGCAGCTTGGTCAGTTTCATTTTCAAGCAGATCGCTTGAGTGAAAAATCAGTGGCTATTCTACAGCCTGTGTCTTTTCCTCTACACAGATATGCACAGAAATAGAAAAAGTTTCTATTAATTGATGATGTCATCTAAAGATGTGGTGAAACAGGAAGATAATTGGATTAATGAGTAAAATACAGTATTTAAGCCCTAAGATCTAACAAATGTGACACGGTGCCTTTTCTAATGAGTGTAAGTGGAATCTCTCATGAGATTGGAGAACACAGTATTTTGTACTGCATAATCTTCCATTCCCATCCCAACCACACAGCCATAATCATAAGTCATTCATGACAAAAATCAATGATCTTAGTTTTCCTGAAAGCTGTTCATGTTCCTAGGAACTGTTTTTTATCTTTTCTCAAGAGGGTATTTAGAATTTAAGCTCCCTCTCTCTACTTGTTTATGTACAGTGCTGTTCATCTGCCAGATGAACATGGTGCCAAGTTCCAGCCTGGCATTTTTGGAACATTTTCCTTTCAACCCCTTGAGAATACATGCTTTGGCCTTTCCAAAGCCAGCAAATTGTCAACACTTATAAAGTGGCATGGCCTAGGCTGAAGTGGACAGAAAGGTTATCAGCATCTGTCTCATTCTTTTGTGGCTACAATGTTACACAAACTACAGAGTTATTATGATGGCTTTGAAAGAAAAAGATATAAATGGAGAATTTTCTTTTTATTATTCTGTATTTCAATAAAATTTCTCTAATTGCATGGGTAAAGCAATAGTTTTGTAGTACATATTATGTCCTATAGCAGACTGTTACAAGAAAAGGAAAAAGCAGGCCAGGTTTGTGAAAGATTGTGTAATTTTGTTCCAGTAAAACTGGCTTTTCACAATCCATTATATGTTAAGTCAATATAAAGTCAGCAGACCTCATTTACAAAATGGGAATCCTTACTTTAGTCACTTTCCAAACAAGGTGCCTGATCAAAAGCATTTGCTATCAATTCTGCTAACTGACAGTTTCTTAAAACCTTTAATTGTGTTACCTGGAGGCGAGCTGAGGACAACCACCATCACTGAGAAAATATTGATTTTTCTAGGATATCCTGTCTTTGTTCTGCAAATAGTGAATAGACACAGAACAGAGTTTATGTCACGGTGAGAAGAAAATGTGATTAAGTCTGGAATCTGTGTTCTCTTAACCTTTCAGTACTCAGTTTTTACAGGTTAAATGAAAAAATGTGTTTAACTCTGTTAAAACACAGCAATAGGTCATGTTGTACTTTGATAGTCTGGCCAGCATTCTTCCATTACAGAAGATGAATAAACACAGAGGGCTTAACCAGACAAAGGCTTTAAATCTATTAATTCATCTTTATGTGCCTAGCTTTTGCACATCCTCCTTTAGAACAGAATAGTCAATCTGTTAGGTTTCTGAGGACCAGCTTTTACATGTGTGCTGGCAAGTGAATCCCATGCCTTCTTGTAAATTAGTAATAGGGAGAGACAGGGCAAGAAAAGCCACAGAAAACATTTATTAGGATTAGACAACCTTGTAGCTACTCAATAAGAAGTGAAAACTGGTTGGTCAGAGCTAGAATAGGTAGGACAAGGAGCTGTCACTGAGCTGCCAAAATGTGACGTATTTCTTTAGAGTAGAGAAGATAGGGACAGGGAGATGATTTTGCTGGAGGTGTTCTCCAGTAATAAGCATGGGACAGTCATCTTAATTCCATGTCTACTGGACTGTGCTAGGCTGCCTCCAGCTCACTCCCACTCATCCTGTTCTTGTCTGCACCAGGTTTGTCTAGATATACAGCATGACAGTCCTTTTCCACTTGAATGCTGGCAGGCCTGTGGGAGAGTCTTTATCTGGTACACGATAAGGGTAGGCCCACACCTGCCAGTACAGCTCTCTCCTTGTGCATTCACACGGTCTGCAGCGGCTGCCTCACTGGAGAGCCCGTGTTTAGTCCCCCTTGAGAAACAACCATAGAGTAGTGCTACAGCAAATAAAGAGGGCCTGGGCACTTTGGTCACAACATGAAGCCAGAAGGAAAGAACAGGGTTCTCGTGCAAAGGTCTGACTCCACCATCACTGCACAGAGTCTCTGGTGATGCTTCCAGTGCCCATCTCTACTCAGGAAAAGTGCTTGAGTTTCAGATGCAGCACAATCAAGTGAACAATCTGGGAATTGCATCTTGCAACACTGTCCATAATCTCTTGGATGCTGCTATTTACATCATCTACGATAACATTTGCCTCCTTAAAACATCATGGATTACCCTGAGAAGTGTCTGTAGCTACCGAGAAGTGTCTGCAGCTGACAACTGACAGCTGCCTGTTGGGATGAGCTTCTGTGCTGTAGTGATCTCTTCTCTTGGGTGATATTTTACCTCCTGCATCAATTTTACAAGGTCCCCAAAAATTTCCTATGGCTTTTTGGGTTTTTCTTTTTCACTGAAGAACATGTGAAATGTTAAATTCTTCAGAGGCTTCCATTCCCTGCTTCCCTGCTGAGAAGAGATGGACTTTTTCTGTAGTTCTTTTCCCAGAAAAAAAACTGGTGTAGAGTAAGAACATAGTTCTCAGTGGTGGTGTATCATATAACATTTGGCTAATGCTCTGGGGCTATTTCTGGTAACTGCAAGAGGAGTTACAGTGTCAGGGTAGGTCTATTTTATGTTCTAATAAAATAACTAATAGTCTGATGCAGTCTACATGAATAACAGAGGTTTGGATCCTTTCACCTCATTTAGGGCACATATATTAAAGAATGAGCTCTGTGCTTAAGAGAGATTACATGGGGATTATGAAATGTAGAAACTGTAGTTGCAAAAAGCAGTTTTAGTCAGCAGCAGATTACTGTCATTTTACTGCATGCGTATGAAAACTGAAGTTTCCAGTTAAACCCAGGCTCCATTAGCCTATCTAGAAATACAGCGTTTCAGTTAAAAAAAGTGGAAAAGCATTTATCAATTCATTTGAAATTCATGTAATTTACATAGTGTCCTGAAGCTGTCTGCAGTCTCTTCAGAAATACCAACTTTAGAGAGGCCCTTGTACTTGGCCAGCTATCTGATGAATAAGATAAACCAAACCAGGTAGTGCATAACTGATGTATGGATCATTGAAATGTGCTATTCCATCCATTATTGGAAATGTCTTAAGGCAGAGGTGTGTCATATATTACTTTTTTCAAATGAACACACAAAAGAACATAGCATGCCCACAGACTCACAAATGAATAATGACATTTATTCCACTCATGTCTTGGGAATTATGGATTTATGTCTTCTCTTGATGCTGTTCGGCAAAAAATCTGCTGCATATTATTGATTAGTTCATCCTGCACCAACCTGGGAGTAGTTAATTGTGTATTCGTAATTAAAATTGAATTAGAGATAGGTGTGAGCAATCCTGCCCCAAAGCAGGCAACTGAAAAAAAATCACTAGAAACCTCTGATTTATTTTAAAATGTGAAGAATTTTAGGGGAAAAAAAAATCCAAGCAGTAAAACAAAAGACAAAATACGATTTTGGACGGGAAAATGAAACAAGAAGATAAATCTTCAGTGGAATGTTGATTTCTTTTTTGAGCTCACAAAAGGTGATTACACAGAATAGAGAATTTTAACTAAGAAGACAGCAGAAAATAAATTCACATCCACTAAACTCATAAAGAAGCTGCAGTGACATAGGCAGAACCATGGAAAGGACTTAAAATATTTTCCCTGATAAAAGGCATTCTAAGAGAAGGACTAGGAAATATGTTTCATAGTTTTGTGATTATTTTAATATTGGGAGTGAAAATGTCCTTGTTTTTAGGAATCTCCTTTTTCTTCACCTGAGAATGTTTATGGTAAAAAAGGTTAGAATTTAATATACTTTGAAGATAAATCACCTCTGGGTGTTTTCAGTGAGTAAAAAAAATTTCCACCTTAATCTTCTTAAATTTCTCTCTCTTTTTTACTGCCTTTTCCTGAGGCTGTTTACTTTGCACATATTAGAGAGAAAGATAACTAAGCATTTTAAATAGGCAAGATTTTCATGTGTCTCCTTAGAAGGCAGCNGTTTTGTTTTAAATGCTGTTTTCTGACTAAGGTAGTGTTCACCAGCAGGAATTAATTAAATGATACCCAAACAACTCAGGAGCTGTCTGTCAGTCAGGGCTAATCTCGAGGCAGAAGCAATAAGATGCTTCAGAAAGAGGAAGTCTTTTTGGCATTTATTTTGCTTCTCTGTATTTATCAATTGAGAATGTCTGGGCCTGAGTTGTTAATAAATACAAATGATTTATTGTGCAGTAAAATCAAAACCTATTCAAAAGAAGGCAAATATATTTCAGAAGGTCCAGCTTCTGCATCTTCAACATGAGATCTCAAACTCTGTGGCACCACAACAGGACAGGGTGGTAGTCTGTGAATGGCATTTGATACATAGCTAAATAGTCCTGAAAATACTTTTTAAAAAGGCAGATAAGGGAGAAAAGGCTCTTTTTGATATTGTCATGCCCAAGGTCCTTAGCCACATAGGAAAGGTTCTGGTTAGAGTAGATGTAACAGGAATCTGTTCTCAAAATAGAAACCAGCCATAGAATGGCAAAATGATTTGATAGTGATGCTGAATTTCTACTCAGTCATAAGCAAGGTTTTACATGTATTCTCTATGCTGTACAAGTCTGGCTTTTCTTTTCCCATTTTTGCCTTGTCTTGTGGTATGAAGTAGCTTCTCATAACATAACTTGAGTGTCCTAAGTGTGCCACATTTATCATTTGCTGCCATACATTTCGATTTTGACTAAGAAATTGGTAACTTAGCTTCAGTTTACATTACTGTTTTTGCCCAATTTACAGACTTACACAGGATACCATAGACTCACAAATCAGCCTTTACTGGAAGAGTAAAATGACTCAGTTTGGGCCTGGGAGCCAGAGAGCTAAATATAGTACAGAGCATTAGAGCCTGGTACAGCTGGGGGAAAAAAATCCATTTGGGGACTTATAAAAGGTCAGTTTGGAACAGAGGTGCCTGGGGTGCAGAAGCACTTGCCCTGACAACTAACTTCATTCTGATCTTATTTGAAAAGTGGCACAGCAGAGCTGCTGGAGACAGAAGAAAGCATACGAAGGTAAGACAGGGAGAGAAAAAATAGACATAGAAAAGGTTTGAGCTGGTTATTCCAAAAATTAGTGAAGGATGTAGGCTATGAAGTATCCATTTCTGTGGGTAAGTGGTGTTGTGGCACTGTAAATATCTTGTTGAATGTGTACAAACTCAGCATACTCTGTGCAAATTCTTTATTGAAACAATGATCAATGTACAAGCTACATCACATTTCATTTTGCCACTTCAGCATGAACTTTTCTCTTTGTGGTTTACGGCCGTGAGCTATGAAATCATAACAGTTATTTAAATCAAAATACAGCAATTGCTTCTCAAAAGAACACATTCATATTTGTCTTACATTTCTTGTAAAATCAAAAAAGGATTTAATAATAAATGAAATATAACTTACAATACTTTAGTGCAAGCATTTCCTTTGCATCTAAGAAGCTTTCAGTTGTCCCACTAAATATGGCATACTTAAGAGGCCAACTCTCAAAATAGCATGCTGCCAAGATATCCCATGAGAACTTTGAAAAACTGACACTGTCAACACTTTCTAGAATTAGTTAATCTGACCAAACTGAAAGTCAGAAAGCCCTGGTTATATGTTACAGTACTTTGTCAAAAGGTAACTGCAAATCAAGGAATTGACATAGTATCTACATTAGAAGAAAACAGGCACTGATTTAAAAAAATGAACATCTGCTCATATATGCCATTTTGCAGTCTTATGATTATACAGTAATTTTTAAGCACAGGAATGTACTTCTGTGACTTACCAAGTACCCACAAACCTGCACAAAATGCTGGTCTATGGTTTCTTTTAATTTTTTTCTTATATGACAGACAAAAAATAACTGAAGGGTAGGTTTTATCACAAACATGCTCAAATCAGAGAACAAAAAAAGGATCAGCAGTAAACAAATGTTGCCCAGAAAGAAAATGTTGAGAAAATAGTGAATAATATGTTTAAGTGGTCTGACTAGTATGGTGTTACATTTACAGAAAAAAAAAGTGTAAATTTCAAATCCAACACTGACTTCTTTTGCTGCAGAAATCTGCAGCATGAAGTTTGGTTCAACTTCATCTTCCATGAAGTTTGGAAAAATGTTTGAAAATGGTGTATATTGTGCAAATCTTTTTTCCTTATTGAGCCTGGTTTGGTGGTCCTTTGCTTTTAGAATGCAATTTCAGTTGGACTGGATTTTCCAGATTCCAAGTGTTTTAAGAACCATTAGTGTTTGGTGGTACAATAAATAGAAAAATGTAACTAAAAGTGTGCATAGTCTAATGACAGGAACAGATTAATGCCCCTGAAGTGCTTAAGGTGCATGAAAATATATAACAATGCAAACATTAATGTTTTCTTAGAGCCATTATTAATTTTATGTTTGCTAATTGTGGTTTTGGACCAAAAGTAGCCATTTGCTAAGAAATACTGCAAGACACAATTGCATACTTTATAATAGCACAGCCAGAGAGTTTGGAACAGGAAGGACAGGTTTGGGTCTTGCTTCCCATCTGTCTTCCACAAAGGAAATTCCCGAAAGCATATGAAAAGCTTTAGGCTTAGAAGTGTCATATAATGGATGCATAAGACACTGAGCAGCAGACACAAAACCACCAAAAAACCACATAAACCAGAACCATCGGTTCTGTATAAAAACTGTATTTTCTTCATCTACATTGCTGTTTAGTTTTTATTCCAACAGTAACACAAAGCAAAATGTACAGACTCGTTGGAGCAGTTCTACCTGTGAACTCTCAGCTCTGAGTGACTCCAGCTCTAGAAAATTCAGGGTTCCTTTTGACCTTGCAACAGCAGGAGTCCAGCACTCCATGTATTGCACGTCTCTAATCCAAGTACCTGTTGCTTATATGTGGTTTGTAATGTGCATTTTGTGTACTTCAAACGTGCCCTTGTGAGCAACCTCTAGGGAAAAACATGGTTTGTATCTTCAAAGAAGTTTACATAGTGATACGGAAGAAATCTATGGGGATTGTTTGCTCTCAAATGTTTCTCAATAAATAAATAATAAAGAGGCTGGAGGACAGCCTGAGAGGAGCAGTCAGGGTCAGAACAGCATAAAAATACAGAAGGGGTCTGATCCCTATTGTAAAAACTTCATAGTTTAAAAAAAAAATAAAATTAAAATACTGTAATAAATATTTTTACAACTTTAAAAAAAATTTAAGTGTAATTTAAATGTTATTTTTATGCTTTCAAGGAGAACATCCTTGCTTATCTGTGCAATCTTAGCTGGGCACCAGGTAGGTAACTTTAGAATGCATGGGCATTGTTTGTAAATGTTGGACAGGCAGAAACATCAATGTATCTCTTCTTAGGAGGTTAAGGTGAAGTAGAGGAGTTTAGTGCAAGTTCCTGCTTTTGTTTCTGCCCTTGTCCTTTTTCATATCAGAAGCAAATCAAGTAACGTGAAAAACTGATGTGAACACTAAATAGAAAAGTCCTTTGGATTCAGACAAAAGTTACCAATTTGTATTATATTATTGTCAATCACACTGGTCAGAAGTGAGGTTCTTTATTGTACTCTCTTAAACTAACTTCTGTTTTACATTTATATTGCTTTGCTGGAACTCAAATATTTCCAGTCACGTTCCTAAAAGGGACTTTGCCCTTGCATGTTTCCTTTTGGGCATGTGCAAATGCATTTTGTATAGAAACCTGCCACTGTGGTGAGCACAAAAAAATGTGAGACATCTGAATGCTGCCATTTCTCACAAGTTGGTTGAAAAATCTGAAGTCCATTATTGAACATGTAATTTTTTTAACAACCACAGAAAGATAAATATGGAGCCTTCTCTGCATCACCTATGTAAGTCATGGGGTATTCTTGTATTGCACTGCTGGTGAGGCTCTGCGCTTTAACATGAGGAAGTTGACATAAGACCTCAGTTCATTATCAAGGTTTTTTTAATGTACCTGCAACATTGACTTTGTCTGGTCTTGATTACCTGTGCAGTTAATATAACTGATTGCCTCCAACAGACACCTGATGGAGGTGTGGCCACTTTGTCAAAATGTCCAGAGAGCCATCCATGCATCATCTCCCCACAGACCCAAGACTTCTTTTTCTACATTATATTTGATTCCAGATTTATTTTAATATCTATATTTATATTACAATCCTTCTTAAACACTGTAGGGTCATAGATTGTTCATTAGTTCCAAACTAAATGTGCCAGGTAATTAAGTAATATGCTATTAACCCTACACAAACTCCTTGTAAGTGCTTTCTTTCCAGACTCACTGCAGAGAAGGTACTTTTTATTGTCTATCTGCAAGACAAATAATCACTTCTCTTCCACTCCTGGCATTTCCTGGCAGAAATGTTGATCATTTTAATGCCACAATTGCTGCGATCATTAAAACTTTACTGGGGTAGAGTGACATGTACTCGAGCAGTGAACATCCTACATGTAGGAGGTTCTCAAAATCTCAATGCAATTATATCACATTTAGCAGTTTGCATGACTGTCTATGTTATTTTATAGGACACTTGATTATATTTTTTTTTCAGTTTGGATACAACACTCTTAAACTGATGCTTATATATGAATTTAGGCTTGATCTTCAGAATACATGAATTTGCTCAAAATTAAGAAGCCAAATAAAAGGGCATTTTGCCATTTCAGCCTTGTCATCAACTGATCACTGGCATTTGCAGGACTGTTATGGAACCTTCATATCTTCTGGTAAAGTAGTACATAGTTACTGCTTCCAATTTACTTCAAAACAAGACATCTTGCATATTTGCAGCTGTTTTCCATATAAACTTCTGGCAACATAGAAAATGCTCAAATGTATGAAGAAAAAACCCTCCAGAGCTGTTGGACTGCAGCTTTCTGTAAGATGTTTATGGGCTTTCCCATCTAATATACACCTCAAACTCATTTCTTCATGCAAAACAAATGATTGTTGGCATCTTCATTCCATAAAAAAGGGAAAACTATTTCCCATGCGGCTAAGCAGTGTGGTCTCAAATGAAATGGAAACATTTTAACTTTCTTTAATAGCCCTCTAAATCACAATGCAGCTGAGCAAACAGGCTTTGTAAATGGGATCTATTAGGATTTTATTTGGCTACTGGAGTGCTGCCTCTCTTGGGCAATATTTCAAATTCAAGTTAATATTTGCAAAAATGCAATAGATGGAAATAACAAGAGTGAAGGAGGAAAATGGAAACCAGTTTTATATTTAGTAAATTCAAGTGTCCTACATCAAAGACTACCAGTGACTTCCAGGAGGCCACTACAGGTGACTCCAACCTAGAAAATGCTGAGGTAAATGTTTCTTGGAAATACTACTAATCAAAAAGAGCAATTAATATTAATGTAATAGCAATTACTCTGCCATACATCATGGTAAACTAAACTCAAACTGAGAAGAAAGTGCCAAATAATCCACTTACATGCTTCTGCTATGATAGTCTCCAGGTAAGGCTTAGCGGCAAGTACAATATGTATTTTTAAAAGAGCTCCACCTGATTTTCCTGCTATGCATAGATTCAGGAGTAACTATCATACATGGCTTTCATATATAACGCATGTATTTTTGTCATTTGCCAATGCTGTGTCATCAGAACTGAGTTCAGCATAAGGCTCAGGAGAGGGCTCCGCAGGAAGTGCTGGTGTTTGAGGAGTGTCTTCTTCCTTGGTGTCCAACTGCATGCTTTCCTGTGACTGACCATCCACGCAGTCCTTTTTGGACAATGGGTGAACTGACACTTTTATTGCAATCTGTTGAGGTGGCTCATGCAGTGATGATGCGTCCGAGTCAGCTGTGGGAGATTCACTGCGCGTCAAAGCGTTTGGGATCATATAAAGCTCATCTGTTTCAGTGGTTTCCTGGCCTTCTGCCGCCTGCCGTACAAAATTCTGTCCTTGCTCCTCCAAACCAACAACCTCCATAATTTCTTCCATTATAGTCCTGCAGTTCATGATGAGAGGTGGCAAAGGTACACTCCGAGCAAGCTCTTCAATATAGCGAGCAAATTCCATGGTCTTGAACTGGGTTACTTTGGCAAGCTCAAGCGTTTTGGCTGATGTGATAATTGGGATACGCTTTGCAATCTCAAAGGCCTTCTGAAGTTTCTCTGCCCCTTCTGTTCTGAAGAATTCATTGATTGCTTTCTCAGTTTTCTTCAGATGACTGCTCATCATACACAACCGAGTAATGTTCAGTATCATAACAACCGTAAAAGCGACAAGGCAGACAATCATGTAATAGATTCCCATATCTCCAGAGGTAAAAACGACCCTCAGCGTCACAGTATTGTTAACGCTGCCATACGTATTGGATGCGACACACGTGTATTTACCTCTGTCTTCAAATGACACACGGGTAATGTTTAGTAGCCCATTGTCAAGAAACCACCATTTTCCTGTTGGAGAGGAAACAGAGTAACTTAGAAGAGTTAGAGTCAGAGTAACTTTGTCACATGATAGGCATAATTTTAAACATCAGCTTTATCAAACCGGCTTCAGGTTTTGGAAGAAGGAAATAATGTTCACAAGAAGACAAAGAATTTACCATCATAAAGGCCTGAGATCCTAGCTGTGTTATTATCAAATCCCTGACATCAACTCTGGATAGTCAGAGCATACCCTAAAAGGGTCTCATAAAAAATGCTAATACGCATCACATCTGTGTCAGTATCATGGTCAGTTAAGTTACAAAGATAGAACTACTCCAGAGAGCCTCCCAAACAGGTCACACTTCCTCAAAGAACAGGATCAATGGGATTGTGAGGCAGAAAAACTTACTAGACCTTCCTTGTTTTGTTCCCTGACAATGCATTTGCTTACAAATGGGTTATTTTTGTGCTATGTTACAGTATCTCATATAAATCTGTTAATGTAGACTTTAAAAACCCTTACATTTCAGACATAATATACTATATTGACTGCCCTCGGAGGTGTTGAGAAACTGATTTTGAAGTATGATTTTAAAGAGAAGGAAGTAGGATAGGAGGTGTAAAACAAGGTTTTACCTTGTTTGTCAGTAAGAACCTCTACACACCACAAGAGAACTTCTTTTACCTTTAAAAGTAATTTCTATCAATGTAATATAACTGCATGGACATAGACATTTCATATATGAGTGCTTCATATTCTTTGAACCTGGCACAGTAGAACAATTTAGGTATGAAATTGCATTTGAAATGTTAAAATGCTGTCACTCCTGTCACTGCTAAAGTGATTCAAGGATCACCTATTTACTTTATTTGCCACTATATATTGGTAATGAATTAAGATTTTTAGTTGCTCAAGTGAACTTAATTTTTATTTTAATATCACTGCACTATTTAAGAACTGAGGATATTTTTTCTTTATTTGGTGTGATATAACTTCTTAAATTGCAACTTTGCTATAAAAAACATAAGTCAACTCCGGCAGGAAAGCCTGGTGCCAATTATTTCCTTTGTGTAAACCCAGTCTTGGAAGTGTTTGTATGGTGGGGAACAGCCAGAAAATGGAATGCCTCTGTGCCTTCTGAATACTTCATACAGGGAGATGTCATACAGAAGATTTCCTGTTGAAGCAATAAGCAATAGGCTGATATAAGCCAACAAGATCAACTAGTACATACTGCTGCTCAGAGGAAGACTCAACTGTTTTCAATCTCTGTAACACAATCCCAAGCCATTCCTGACAGATATCTGCTGAATCCCAAGCCATTCCTGACAGATATCTGCTGAATATAGTAAAGGAATTCCAAAAAAAGGAATGTCAGGAGTTCACCTGTCTTTACCATCAGTCTTTTTTTCCATAAATCTAACCTAACCATGTTCTATTTAAGTCTATTAAGGCAGCTGAAAATGACACACACCCAGTGATCAGAGAAGTAAACCTGCACAAAATCCCATGTGCAATCATGTGAATCACAAGGTAGGATTGCAGTCCTGCCACAGGTTGATGTATACTTTACTTTTACATTTTTTTTATTCTTTCCACATAAGTTCTTTCATTGTTAGAAAGATTGTTCTATTTTTCCCCTTATTTATTTCAAGGAAGAAACTGGGCAATTCTGAAACTCATTAGCCAAAACCCCCTTTAATTCAGAGTAGTTATGGGCCTTTACCATGTTCAAGGTTTTTTTAATTAAGCATGGCTTACCCAAATTGATTTTTTTACATTATCTCCACTAGAACCCTATGTAGAAAGTATTCCCACAAGATCCCTGCCTCAGTTCATGTGTACAGACAGCTCTTAATTACATTTTTTTATCCTCTTACTTGGAAATTTTAACTTAACTGAAACAATATTTTTTACTCTAGTATAATTCTTGAAAACAGCTGAATCATTTTGCCTGCAATTAAAAAATGCAGAATAAATAAAAGCTCAGTCTAAATCAGACCCTCACATATTAAAAAAAAAAAAAATCACCCCAACCTGCTAAAGTTAGGTAAATTCAGAGGAAAATTCTTTTAAAGAGGAAATGTTAGCATCTGTAACAGTTGACACTTCTTCCTCCACCTCCAGCATAACAAAAAATGCAGAGTATTTGCTGCTCAGTATTTCTTTGAATTGGAATGCTGGTCCTTTTTACGAAGTAGGTTTCTATTAATTGTGAAATAATGAGATGCCTTGTGATGTATCCTGGCTCCAGCTGTTCTAAATGACATAATGCCATTTAACTGTGACTCAGTGACAGGGTCTGTGACAGTGGATCCTGACAGACATATTGACCCACATAAGAAAACAGTGATTAGAAAACGTATCATTGCTGGGTTTTGATAACAATTCAGTGCCATACTTAATACCACATAGAAAGGTCTCAAGCTAGGAAACGTTTCTTTCAGAAAGACAGTCTCTTAAAGGAGGTATTGCACTGTTGAAATTCTAAATTAAAGTGATGTTGTCTTAATACTACATCTGCACTTTTTACTGATTTGGTCAAAGTTTTTGCTCACCTACCTAAATATTTGTTTTAGCTACCTCTCTCAGCTGACTACACAAAGACCTAAATTTAGATGCCTAACTAAAGGGGAAATTTTCTATTAGTGAACCTTAGCAAAACACTCCAGCACACTAATCACTGTATGTTGCCACAACCACACAAATCATGTTCGAAAGTCTACGTAGTAGCTCAAGTAGTTCCTTTCTCTAGCTTTACTCAGAAAATAACATGCTGTAATATAAAACATAACCAGTTATGCAGTAAGCTCTTACAGATACACTCTGCTCTTTCACATCAAGCTGGGTCAATCGTTACACTCGTCACAGCAGAGTTCTCTGTCAGGTCAGCCATTAGTTAGGCATGCTGTCTTACAACTAAGAGCTTATTTCATCATGCAGTGAACAAAGCAGTCACTATGGAAGGATTACATGAGAACAACACCTTTCATATACCCACACTCCCCTCAAACACTCCCTGGAAGCATAACTAGGATTATCACCCAAACCTTCCATTTAAGGGAAATAAGCTCATGTGTAATTATGGTCTCTGGCAAATGCCACCAAAGAGTCTTAACTAAAGCCAGGAAGGCTCAAATTTGTCCTCTCCTTCTGACTGCTGCCCTATATAGGTTTTGCACTTGGTTGCTCAGGGCATCTCCTGTTTCTCACACTACCACGGCACTGCACATAAAGACAAGCAGGCATATCAGCAAGTTAGCTGTGTTGAGTTCATGCCAAGAAATTATTCTCATATGTCATGAGAATCCTCCTTTGAGTTGGGAAACAGCTTTTTAATCTTTTTGTAGTGCCAGAGAAGAACAAAGGAGAACAGAATGAGAAACAGGAACAGACCCAAAGTCTTCCAATGAAAAGAGACCTGTCTACACCTTCTGTTAATTGCTTCTGCTTCTTGCTAGGTGTTGCTATAAATAACACATAAAAAGTTACTGTTTTCTTCCAAGGCGTGCATAAAAAATTTTTAACTGCCACCAGTCTTTCATTTATTGTCACACAGGAAAATACCACAGCCAGGCCATTAAATTCAGGTTATGTGTCAACTTGATGAAATCAGAAGTGTCTCTGGACAGGCTAACTTAATGTCTAATGTCTAACGACTAAGATCCTACCTTTATTGTCCTCCTCTTGGAGCAGGCGGCCATTGGAATTGTACCATCTGTAACGTGGACTGGGACTCCCTTGGACATTGCAGTCGATCAAGGCACTGTGGCCCTCCTTGACTATGATGTGGTCGATGCGGGAGATCACCGCAGGCGCGGCCCCTGTGTGTGTGTCAGTGCGGTTGAAAGTGCTGTTACTCACATCCTCAGCAGTGGTCAAAGCTGCTAGTAAGATGACAAGGCGTGTGGTAGGCAGAAAGTACAGAAAGTGGCAGCTGTTCAGTATGTCCATTTTCCTTCAGTGGTGTACACGACTAGCAGGGAACTGGTTCTGTTGAATGCAGGTCCTGGAGGTGAGCAGGTCACAGGAGAGTTCTACTTTGAACTGTGCAATTTTATATTTAAAATATCCTATAAATAAATAGATAAGTACAGTGAGATGGCATATATAAACAATCCATTAGATATGCTCTTTTAAAATAGTGACACATCCATTAATGCATTTCACAATCATCAGCGCAGTGTCTTGTCTAAATGCTAATGTGATCACAGTACTTATCCTTACTGGAAAAAGATGCATAAATTTTCCTGACAATGGTGTTGTTCAGAGTGACAGGTGTAGGAGAAGGCTTTTATCACCTAGACTCTTAGCAGCAGTTTAACTACAGTAGCAGCTACAGTTTTATGCCAAAAGTTGAACAGATTTTTAAAATTTTTTAAATTAAAAAAAAATTTAAAAACCATTTGCAAAATCAACAGGAAAAATGGAGGTGCAGCACATTAAAAGCTGTCACTACCAGTTAGGTGCTGCAACTCTATCACATGCATGGTCTTAGATGAGCTGTAAAACATGGTGTATGAAAGAACAGTTCCAGGAAGGGTTTTGGATCTAATGAGAGAATTCTTGATATACACATTTTTTCCCAAACACAGCAGCACACAGAGCAAAACATATCAGATCATTCACTTTTCTTAAGTTACTGCTGTCTAAGATAAAACATAGCATGGAAGACTATTCTTAAAAGAGGGTATTTCATGCTTGATAAAGTAATTTCAGTGTTGTTATTTTTAGAGCAGATTCATGAAGAAGAGTACTTGCTAGTGACATAATTATGGTTAATGTTCCTTTGAGATACAAATGAAGTTAGGACTTTTCCATTCCTTATGTGGCATTAAGCATTTTGCCTGTGTACTTTTTACACACTCTCCCTCAGTATTTTCCTCCAACTAATCACCCACAATGAGGCCTTTCTGAAGCAGTGATTTCAGTTTCTGGACAGAGATGGGGGTGGGGGGGTTACAAATGTGCTTTCTGTTGGCCTCATTATGCTCCCAGTGAACACAATTGGCATTCAGTACTGACTGAGGGCAGTGTTGGCCTCAAAATGAGCACCTTGGAAAATTTCAGTCAAGAGTCTAAAGGCCACAAATCATGTTAAAATCACAGAGTATCCAACTCTACCGTATCTACTCACACGTTTCTAAGGTAAATAACTGAAACTTAGTGAAATTTACTAGTTAGAGGAATCTATCAGGAATCCAAATATAGGCAACTATCTAATGAACTTTCCCCAAATGAACATTTCCATTTCAAAAGGGTTTATATATTCTTAAATATACATTTGACCCATGGTAAGTCATCTGCCTTAGCACACAAAATAACTGCTGACAACATCAGTTCTCTAGATCAGTTCCATATATAAAGGAAACACTAAAAACTTTTTTTTTTTTTTTAATGATAAACTGCTGGCATGATGTAGAGGTCTGCTCCAGCTTCAAGCCTGTCCTTGTTTTTTCTCTGCTTTTATTATTACTGAATGTGAAAGTATTTCTCTTGAAGAGACGGAATACTTTTAAACTTTAAATTAATACGCAAATCTCATTTGTCATATAGAGCTATATAAACAATGACTTCAGAAATCTATTTCAAATTATGCAAAGCATGTAGAGTTTGTGCTTTTGAAGGTACACTCTGAGTCAGCAGTTTGGGAAAAAAACTTCAGTTCTGCCTATTCACTTCAGTAATTATTTACATCTCATTCTACTACTCCATTAACCTTGGAGACTGACATTCTTCATGATTACACATATTCAGTCTATAAAATGTTTCTGTACAGTGTCACAGATCTGCATTGCGCCATACAGAAAAGCCAAAATCACACTTCCTGGCAAAGGAGCAGGAACAGAGACTGGCTGGATTAAGACAATGGGAAGGGCAAAAAATAACAATATAAACTGATTTAGCTTTGTGTTCTAATCACTGTCTGGGGCTTGTTATTACTGTATTTGGGTCTATCATATATTTTTACAGCAGAAAATTCAGTAACAAACCAAAAAGGATGTTTATTGTGGAGAGCAATTTGCATTCCAGAACAAAATGAAATGGCATCTCCCCAATGGCTGAACACAAAACCTGTAAGGAAGGGACCAGCAGTGTATTAGGATGCTCAAGGTAGCTGATGGCCCACTGATTGTGCACAGCACAGGGATGTGGGCGGAGGTTTGGAAGGTGTGGTGGCAGGAAGGCGTTGCCTATTCCCTATGTTTACCTGTTTTGAACACAGAGCATATGGAGGCAGAAACTGTACCTTTGTGTAGTGATAGCAAATGTGACAGGTCCACAATATGGCCAAAGGGTCGATTGCTTGTCTGAAGGTAACAGTGACTCCCTTGTTCTGGCCCAGAATGGAACCATTAATAGCTGCAGTGAATTTTAGGAAATAGAGATGAATAATTTATGGCTACTGTGTAAGATTCTTACCTATTCCTTCTTCTTACTCCTGGGAATGTGCTTTCTCATGTATGTTCCTGGAATGTAGAATATTAAGAAAACACCAAATATTAAGAAAACACCAAATTTCTATTTGAACTAACTATAATTTGATGGCTAATATGAGGAATAACCTGGCAGTAGGTTTAAAGCAGAATGTTTGGAAATGAAGGTTGCTGTTTTCATATGCCATCCAGGGAAGTGCCTAAATATGTTTGAGGAGACAAGGAGAGATCTTTCTGAAGAATGGTGTTTTAAGATACAAGTTTAGACAAATGTTCCCAGGGCAACTAGGAAGTAGTAGGCAATCTTTCCTTTGGCGTGCATCCTCTCCAATGTTATCGGGAAACAAAAAGGGATGGAAGAAAGCAAAGAAGGTTTTCTTAGCCCCAACCGACACAAGAAAGTTAGAGGGTGGCCATGCTGGGACCTGAATGTCCAGGACTCTCTGCAAACCTGCTGGGCATGACCAAGCATGCTAGAGTCAGGTTAGGAAAGCAGGAAGATGCAGAGAGAGAACTGAAAGGGTAGAAAATGTGCTCATCCAACGGTGATGCAAAGGAAGATTTGCTGAGAGTTCCTGACCTCCTGTTTGCCATAGGCACAAAAGCAGCCTGAGGATATCAGGGAACACAGATCTGGGAGCCAGCTGCTTTGCTAAACGTAAATGATGTAATGAGTTATGGTTTAATCACACAACTAAATGGGGAGAAGACTGAAACCAAAATAGGACTGCTAGTGATATCTGGCAAAGCAGGAAGAGAATCCAGAGTATTGGAGAAGTGGGCACAGTGCTGTCACCCAGGATCTTGGCCACGGGAGGCAGCAATTAGCTGTGACCCATCATAAACTTGATGAAGGCAGCCAAAACGGTAACCTTTTAATCTGACCTAAGTCAGAGAAAGCTGGATTAACTAGACTAAAACAAAGATTCTTGTAATAACTCCTTGAGACTGAGAGTAACACAGTACTCTAAAGAAGGAATCCCAAGACTCACTTTGTAGGAACAGATTGAGTCTCAGAGCATTTTTGCCATGAAAAGGTCACTATAAGCAAAGAGCTAATTTCTGGTCATGGAAAGAATGTAATCACCAAAGCGTATGAGCTACCTGTAAAATACTTACAAAAAAAAAAAACCCTATATAATAGAATTAATGTGGCTACATATACTTTTTTTTTTTTTTTCTTTTTTTTTTTTTTCCATGTTTACTTTTAAATTTGTGGTGCATGAAATGGAAAAAGAACACTGCTGGCTATTCTGAGCTATGTTTTCCACCCAAAGCTGTGGGACGGGGACAGGCCTACCTCTAAAGACGGAGTGAAAGGAAACCCCAAACTCTTCTTCAGCACCTAGAACATGTGTACAGGAAACTGTCCTGCTGTGTTGTATCTGGAGAAACATTTACCACTCAACAATGATTGCCAGTGGTCCATAGATTAAATAGTTCTGTTTTTTAATTCCCCAACCCAAATGGTGTAAATTGAAAATATTAAAGTAACAGATTTAGTGATTGTGAGATTAACTACCAAGGAAAGATTTCAGCCACATGAGAACACAGGACAAGCTTTTCTTCTAAGTGACATGACAGCCAGCTCTAGCATGCTGTCTGTGCATTTCTATCCAGAGAAGTCCCCTGGAATGTACTCCAGAAAAAGCAGAGCTGCAGCATGATAGTTTTACTCCTAATTAATGTGAATGGACAAAAGCTGCAGTTACAACTTCTCTGTCCAAAACCAAACATCAGTCTAAACTGAAGACATATCTAGGACTGACTAGGAACATTAATCTGAGACGTGTTCTGACTGACCATTTGTTTTTTTGTGTCATAGATGTGTTTGCTTCCCATACTACTGCCACCAAAGAAAATGGGTGTTGGGTCCACAGTGTAAATGCTGCATTTGTGCAGAACAACATGATGACAGAGCACAAAGAAACAGAAAAGGAGGGCAGTGATGCATACCTTTTCCTGGCTTGCTCATATCTGTAAGACTGGCTTGTTCTTGTTCTTGGAATAATGTGTAATCCTATTTACTGTGAGGTTATTCAATTCGTAAGTGAAGCACAAGAAGCCAACTTACTGCATAATGCATAAATTGTGCTCCTATAGCTTTAACAGCCCAATGCTATCTTCCTTGGCTTGTAAGTGACAGAGAAAATTAAATTATTTTCGTTCTACTTCTCACTTGTCTAAAAGAAGTATAAAGGCTTATGCTACAAAACAAAGGCTAGTTTTTTATTATTCAAAAACTACTTGCTACTTTTCTTAGTTTCCATAGGCAGTGTCTTTTAAGAGTGGGCAAAAGTAAAAGTTAACAGGTGTTAGTGAAACAAGAATGCAAATGAAAGAACTTATGCCACACAGGTGAGACTCTCACTGCCAGTTCATAGGCTTATGAGTGAGAAACACCTACTGAAAAGGTCTAATTGTTAGGATCCAGACATGCAGATGAAAAGAAATGTCACTCATTTACAACTAGCAGAATATTTCTGACTTACTTTTTTACTCATTTGTCAGTTGATAAAATATTAATGGTTGGTTCCAGAAGAACTTCTCTGTTCATTCTCCTGGAGTGGGGGATTGCCCTGTCCTCATCTTTCTTGTGCTGAGGACCCCAGACCTGGGTGCAGTACTCCAGCTGGCATCTCACAAGGGTAGAGGAGAGGGGGAGAATCATCTCCCTCAAGCTGATTGTCTCAATTTCTTAACACAGCATAAAATAAGGGCTGGGAATCTATGAAGATTCAAGAGAGACTGTATATAATTTACAAGTACAGATTCATAGATTATGACAGCCTACCATGACTGTGGGGACTTAACTTCTGTGTATGCATTATCCTCTGAGTGTATGACCCAGGGCAGTGAACAGGAAGGGCTCTCAGTATGGCAACCTGGAGACCTTTTCTAGCACTCATGTCTTAAAAAAATTATAACAAAGGAGCCTATAAATTAATTGTATGTTTTGCAGACATTGGTAAGTTCTTACAGGCAAACATTTGTAATCTATTTTTTAAGGTGACAAATGATAAATAAAAATGTTTAAAAAAAAATGGAAAAACCAAGGGATGTAGCTTATTCTACCATTAATGGCAGAACCTGATCAAAACTTAGTCATTATCAGTTTTTGTCTTCTAAAATTATTTTGGTCTGAACACACACAACACTGTGTGTAGGAAAGAAGGAAAAAAGCATCATAAAGATAACATTGTCTTAGTTTCAGGGTTCCATATAGTAACAAGACACTGCAGCAAAAGAGAGCAAGAAATAAGGTGGTTACATATTTTAGATGTGCAACTGAAAATTAATGTTACATCCAGACTTTTCATTTAGGGAAAGAAGCATATGCCTTTCTATTCAGCAGCTGTATAACGAAAGAGTTTTCATGTTACCTTTATCAGTGTGTAAATGTTTTAGATTTTTTTTTACTGTAAATTTCTCCTCAGTTTATCTACTTCATGTCTCTCTTTATTCTCTTTATCCAGCTTCTTGTCTCAGTATTGCAAAACTAGCAAGCACATGGCACCCTAGAGCTTCCCTTTAAATATTTGAATCGACCCATTGATTTAACCATGTCTTTGAATGGTTTGATGTGCACTCTCCTGATGTCAATGAACACTCAGAGATGCTAATCCATTAACCTAAAAAAGAATGAAGACTGTTGGTAGGTAATTATTGGAGAGGTTATTTAAAAGTACCTTACGAATACCAGACCTCTGGAAAATCCCCTTTTGATGCCACAGCTCCCGTAATTCCAGCATCTCTTCCATATCAAATCAGCTTTTTGCAAAATACACTGAAGCAACAAAAGCACTCAGACAACTTGGATGCTTAACTTCTCATTAAAAAGTTGCAATTTGGTTGTGCACTCTTATATGGACTGAGAAATCTGAGTCTTCTTTCCATGTGGTATTTTAATGACTGCAGCAAAAGCAAAGCTCTATATCTAATGGAGAAGCTTGCTGTTTTTCATCAAGGCAGGTACTGTCATGAAATGTCCTACTGAGCTGTAGGTTACCCAGATCATAAAATCTATCAATAGTGGAGATTTTTCAAAGCCCAGCTTATGTTTGATTTGCTATAAATGCTTTGAAGAATTTTATTCTTAGAAATAAAAACTTTGTTTATATAGATTATCTAGATTTACTTGGTGTTTGTATTTATTTGGAGGCTGTACAATTACCATTCAACATAGTTTTGTATACAAAGCTCTTATTCCAGAAACATTTGTATGGCTTTAAAAGTCCCTTGCTTAACTCCTTGCAAACATTCAGCATAGCTGCTGGTTTGCTGTTGCAGTAAATGCAAATGGATCAATGCTTAAGACTTCTCTCTGTTGAGAAAGGAGGAACAATGAAGATGCACAGAGAATCCCTCCCACACTTCTCTGAGCTCTGCCTGGCCTCACCAAGTTCTACATCTCTTTCTTTTTTTTATGCACCTTGTATCTTTTATTTATTCCAGCACTCTGTAAGCATTATTCTGCCAACAGTTTAAATAACCAAACTCAGCAAATGCAACAGATCTCATATGCTCTTGGCAAGGGTTATGAGACTCTGCTAAGAACATAGCAATGCAGAATGTGGCCCAGTTCACTTCCTTCCACTTCCTCCTTTGAGCTCTGCTTGTAAAAGCTAACCATCCCTTAAGCACATCTAGTGCTTTTCTTTTTCCAAAGGAAGAAGGAAAATTCTGGATGTAGGACAATTAAATATAACACAAAATTAAAAATTAAGTTTTGCTTAAGCAAAAATATGAAGGATTTTGCAGGCTAAAAATTCTATTTAAACTCTAAAATTTGAACAACTGAATGTTTTCAATGCACTGATAGGTATATTATGCTATTTTAACAAAAGACTCTCATATTATTTGGACCATACAAGAAAAAAAGAATAGGAGAAAACAGATTTAATTTTCCCTATCCCTATAGAACTGTAAGATGGATATAATTTTTTTTTTAATTATTGGCTTTCTCATTTATTAGTAGCTGGGATACAGGGCAAAGAGGTTACACATAGATGCCATGATTAGGACAGGATTAACCTTGTCAGAGAGGGAATTTAAAGGAATCTAAGAGCTCATGACTGATTGCAATTGAAAGTGATTATTTCAGGTTAAAGGTGTCTGCACGTCTTCCCTCCACAAGTAACAAAGGGGACAGAAGATGAATTCAAACAAGTTTGTCCTGTACCATGCAGCAACTTAAGTCTTGCTTGTGCCCAAACACGATCAATTCAGCCCTCTCCAAGCATGACTGTATATTGCCATGTGTATGCAATAATTTAGCTGAAGGCCCTCAAGAGTTTACTAAGGAGCCTTTATAATTTCAGACTGGTGTGCCAGTTAGGTGTATGCCACATTGGAAAGTGTAACAGTAAAGGCACATAACTTTCTCAGCATCCAGTACTGTGTGTGTACCACAGTCACATGCAGAGGACTGGGGAACCACATGCACACCCCACCAGCTGCAGTGCCCTGGCCCTTACATGACTTAAAAATATCAGCAAGAATCTTTTCTTGGAATAAAACTCTCAGTGTGGCAGACCCATGTCAATTAAATATTAGGGTAGGGCTAGGTAGGTTATTCTTAATGCAATAAGAAGTTCCTCCACATATAGTGGCTCTTTTCCAAAATAGTTATTTACACACATCTGTATAGAGGTTGTTATTGCTGATAAATGCTCTTAAATGCTGCTATGGATGACTTTAATCACAGTAACTGGTGAAAAGAGATAACCTCTCCATTGTCTTGGAAATGATGTTTCTAAGGTGGGTCTGCATATGGGCAGAAAATGCCACTGTTTTAATTGTCAAAATTAAATAACAAAATTAAGGGTACAGAGAGATATTTGCAAAAGCCCACAGCTTTGAGCTGCATGAATGGATGGCAGCTCAAACTTGCAGGAATGAAAAATTCCAGGAAGTGTTGAAGACCTTGGTCTTAGGCCAGTCTTCTGATGACATATTAATACAATCCAGGACATCTCAAAGTAGGATCATAGGCATTTGTGCCTGCAAAGACTTCTAGTAAAAGTGAAATTTGCTGAGAGAGAAAGAAGACCTTGCTAGCAGAGCTTGGTACAGGTTGCTTTAGCTGCTGGCAGGCTCACTCTCCCCGTTGTAAATTGCATCCATTTCTCACTGGTGCTTTACACTGGGCAAGAAGCTTAAACTATAAAAGAAATGCCAGCCCCACATTCCAAACTCTGTAGACAAGAACTGAAATGGAGATTGGGTTTTTTTCCACTTAAATCATTCTCCAAAAGCCCCTGTCATTGTGTCTCAAATGCGGCCCTCTGTTGGCTGGGTTTGGGTGTTGTTCCCCTGGTTAAAGCAATGAATGCACTTTAGCAAGGTTCTCTGCCAACCCCATCCTCCTCCTCCCAATTTGTGCAGGGAGGGAAAGGGGACGGGGCAGGAAGGCAACTGGAGCTGTACAATATAGATCACTTCAGAATTCACTACCACACTCCCACCATGTGTTAAATGTTTTAAGAGTAACTGATTTTATCTCTAAACTTTATGAACCTCCAGGACAGGAAATACACAGTGGACACAAATCATTTTTGTTTGTTTGTTGTGGATGTTCTGCTGTTTGTCCAGGCCTCTGAAACTCCAAATTCTTCAGAAAANCAGCTGTGTAAGCTGCACTCAGCATCAACTGATGATGATATGCTGCAGCCTAAAAAAAAAAAGATTTTTAGTACAGCAACCACAAATATATCAATGATGCTGTTGCTAACCGTACACACTAACCCAGACAAAGGATTCCTGCCATACAAAACATCATCTCCACTGAAAGAAGATCTACCGTATTTTGTCCTGCTGCAGTGAAAAGAGGAACTCTTTCACAATATAATGTCTCTAAAGAACTAAAGTGCTACATT
>WEIU01003265.1:130190-155591 GCA_013389925.1 Aegithalos caudatus
GAGGCGGCGGGGCCTGAAGCGAGCGGGGGGCGGCGGGGCCGCTGTGAGGAAGGCGGGGGCCGCGGGGGTGTGAGCCCCCTCTGCCCACACGGGGCCGGCAGTCCGGAGCAGCCTCCAGCGGTCATCGCATCCCTTCTCAGAGACGCTTGCGGGAGCAAGTGCTGCCGGAAAGGAGTAACACCCCGCCACGCTTAGATCATCTTGAGAACCAAAATGCTGCGCTTCAGAGAAATGGCACACGTACTTTCCCCCAAGGGCTTTATTCCTAACGGGATTGCAGCACCCAAGTCCGGTTTAAGCTCGGTCTGAGGCATCCCAGCCTGTAGGAAGTTGACACTGACTACAGATGTCTAAGTGTTCCGTCAGCAGAGGGTAAAGCTGTCTTTTAACTTGAGGAAAACGGCTTGAATTTGGTTGGTGCTGTATGTGCAGGCTGTGCAGTTGCCAAAAAAGGGGTTAGGATGTATGTGGACAGCTGCAGGCAGGAATCTGGCAGGGACCTGGTGTGTGCCGATGCTATCCTGTGCCACTCTCCCATGCGTCCTCCCTAACCTTGTGGCATCAGAAGAGGATGCAGAGCGACCTTCAGCTGAGTGGCAAGGCCAGTGGGTTAAACAATGGAGGTCTGTGTTTCCAGACGTTTGTAGTACTTTTATAGGCAGGCTTGGACCTAGGTCTTAATATCCTCTTCTGTTTACTTCCAAGGAGTAGTAGCTGAAGCTCCTTTGCTCATGGAGGACTAATAAGATGAGAGTGCATTTGCTGAAACTGCCAGAAAAGCTTGGGTTAGGACTGCATTTCATTGAAGGTGGAAGTGTATGTGAAGTACACTGTGGTATACATCATAGCAGGTCTCTAGTCTGCCCAGGGAAAACTGAAGAGGAATAACAAAAAAGGATTCAGAAAGAGGGAGGCAGACCTACTCCAGGGAGCTGGGCTTGTTATGTCAAGGGCCTGGGCTCCTGGTCCCACCACCTTGCATGTAAGAAGTGCGGGGGTTGAACATGGATGCTCCCCGTACTTGGGAGTGGTGCAGGCACTGGTGAGATCAGGCTTTTAACAGCCAGGGCTTCTTGCATTCAGTGTCTCCAGAATGGAGAAAAATGAAGACAGTGGGGAAGATGCATTTGGTAATGTCAGATCTGGCAGCTGAGGGAATAGGTCAAGGAGTATTTTTACAAACTCTTTCAGCAAAGCATTTACTTGGTGGAAGGGGCTGTTTAAGTCATAGATCCTTGTTGGTCACTGACTTGTGATTTGTGCTAGCTTGACCACACTAATTATGCACTTGTTTTTCCTCCTTCCTATCTTGAAGTACTGGTTTTGAACACAATTGAGTGGAATTTATTTGTCAGTTAATGATAGAGCACTTAGATAGTTGAGTCCCCAGTCTTACAAACTCCTTTAAGTCAGGAAACTCTCTGCCACTAGATGCCTGTCAGATCTCTCTGTGATACTAGGCTGAATTTTTGTATTTGGAAAAGTCACACATCTTTCCTTCTGAAAGGGTCTATCCTTTCAGGCTCCTCAGGTTTCAGTGAACATAAGCCTGTGTTGCTGGAGCCAGCCACCACATTACTTGCTCCATGCCCTTTCTTGGGAGATCACTATCACCTGTCAAGTGAGCGCATGGACTTAGGCATTTTTCCATCCCACCTTCCAATAGTGCTTGCACCAGCTGCATGCAGGGGACTGGCCCACTGATTTGAGCAGGAACTAGAAAAGGTCTTCTGGATGTGCACCTTAGCTCTGGTTAAGCTATAAAAAGCTCCCTAATTTACCTGGGATTAAATCATTACATAGATATATATATAGATAGATATAATATAGATATAGATAATAAATAGATACTTTCTATAATAATAGATACATGAAAGTACATGAATTATAAAATTGGCAAGGTTGTTTTATTTTTTTTAATAATACCTGCTATAGGTAAACCCTGACATTTTATACTTAGTGCTACAGTGACCAGATTCTATTCCTATAAAACGATAACATTGCTTGGTTAAAGGCAGTCTTTTACCTTGGAGCAAACAGAACTTTGGTATTGCTAATAGTTTTATCTGAACAGAGTAATCAGGAAAGCCTTGTAATCATGCAGTTAAAAATCTAAGATAAGATTAAATTGTACATTTTGTGTGGTTACCGTCCCTCCATCCACTAGGCGGAGTGGCATTCAGGAATGGCTGAGACAAGCTTGTGTGCCTCACAATGTAAAGTAACAGCAGAGAAACTAAAGAAAAAAGGAAGTTTTTAAATAGTATTGATCAAACCAGCTGTATCAATATGCCAGTCAACATAGATACATGAGGGGATATTCCATTTAGAAATTAATTTTAATGAAGTAAAAAGGAAATTCTGATTATGAGAAGTACCTTGTTTCAGTATGGTGATATTACTCTTGTTTATTTTTAATTTTTTTTTGACCCAAATATAATTAGATCTTACATGAATACTGAAGAGAAAATAACTCTATTTTTTAGGATACATATCTTCAGCATGCTACTTTACCTTGTTTAAATTGTTTTCTGAAATACCAACAGCATTTTAGTTTTAGGTATATCTGTTACCCAAGATTGTTACTTTAGTCACTATAATCTGTAATCATATTATTCCCATCTGAATGACTGAAATTCCAAGCTAGACCAGCACTGCTTTTTTTGTTGGGAAGCATCTCATTTTTTGGGAAAGATGGAGGCAACTATAAGGCTTGCAAGTGATCTTGGGATGGAGATGGAGAAATCATATGGTCCCCACCAAACATCCAGAATGGTATGGAAGGAGGTTTCACAGGAGGGGATAGGTGTTCCTACCTTGAAGGAAACAGCTTGAGTGTTAGTTCAAAGCACTTGATTTATTAATTTATTTTAAGCAAAATACATTCTTGCAGCAAGGACACCCTTCTTTTGGTACCTATCTTTGTATTTGTCCTTTCAGAAGTATCTTAGTCTGATGTGTCCCAGAGCACTGTGGGTTGTGTTTTGTTCTTGTTTCTCCTCCCTAACTTTTGAAACAACTCAAAATAAATTTAAAAATATTAGGCATGAAGCTCATGAACTTTTGGTGGTTTTTATTTGTACCTCATAATAACGTGTAGCACTAACTATTTCTCTTCTGCATTTCTGGATTTGTTATTTTCCTGCGGTGGTTTCTTTTTTTATCCTCTACAAGTGGACAGGAATGACCAACTGCATTTTATTCCTCATTATACTTTATTTTTTAGGACATGGGCTTACAAAAGTAACTTGTTTCATACCTTTACTGTGACTCCCTCCTTTGCTCCTCACAGAGGAGGGAAAATTCTCAGCTTGTTTGAGGATGACTTTTTCTGCCATGTCTTTTTGTCACTTGTTTTGGAGGGAAATTCTTTCCTGAAATGTGTCATAGTCTGTAAATGAAACAAACCCACTTACTATGTGGTCACTATAACATTACCTCATGTAAAAGCATGTATGATCCTTCTTGAAACTGACAGCTTATTGTGGCTGAATTTCCTTTTTGAAGGAAAATACTGGCTTTGCAGTATATTCTCTTGATGGAAAGGTCTCTTCCCTGTCATACAGCTTGTGTGCAGACAGTTTCTGTATGCACTTGTGGCTGTGTTGAAAGTGTTGTTGCTCAGGCTCTTCAGTGATTTGTGCTGCAGAAAGTCTAGCTGTGCTGATGTGCTAGGGCAAGGGCAGATATGTCTGCATAAATTATTGGCAGCTGAAGAAAGGGTGAAATTCACACCTCTTGTGATCTGAAGGGAAAATTCCATAATGATGTTACAGAAAACTGGATTCAGAGGGTTTGGCACCACTGTTAAAAGGCTACCGAACTTTTTAGGACATGAAGAAATAAAAGAAGGTCTGGTAAGAACCTCTCTATCCCCATCCTTCCCCCCAGCACAAAACTTTCTATGTATAATCAGAGGCTAACTGAGAATACTTCATACAGATAAAAGAGTTTTGGTTCCTTTCTTTTTCTGCATTCTTTACCACTTCCCTGCCCCATGATTTCCTGTACATTTCCTTATAGCTAATGAAAACTGGAGACAGTATTGCTTCAGAGAACACTGATGAGATGAATCTCAAGGCTGGAAATAAAGTCTTTGGGCCAGACATAGAAGAATTTCAGTTATTTGTCAAACCTGAGAGAGCTTTTGTCTTTAGACAGATATATTGGATGACAAATGGATTAGTGGGGGTGTTGGATGAGCCAAAGGCCTATGAACTGTTACCTTAATAATGTCAGCTGCATTAGAATCTTTAAATCTTTCATTTTCTTACAAAATAATCTTATTTAATTCAACTTTCTGTTGTATGAAACAAAGATCATTTCTCTAATCGCCTTTGCTGACCTCGCCTGGCCCATGGCTTTCCAGCTGAATAAACAGAGATAGGGCAGTAAAAAACAAATCTTTACCACTAATTAGCTTTTGAAACATCAGTGTTTACCATTCACTGCATGAACCGACTATCAGGCATTACACCACCATGAAAACATCTACAACTGCATGTCATGAGTGTAAAATAATACAAGGCACAGAGTATAGTGCTGAATTGTGAGTGAATGAAAAGATACTGGGCATGTAGCATGACCTTCAGCAAGATTCAGTGTTTATGTCAGTGAGAAAGATGAGCCAAATTATTCATGAGGCTGAAAGGGGGGTAAGGGACATGTGATCTTGGAACAGTTAGAGTTATGTTATTCTTGGGGGAAAAGATCAAGATGATTATGTTAACATTACCATTTATGTTACACTCTCACCAGAGTGAAAGTTTCAGGAATGTGTCAAGCTCTGTGTGTTTTATCCAACTGCAAAAATACAATAGGATTTTAGAGCATCAGTCAATACTGGGTTTATTTTTTTTTTAATGAAGCAAATGCTTTCAGAAACATTTCAGAAACGTGAATCAATAGGTGTGAATCATCAATAAGGTGGCTATAAGATGAATCTTTTAAAGGATATAATATAATCAGGCATTAATACGTGAAAGGAAAAAAAAAGACAACAAACTATTAAAGGCTTTTAAAAATAAAACTAAAACTCAAAACCGTTTTCGGTGATGTAGCTGTGTTCTTTAGAGATGCTATACACTTAGCAGAGGAAGTTGAGTATATTATTACAGGAAATAATAGGAAATATGTCTTTAAAGTTACTGTTCATCACTAGAAATGAGAATTTGGCTTTTCAGCATGGTCTGCAGTCATGTAGCCCTGCTCAGAGGCACTGGTGCAATAAATGCAGAATATGCCCTGACAGAGATGGTGTGCCAGGCTGGGCCTTTTTACTCAGAAACCATCATCAGCCCCTCCATTTTCTTATTAGATATTCACAAAATACCCTTTTATGAATAAATAGAGTATTTCAACTAATCTTATAATTCCACAGTAGAATAGTGACATTAAATACGTGAGTAATTTCAATGAGTCAAGCCAAAACTGGCATGCACTGAATGAGAAGTGAAAGTATTGGGTGTCTGATGTCTGAGTATTTTCTGCTAAAAAAAAAAATATAAAGGGTGGTATCTTTTTACTGCAGCCATTTCATTTTGCCTGCAGCATACAGAGGTTGGACATTAGCAGTTCCCACAAATGTTCTCTGACCAGTGTTGACACAAACAGTGACTACATTTACATCCATGTAAATCATCTATCCTTTGAGAAGGATAAAACCATACAATCTTGAGCCATTTACAAGAGAAGTCATGCACTAGAGTCATTGTGTTTGAAATTCAGTGGGGCACATCTTACAGCCATGCCTGGAAAAGTAAATTCAGATAATTGTAGTTTTAAGAAACTGAAACCTCATCTATTTGCAGCCGGTCATCCTGGGCTAAGTGTTTTGGTTCCTGACAAGTAAAAAACGGTTTTTGAGATCCTCAGGCTGCATGAGGCTTTTCTCCTGGCTGTTTCTGAGGGGAGTCCCAACCTGTGAAGCTGTTCTCTATGCTGCTGAGGTCATTGTTTCTCAAACTGACAGATGTAGTACTGAATTCCCTTAATGGGGTGCTTGTTCCAGTCCCTGGAAAAGGCAAACACTACACTGTCCAGCTGAATTGGTTTTGGTCCTGAAAAACTCTTTTGCTGATCACTTTCAGTAATATTTTCAAGAGCTTTCTCCTTTTCTCCTGACTGTATTCTACAGCTGGTAACTTCAGTGGATTCTCACTTTAAATACTGTGGTTCATGTCATGTCAGCCATGTGGTATAAACAATTATCTCAATGAAGCTCATTTTTAACAAAGTTCATTTTTAATACTATGTTGAGCTTTAATCTCTCACTACTTTAAAATATAGCTTCTACATTTCCAGCATCACATTCTATGAGTTAATCCAATGTGTATTTATGTCTTTTCAGCTATTACTTCATTCTGTTAATCAAATTTTCTTAACCAGTACTTGAACCTTTATCCAGAAGCACTTTCCACTTCAGACTTTCAGCATTGTCACAACATAACCCTGCCATCTACTGGAAAGTATTTAGTAATGTTTTTTGTTGTTAAAATTGTGGTGGGCATGTCTACAAATTTTATGTACAAAAAAGACCACCTCTACTCTGAAACACACAGGCTGATTCCCTGTTGTTCAGTGGAAACATGCATCTGGAATGCACAGATTTACATAGAAAGGGATCAAATATGTAGTAAACAAGTGCTTTTTACCCTCAGTCAACATTTCTGCCATCAAAAGTTATCAAATCTCTCATCCTCACCACTTTTTGGGTGGTGTCCCAGGACTAGGGAAGTTGGCTGGGTAGTCCCCTGGCCTCACAGTTCTCTGCATGATCAGAAAGCTTGGGAGTCAGCAGTCAGGGGGTCCACATCTTTGATGGCTCAGAGATTTCATGTGTGTGAGTCTGATTTCTAGTTGAGCATGCAGTTGTACCCTCAGGGTCACCAGGTTTTCAGCTGGAGGGACGAAAGAAGCAAGCATTTGGAGAGACCAAGTGTGGTAGACCAGCTGTGCTAGAGGAGATGTGTGCATGTGTCAGTGTTGCCAATCTCTGCTTGCAGGTGGTGCTGTGAAATAGGCTCTGGAGCTACTTAGTCCTTTTTTGTCTTTTCAGTAAGTTACTGGTAGACTGCTGGCATCTGGAAATATTGGGTTTAGTAAAAGACAAATTCTCTTCTTTGTCTGCAGAACTCCTGTTTTTCTTGCCTTGTGCATTTGTGTAGCTGAGAGATGCAAAGAAGTTCTTATAATGTGGTCGGACATACACTGTGGTTCTGGAAGCCCCTTGCCTCAAAGGCATCAGAGCTGGTATCTCTAACGATCTCTATCACTCCATGTCATGATCTTTCTTCATCCTTTCTTCCTATACCCTTCCTATACCCTCTTTGTGGATGAGTTTTGCTTTAGTTGTTCAATAAGACATTATCTGCTCTGAAAGACAGGAAAAGAAAACCCAATGTAAAACAGTGAAGCAAAATTTGCTTCATAAAAGAGTTGAAGGAACTGAAGAAGTCATCTTGCATTGGTTTGCAAGGACTGGAAACTATGCCTTGTTTAATGAACTGCTGTGCATTGATTCACAGCCAAATCTGTCCACACAGGGGTATATACCCCTTAACACCATAGAGACAACTTCACCAGCTCAGCTACAGTGTTGCCTAACACGTTAACACATATTCACACGTGTTCAATCCCAGCAAATAAACCCATCAGTAACTTCAGCTGTGCTGAGCAGGACACAGTGCTTGGTCAGCCTCATTGCCAGACATCTGGGGTTGTGTCACTGGATGTGGCTCCCTGCAGAAGGAGCTAGGTTAGGTGTGCCAGCAACGCAGCTAGGCCTAGTGACAAATAGTGTAGCAACTGTGACAGCTTCCCATTAGGAAGCAGAAGTTTCTCCAGAATGGCTTTCCAGTGGAAACAGCTTTGCAAATGAAGCATATTAAGTATCTGATTCAGTTTTCATTTTAAGAATAGATTAAAAAGCAAGATACAACAGGTGAGTAATTTTAAAGATTGTCGCATAATAGCAATAGCAGAGATTTTTGCAATCAGAGTCTCATTAATGCTTTCTTTCCTCTATGTACTCGTTTTCAAAAGAAATGATATTTCTTGGTAGAAGACCTTTCTTTTATGGAGGAAATTATGTGACTTTCTCTATGATAGAAGAAAAGACCAAAATTGTTATCTACTCTCCATTAAGATTGTCATTTTACAGCTCACCTCCCCACAGAAAGACCTTGAATAGGGTTCATATTACTTCCAGATATCAAGAGAAAAAAAAGTAATTGGTACCAGCACATTGTCTGGATGTTAATAAAATTTATTTTTACCTTGTTGAAAAAAAAATTTACTCCCACCGTATATTAGAAGGGAGGAGATCTGGCACATCTGTAGGCTTACTTGTGATTATGTGTAATACTTGCATTTAAGCTCAGAACCATTTTAGGTTATTTAGTTTTATGGAGGATTGTCTCCTACACTATAATAGATGGCAAGCTTTTAGAGCCCCAGACACTGGATATCACTTACCTAGACTGAAGTGGGATGAGCTGCAGAAGGTACTGTGCCACAGATGGGACCGGTGGGGTCAGATTCTGGTCTTAGCAGAAGAATATGCCCTAGGCATAAACAGGGATAGTTTTAGAGGCAGAGGGCATAGGAACTGCTTGAGCTGTTCTTGATCAGAAGACAAGAAAGAAGGATATTTTGCATCACCGTCAAGGAAATAAGTTCTAATTTTCTGCTCCAGCACTAAACTATAACTGCTTGTCCTTAGGCTGAGAGATGGGTGGGACGGAGTGGGACAAGTTACTGTGATATTGCTCTACCCTCCTGTAAACACCATGTCTCTTTCTCACAGTCAACCAAATGCTGTGTGTTGGATTATTTTTTTCCTCCAGCTACAATATATCTCTGCATATTAAATTGAACTGTTTCTTGAACAAAAGAAGGACAATTTCAGTCATGGCTGAATCATAAAGGAAACCAAAAATATTCTGGTTTAGCTTGACCAGTCACATCATCATAGTATATGTGGCAGAAGTAGGAAAATTCTCTTCTGCCTACCCTGCATTTTATATCCTGAAAGAGCAGCAACCATCTACCCTATTCAGAACATGTTATTTTTTCACATACATACCTCCTTTTTTTCTTCTAGTAGGTTTGAAGAGCTCATTAAAACTGCCTCTTGCCTTTCACAGGACTCAGATATTTATGCATTATAAAACTTGCCTTTTGTCTACAACGCGGGTTGATTTTACTGCCTACTTTTATTGTTCCCAAGCCTGCCTTAACGAGATACTCTAGGAGAAATCCTAACAGATAGATTGTCTAGAAGGGAGAAAATGGTATAATCTATTAAAATAAATAAACTTGCAAGAAATTCTAAGGCTCATAGACTACCAAAATATTAACTTTTGCAGAGTTAAATAGGATTATTCTTGTTTGCAGAAAGCTGTTTGCAGACTTTTCAGAATAGATAGACTTACTAAACATATTTGAAAAACAGGAAGAACAAAGCAGAGTAACTGTCTACCCAGCCTCCCACCAGTAATCCTTCCTGCTCTGAAGTGGGAATGGCTGCTGTGAATACACTGGGCATGGCCAGGAAAGGGTGACCACAGTAACTTTAACTGGCTGAACAGACAGGGTGTATTTTAGTATTTCTTATGTGTTCTGTAGAATTTTATTCTGTCTCTTACTTTCACTGGTACCAAATACCCATCACCCATCATACTTGTGCTGAGTAGCGATGAGTTGCCCCTCCACTCTGAACAGGGGGATGGTGTTAGTTCTTGCTTACTAGAGAGATGCTCTGGGAGGGACAAATGCCATGGCAGGGGCAGTTCACCCTGAGGGGCTCTTTCCCCCATTCCTCATTCACTTAGAAGCCAGGGTAAACCCAGGTGCTGTGAGGTATGTCCAGCTACCTCACAGGTCCAGTCAGGCAAATATATTCAAGATATCCACATCAGGTATTTGGTGGGAGATGTAACTGTGCATTTCAAGGGCATAGATAATTGAAGATAATTGAAACAGTAACAGGAGCACATGACTTTCTCTTCACTGCACTCGATATGTGGGTAATTGGTTTCTTTGCATGATATATATATAGTTCATGTACTGATGACAAGTAGTTGTTCAAAATATTTGCAGCTCTGGAAAAATAAAGTGCTGCCACTGTGGGTGTTTATTGTCTGATGAAAAACACATCATTTTGTTTGAGGAGTTTATTTTTGGAGTCCAGAGAACAGCTTAATCACTTTAGAAGACTATTTTATGAAATGGATGTAAAATATCATAGTATGTAGAGTAACTTAACATATGTACAACATAGCTTATAATATAAAACAGTTTTTAAGAATAAAAAGTGAGATAATTAATTTATAGAATACCTAATATTAATAAATATAGAAAGGAAATGAAGATGTGTTAGAAATCAACAGTGTTCTTATTTTATTTGGAAAATATAAATTGGTGGTAAAATTAATTAGATGTAAAATCTATTGATTTTAAAGTCCACTCAGACCTTTAAAATATACAAAATGAAACGGTTATCAGTCAAATGCCATTCATTCTCATAAAGCAAACTCAGTTTATCTGAAGGGGTTTCCTATTATTTGTTTGATTTGTAAATAGTTTATGAAGACATTTTCAAAAGTACATTTTCTTTTGAAGCACCTTCTGTGCTGTGAAAGAGATTTAACTTTGTCAACAATTCTTTATGGAATGTCAGGCTAATGCATCAGACTTGCTTAGGTCCTGTGTGGAGTTATGTAGAGATGCTGCTGGATGGCTTCAGGCTGCTTTCAGATTTTACACAGAGAATATAGAATTCACTATTTTGGGTCTACTCCTATATTTCAGGATCTCAAAGTCATATAAAAAGGATGTGAAAGCATTTGGTCTATGTAGCCATGTTCTTATATTGTGACAAAACTTACAGCTGATAAGGAAGTGACCCTGCTGAGCAGACAGTGTATCTTCTTGGGCCATTTGTTGATGAACACAAACAAACTTATTGAAAAGGGAAAAAAAAATCATTGTGCACTTTGGTCACTCAGAGAGCCAATAATAGTCTTAAATTACATGTCCAACGGGCTGGATGTTCTCAGCTCCTGGGCTCTCAGGAGGGGATGGTGTATCCTTCACCAAATTGCTTAAAGTGTTTGGTCTGAGGTACAGCTTACACACCTCCAACAGAGGGGTTCATATACTCATAATTAAGTTACAGAGATACTTTCAGGATATCTTTGCTGGATGTTCTGTTGTTTGCATGTGCTGTGCAAAGTAGTATTGTTCAGAGTTACTGTGCAATTCTTGATAGTTACTGAAGGTAAGATAAGGTTTTTTTGATTTTTTTTTGGTGTCAGAGTAAAATTAGACACATAATTTCTGTGCATCAATAAATGCAGGTTTCAAAAAATGCCAGTTTGCAAGAGAATTTTGTTTTGATCACTTAATACAATTTCTTCCTCAGTTTCTCACAGTGTCCTAAAATCCTGCTGTTGAAAATATAGGAAAAACCAGATAAAACTAGTGTCATAAAAGAGAAGCTGGAGTTGACTTAATCCAGCAACTAACACACTGACTACTGAATATTGAGATGGAATACTGTGCTGGTAAGGAACTTCAAACAGTAGAGTCATTATACATATTGGAAGTCCCAGGCAAACATTTCATCTTGCTCCCTCCATGCTGTTCTGCTTGACTTTGAGCCTTCATTCTCTCAAGTCACAACTGACTTGACTTACTGGTTTAGGATGGCACGTAGACTGATGTCTTAGGCTTCAGAATTAATGCTTTAATGTAGCAACTTGTCAGGGTTGGAAATAACTCTGCTCTGAAATGAACCAAACAGGAATGGGGGAAAATGGGCAGCTCTTCTACTTACCTGGAACAGTCTCCAACGTCTGCAATCAGGAAACACAACAGCAGTGTCTCTGAAAGTATCTGATGTACACAAACCGTGTATGAGTGAGAGATAGTTCAGCTCTGGAGAAAAGTATATGGAAATGCTGAACTATATCAGGAAAACTGCACTGATTTGTCAGGTTGCATTTGCTCCCTTCTCTTGGGCAGATGCATGATTTTTCCCAGCACCTTTTGAGTAATGGAGCTAGTTACTTCAGACACCCAGTGCTCATTCTGTCTTGCTCTTCTCTGCTTATACCTGCTTTGATCCAAAACAGCTCAGAGAACTTCGTAATTATAATCTGTATAGGTCAAAGTCTCTAGGCATTAACAATTACAAATTTACCAGTATGATAAAAATTAATTTGACTGCTTACAGATAATGAAAATAATGGCACATTAGTGAGGGGTTAAAGTAGAGAGAAATCTAACGATGTGCTGTTATCTTGCTTTTTGGTACTCAAGCTGGTGTAGGTCAGTGTAGAGAAATCCCTTGTCTGCCTAACTGACTGTGTGAATGTCCATGGTCCATTGCTACCACAGCTGGAACTGCTGAGATCCCCAGTGCCTTGACTTGGCTACTACTGACCATTTTGGTTCTCACACTCTAGCATTCCATGGACTTTCTGACAACAGGCTGGAGGCTGGTAAGTATTTTCAGAGTATTTTTTTGACAGTGGAAAGGAGGGTATATGTTTAAGTGGTCTGTAACAGCTGCCTTGAACAGAAGGATTCCTGGTCAGCAATGGGAAAAAAGTTAGGTGTTGCTTTGGTTATTGCATGGATGTCTCTTGCCAATACTGTAGTGAAGAAGGATATACTGCAGACCTAGAAAACTCCTCTGAAGTCCTTTCTGTTAATTGAAAAGTGATCCACAGGGACTGTAGGACTGGGAATATGTTGTGTTCTGGGAAAATAAGTTAGTCAGTGGCTTGATAACAAGTATAATTGATGTTAGAACAAAAATTAAAGATGGAAAGAAAACTAAGGCTATCACTAGAATATTTCCTAGCCTTTAGAACATCTGGGTTTTTCTCCACTCTAGAGGGGTTTTCTTAGTTTCCCTTTTTTTTTTTTTTTTTTTTTTTTTTTTTTTTTTTTTTTTTTTTTTTTTTTTTTTTTTTTTTTTTTTTTTTTTTTTTCTTCATAATGGTTGTAAATTGCATAATGCACACAATTATTCATAAAGAAATCCAAGAAGTAAATTAATTTTGGGGATTACAAAAAGCAACAAGATCACACCACTTAAAACTCTCAGTGTATTTATCCAAACACTGGTAAATACCATTTGGGTATGTAAACGTATGGTAAATGGTTTGGGTAAACACATGATTATTTACAATGTATTTACCCAAACATGGTAAATTTTTGGTTTGGGTAAATACATTTCTCGTACTTATGTCTTAAGTACAGGCCAGGTTTCACTGGGGTGAGAGAAACTGGTGGAAATACCGTGTTGGGGACAGCATTTTTGAATGTAAGAGTGTAGTTACTCACATCTTACTGGTTATGGTGTTCTGTTAATACATTCATGCTTCTTGTAGAGTTTCACTTATTTTAGTGTAGAAACTGTAAAACTGCTAAAAGTTCACACCCTAGTCTTGCTAATCTTGAAGGTGAAAGAGATTGATACAAAGATTCATCCATGCTGGCAATTAAATATTCTGGGGAAACAAGCATTTCTCTTTATGGACGTTTTCCATGTCTATCACATTTAATGGAATTTTATTATATTACATTCCCAAGGGAAATGGCATGCAAATAATGGATCAGATCCAAATCAATACTAACCATGTGATTGTCCTTTTACAACCCTTGAAATTTTATTGTCTTCTGAAAGAAAACATCACTTGACTCGTAGCATATTCAGAACATCAAAAATTCACAAGACAGGTAAAACTATTTGAAGAATATTTTTTTCCCGAGTGGACAGTTTTTACTCACCCCTGTCTCTGTGACTTCTTCCATGATCAGCTGTTGTGTTTTGAATGTTTCCTTAATTGTAATCCTTGAAACCATTCCAGTGAAAGGACATTTTTTCTCTGCCAAGCCTTGGAAAAGAAAAGATATAAAAGCAATATTTTATTGACCTTGCAGGTCTCTAACACTGTCATACTGAAAGTAGCTTTCAGATGGGCAAGATCTCATCTGCAATACGGTGGGTATATTACTACACAATTTTTTTACAATTTTTTTCTAATGCTCTATGAGATGACCAAGCAATTCTCTTTTTCTAGACCCTAGGCTTGGTTTCCTTTTGTCAGTCAATGATATTCCAAAGCAGTGATGTACACTGTTCAGCATAACTTTTCAGTGTTTGCTTAAGGTAAATGTTTTAAAATAGCTGAAAAAGCATTATTAATCCTCCATTACTACCAGATGTATACTAGCAGAAAATGCAGAGAAATGCAGTAATGCTGTCTTCATTTGAACTGGTATTAGTCATGCTAATTGGACCTTTTCTCCACAACGTGTGTGTGTGTATATGTGTGTGTGTGTGCAAGGGAGCATGTGTAGACCCTCTGAACACATGCTCAGAGTCCAGCAGCTTGGCACATTGGCTCTTTCCATCCCTGAATGATGTGATCTGTGCCTGCTGCTAAGTCATTATATTTGCAGCAAATCATGTCACCATTTTCCCTTGTATTTTACTGTGAAAGCTGTAACCCCCTTGAAACCCCCATCCTTCCCAACATCCAGACAGCCTATTTGCAGCTGGCATTTTTCAGCAGGGACCTGCTAACTTCATTTGCTCTTGTCTGCTTTTACAGAAGTTGTGGACTTCATTGACAGATCAATCTTTTCACTATCAGCATATGCAGCTGTTTGAATACTTACTATTCCCTCATTCATGTCCATTTTCTGCTTAATGTCAAAGAAGTTAAAGCATTTTGTGGAAAGCCCAGCTTCCCAGTCAATTTTGCATGGCAATTATTGTTTAAACAAAACAGCATCACAAAAAAAAAAAACTTCTTGGGAACATACATGTCTGCTATAATTCCTTCTGAATAAAACTATGCTGTGAACATGAATCTGAACTGCAGAGCTGTTTGATGGAGCTAGAAATCTTTCTAAATTGCTTTCCTATTTATTGCAGTTCTTAAAAAGGCAAGTTAGCAGTTTTAGCAACAGATACCTTGCATAACTTTTTTACTCCACAGTTAGTGACCACCTCCACAGCTTATCAGGTCAAAAGATATTTCCCTAAAGGAAATAAACCCACTGTAGCCTTTACTACTTATATGCAAGCTCATAGTCTGAAAACCAGCAGAATACTGCCTTAACTGTGCACTTGAAACACTGCTTATCACACAGAACAACTCTGAGTCAAGCAGCTGTTGGCCCCAAGGCAGCAGGACAGGCACAAAACTTCTTCACTGCATGAGCTGCAAGGGTTTGAGTTACTGATGATTTTCTCTGCCAAAATCCGTAATCTGGATTTGAAAAGAAAATAAAGGTGTAATTAGCTCATGTTTTATGCTTTATCTGAAAGCCATGACTTACCTACAGATAGGTGAATGTAGCAGAGCACATTCAGTCACAGTCAATTCCTATCACCTGAGTGACTCCAAACTTCGGTCCCTTCAGTTGCTGGTCTCTCTGTGAGACTCCTGCTCTTTGCAGTGTTCTACTGTCCCACTAAGCTGAGAGACAGCAGGACAACCCTTGGCAGAGCTGAGGGTGATTTGCCTTCAGATCCCCGTGATGTTTCCTGCTGCAGATGAGTTGCCAGCTTTGTGAGCATTGCAGACTGATTTTACATGCCTGGGTTTACATGCCTGCCTCCTGCCTGCAGACTTCTCTGAGAGCTTCTGGTAAAACTGCAGGTATCACTTACAATCTGACAACCTGGGTGACTAAGGCACTCTGCTCTTTGCCTCTGACCAGCCCACATTTTCCTGTGAGGAATTTACTGAAGATGCATGGCAGGGTGTTCCTTTCAAGATGGGCTCGCAGCTGAAATCTCCCTGTCATGTTCAGAAAGGTGTGAAAATTGTCCTGGAGTTCATCTGTGTGTAGTCCTTAGTGTCTGCCTCTTCTGTAGTGTCCTTCTGTTCTAGAGTGACCTTGTACTCCAGGTGAAGAGGGGCTTCTCTGTCAGGCTGATTTCTGGAAGCCTGGTGAGGTGTTACTGTGAGTGTAACCTATAAGTTTAAATCCAGAGATCATCATGCTAATTTAAACCTTTTCAGTCTGGCTCCACGTGTCTAAGTGTTCATATGCAAACTCTCATTTCCAAAGACAGGCAGAGGCTGCCTCACCTCTTCCCCTCATTTGATTATGTACCTCACTGCTGCTGCTAACAGATTACATTTTCAGCCATTACCAATTGCTTTTAGATATAATTTAGTCTTGTTAGATGTAGGAAGAAAATAAAACTAAATAGGTCAATTTGTCATCAGATGGTAATAGTCTTGCCACATAAAACCTTTCCGATTATTACTTTTTAAGTTAGTCAATAATGCCTTCTGAGTCTATAATGTAAGTGGAAATGTGGCATCCAGAGTAATATGAGACAGTACATGTGCACAGCAGACGTCTCATAACTAAAACATCACTGTATCTCTAGTGCAAGAAAAATAAGTTAATTTTCATAGAAATTCAAATAAAATCTCTGATTCTTGTCAAGCTCTGAGCATTTTGACATGTTTGAAGTTCTCTTGGCACTGCTTCTGCAGTCTTAATAAAAGACTAATTTTTCAGCAAGATAGGCAGATATGTGAAAGGCTGGTACTCATAGCTGTATATTTGCTTCCAAATCAAGGTTATGTAGCCTTCTGGAAGTACAGTTATGCATGGAATTAGAGGCTGTTTGTGTAAATTTATAAAGTCATATAACAATTAACAGGGCCTGTTAAAGAAAGCTGAGAGTTGGTGTGAGCCAGTGTCATTGGGAAATAAGCTCTGAGATGGATCACTGGGTAACATGGTGGATAAAATAGGGTTAGATCTTAGACACAAAAGAAAAAAGGCAAAGCTTGAGTTTCATTGCAGGTTACTGGGGAAGCTTTTCAGAGTTTGAGCAAAAAGCTGATCCTAAACCAGTTTTGATGTTGTGAACAGCTTTGGTTGGGACGACGGTGAGAAGCTACACTGAGTAAAACCATGATTTATGCAAACCTACAAAGTATTCCAAACTCCACCATAAACCTACTTCTAATTTCTATCTGGCCTGGAAGAAAAATGGGGCAAAACTCTCTCTGGGGAAAAGAAGTGGAGTTCAAAGGCAGTAGTTTGAGTTGGGGCTTGCATTCACAGAGCTTCAGGGCAAAGGAGAGTGTCTGCAAGGGAGACAGGGATGCTCCTCTGTCAGGTCAGTGGCAGGCTAGGATATCCCACTGTGAAAGAGTGGAGGTTAGATTGGGATATATGTTCAGTCAGTGCTAAGGTCATGACTTGTTTCAGATTGACTTAAGAAATTATTCCACCTTTGGTTTCTGAGCCATCCTTTGCTCTGGGGCTTAACTGCAAGGCTGGGGAAAGGATCAGTCAGCATTGGGGTACAAGCTGGGATTTGTCACTGCCAGTGCCAGTAAATGCTGCCAACAAGCTTGTTACACTGAGCTGGCCAGACTGTGTTGGGTGTCAGTGCCAGTTTATGTTCCTGTGATGTCCATACATGTGGATCTGGATGGTCTCACTAACTTAGGGGAAAAGCTAGGCTTGCACTTAAGAGTGATTTTGCTTAAGTAAGTGTGGAAAAACTCAGATGACAGCTGTTTTAACTTGTGTGGACTATCTGTGCACAGATATATAAATAAAAGTTAGAAATAATGGGTGGTTTTTCAGAAAGCTGAAAAACTTCAGGTAAAAAACTCTTTAAATATAATTTTCTTCTTTGAATTTGCTTGGATCTTGGCAAATATAGCAGCAGCACAGATAATACCAATATGTACTGAGCACACTGACCTTTCAGCGACTTCCCTGTGTGTCAAGCATTGTATCTTTCTAGGCTCTGGGGACTTGCAGGATGCTGGAAGCAAACCCACGTAAAACTATATATAAAAAAAAATCAATGTTCTTGATTTCAAAGAACAGCAAAATACATGAGTCAGTCACAGAGACATAATCCCTTACTACCCTCCTTGTCATGCCCAGCCATGATTTAATTGGAAATCAATTTTAAGTGCTATCCTAGATGGGTCTTCTTCTGACTATGTTTTTCACAAGTCTTTTGATTTTTTTTTTCATGAAAGCTTTAAAAAAACCCAAAGGTGCCTGACTAGTGGTAGCTGATGAGTTAATCGAATGCTTGGCTTTGAGGGGAAGTAAGAAAGTGTAGCTAACTATTACCTGGTCAGTAAAGCACCACTCTCATTACATGGCAAAAGAAAGTCTCATGGCTGAATCAGTGAAGGAAGTCAGAAGGTTTAGGTTTTCATCTTTATTGTAGGCTTCCTCGGGAACTTTGGACAACTCAGGAACTTTGGATAAAGTGTAATTATTTCTATTCTGTAGTTTGGACTACATTGAGACACAATGCTTGTGTCTCAATATTCCAAACTACAGAATAGAAATATTTACACTTTGACATAAATATAAAAATTTTTGAAGAGGATATTAGAATAAATTTTTTTTTTCTGGGTCACTAACATGTTGCTTCCATCTGTGCTTGTGGCCTGTGGCATGGGATAGTTCACTTTCTTACCTGAGAATGGACACTTTTGCCTACTTCTGCTCTGATATGCTTAGATATAAGAAAAAGCGTTGAAACCAATATGTATAAATTTCAGCAGTTTATATTAGGCTGTGATTTTGCTTCATTAGTATCTGTTAGTTAGATTTCACCACAGTTTTGGGAAGTCACTGCACTTGTGATAAGTGGATTTTTGTGGGTTGAATTACTGTCTCCTATTTCATCATATGCACAATGCACATAATGTGCAGGGAAGTAGCTCTGCCTTAATTTGCTTTATCATTAATCATTACAAGTAAAAGTTAAGGAAGAAGTTAAGAAGGAGTTTTCATGCACAATGGAGTGTAAGACTGAGAGGGGATGTTGGTTTAATGTTTATCTTTGCTAAATAATATAAAACCAGCTTGCCAAAGACAAGCCCCAAAGAAATCACAAATCTAAGATTTTCTTTTTAAAAGTACAATCAGTAAGAGGCCATTCTGTGGTCACTCATAGGGAATTGAGAAAGTACAGTGCTTGGTTCCCCAAGGACTTGTAGAGGAAAAGCACTGCCAAAATCAACCACTGTACTTTTAAGCCCCACAAAGAGCACAGAGCTCAGGAGCACCGTGTCAGGGAGAGAAGGAAGATGTTCTCTGACCTGTGTAATGAAGCACTGCTTCTCCTCTGATCTCAACTGTGTAATTAGAGGCTTGCTTTATACAGCACATGAGATTCCAGATTTTAAATTTTTTTTTTTTAAAGACTGCTGAAGACTTGAGGCGCTTTGCTCATTTGAATAGTACCGAAATCTTGAGCATATTCTGGAAGTTGATAGTACGAAAAAACATTTTTAAATTGTGCTTGTCCAGCAGGCATGATTTTGGGAAAAAAAAAACCTAAACACAACTTCTTTACTATTAATGATCATGGAGAGAAAAGAGAGCATTGTAGGCTTTTAATATTCTTTTAAAAATTACCCAGATGGCACAAAAATAGCCTGGATAGCTTTTCTGGGATGGTGTTAGGATACAGCATGTTTGCCTTTGTATCTTTGTGAATGGTCAGTTGAATCATTGAAGAACTTCAGTTTGCTGAGCTAATTTTTGTGGGAACAGAACTCCAGAGAAACTGAGTTTTAAGGTGAGGAGCTGGTCAGAGGGCTGGGGCACCTGTCCTGTGAAAAAAGGCTCAGAGTGTTGATGTTGTTCAGCCTGGAGAAGAGAAGCCTCCAGGGAGACCTTTAAGCAGCCTTCTAGTACCTGAAGGGGGCCTGCAAGAGAGCTGGAGAGGGACTTCTTACAATGGGCATGGAGTGATAGGACATGTGGGAATGGCTTCAACTGAAAGAGAGTAGGTTTAGAAATAAAATTAGGAAAAAATTCTTTACTGTGAGGATGGTGAGGCACTGGGGACAGGTTGCCCAGAGAAGTTGAGGATCCCCATCCCTGAAAGTGTTCAAAGCCAGGTTGGATGGGGCTCTGAACAACTTTGTCTAGTGGAAGTGTCCCTACCAAGGCTTGGGGGGTGGAACTAGATTTTGAAGTTCACTTCCAACCGAATAACATCCAATTTTTCTATGATATACATAGTTGAATACATTTTATTCTTGCTTTAGGATAAGTGGGTTTTGTAAGCTCAGATTTGACCAGTGGTGAATGAGCTTGGGTCATTCACCTCTAACTACCCAAATACATTTAAAACAAAGGATTCTTTCAATATGTCTTACTATTTGCATGTTTTAACTGGGGCAGATGAAAATACATCGCTTGTTTTGAAAGAAAAATTGAACGTGAAAGGAATACTAAAAACCAGAAGCAAGTACTTACCTATTCCTACTGAAGAATACAATTTGGGTCACCCTCTGTCATAAGGAAACCAAAGTCATGCAAGCAAAAAGGAAAATGTATTTATAAAGTAGCTGTAGTCTACATTTTCTTTGTTTCACCAAAATGTACTGACAGTGTGTGACCTGTGACCGTGCAACAAGAACAAGTGGAATTAAATTGTATTACTCCTGGAGCTGTTTTATTCCTTTCACCATACAGACACTAGGGAAACTAAGGAATTGTTATGAGCCAGGTGAATTGGAGGGTTTTCAAATAACTTCACATCCAGAATGTGTATTTTTCTCTCTAAGTTATATCCCGATTATATTCCCCTGTAGGAGGGACAGAAAATAAACTGAAGTCTGGCCAAAGTTACATTACAAAGTTGTCTTTGACAAAAGGTGCCTTTCATTTTCACAGATTTATCACTGTGAGTTTTCTGTGACTCAGCAAACTGTGGGGTTTGGCTTTCAGAATTAAATAGTCTCTTGTGGCACAACGCCACAGTGTGCTTTCACTTAGTGTTATCAGAAACTAAAAGTCAATAAAATTTTATAGAAGCAAAATTTTTCAGCACGTCCATGACCTTGCTGGAGAAAGTTGTGCATTCAGCAGTACCAGCTACCATCTCTCAGTGGTCAGAGGTTGTCTTCACTGTGGTTTGTGTCTAGAGTTTTGTACAGGAAGAAAAGGATAAATTTTCATGACATTTTAAATTCTAATTTTATGATGTGGTGCAATTTAAACCAGATTATGCATTATAGACCCACCATGTGTGGTAGCCCCTGAGGCTACCCCAAATGTCAGGTTTCTCCCATGGAAAGAGAGTGAAGCCTGAGGTCTCTAACATAGAGAGCTCAGCAACCTACAGGCTGCTGCACTGTATCCAAGTTCACCTCTGGGTGTGTCCCCATGAAGTTTGCTTTTCCCCGATTTGTGGCTGTTAGCTGTCTATTAATATGTGTCAGTAAGTTATTGGTCCAAGTTCCTGGCCCTACCCCCAGTTTATGTTTAAAAGCGGTGCTCTTCTGAGCTTCGGGGTTCTTCTTTGTTCTTCTTTGTTCTTCTTGGGATCCGGGCTGTTCTTTAGAATCACAATAAAGGAAGCTGCGGAGGAGAAGAACCCGTCTCGTGTTGCTAATTCCCGCGTCACCTAACTACCCTGGGGCGAGGCTGCTTCGGCAGTCTCCCGCAAAGGAGCCGAACTCTCTCCTCCACCCGAGAGTGCCAGTGCGCCTGCAGTGTCAGGGTGCCTTTGTAAAGGCGCTTCTTCCAGGGACTGCCTCGACGCCTCGGAGACTCAGGCGGTGAGAGGCAACCATGTACTGAATTAGTCTCTCCATCTTGCTTTATCAAGAACTGCAAGGCAATAGCTCTCCATAAGAACTTCAAAAAGGGATAAATTTCATTTCTGCAACACTCATAGGGTGCAGAAATCTGGCTTATTTTTCTCAACATCCTGTGTATTTCTTTCTAGCTGGTTTAAGTCTCATTATGTTATTAAGAATCCAGTCCTTAAGTTCATGAAGGCATTTGCTAAATTTTCTGAAAATATTCTGGAGAATTAAAACTGGAACTTTAATTTGTATTAATTGGTTTCAGAGCCCAGAGAGTGCATATCTTTTCACTTCAACAGTCTAATGAAATAGATCCCATATGGCCTCACTTCAGGCTTCATGACATTGCCTGTGTCTCACAGATGGGGTTTCTAAAGCTTCCCATTGCCTGGATGGTCTGTGCTCTCACTGGTCTGTTATTTTTCTTTCTCAGTAGGATAATTTGTCTCTTGTTAACAGGACGATTGCTCTTTTGTTTTCAATAAACCTGACACATCACTCACAAATCAATTGTCAAAAAACACCCAATCTGTTTCTGCTGTAGAAATACTGTAGTGGATGCTAGTGTTCTGCTCTGTGTTTTGGAACCTTTCCCATAAAGCATTAAATTATGTTTTATCTTTCCATGATTACCTTCACTCTTATCTCAATCATTTTTCCTGGCTGCTTCACCTGTCTGTATAAACTAGATAGAAAAGTGGCATGATCCTTGGGCTGGAAACAGATATGTGCTGAAAAAGGACTACTTATTTTGTAAATATTGAACCTGGATTCTGAAATGCATGGGGGTTAAAACCCCATACTGTTAGATATTAAGAGATGATACTTACCAGAGCTTAGCATCAAAAATCAGACACAGACAAGAATAAAAAAAATGTGGCAGCTGCTTGTAAATTCACTTGAAAAGCCCCTGGGATAAGGTGGTCCTTCAGGTAGGTCAGCACATAACTTAGTGAATAATAAAGGCAATAAATACACGTGTGTAAAACCACCTTCCTGAAGTCATAGCTGTTTCAGCAACTGACTCATTACTACCTCAAACCAAAGCAAACCAGACCTGATTTGATACTATCTGGTGGAGAAAATAAAATCTTATGTTGCTGACAAGACTGAGTGGAGAAATAGGGCTCTAGACTACAATATAAATCTAAACTCCTCCTCCTGAAAAACATTATCAGATATATGTTCACCCAGGGAAGTTCATATTCAGCAGCACTATGCCATGTTTGTTGTTATTTTGGCTTTTATGTACCTATGCTGGTTTTGGTTTTGGCAATGGAAAATCAAAATTTTTTGTAACAATACAAACCCATCACCTACCTACACTCTTTAGCAAGCCTCTTTTTCATGTATGAAAAGGCTGGAGTAACGGTACCCTGTGGGCCTGATTTTTGAGGCTGTAAAAGTTTCAGCTTGCCAGATTGCTGATTTCTCTGGCTTGAGAAAAATCCATTTACCAAGGATGGTTTCTGTAAATAGTAATACTATTTTCATAATATCTCTAGACTCTCATGGTCACTGCTCTTCCAGGTATTGTTTCTGTTATTTAGCCAATGAAGAGAAGTGTTGTTTTTACTAACCAACTACATGGTTCTTCAGCGCAGCATGTTATAAAAGGGCTGCACAAAATGAAAAATAAAGCCTTCTAAAAGCCTTCTGATATTTGTAACCACTGGAGTCAGAGCTTGTCATTTTTGTGTCTTTCCGTGACAGTACCCAAGCAAGAAACATCATTATAACTGCTTAATAATTTGGATGATGCATTCTCAGTTAGTGATCTTGTCTACAGTTTGAGAGGCAGGCTGGCAGTTCCACAGGCTAAGTTCTACCTAAATATTATCACCTGGAGACTTGCTAAAATATTTTATCTTTCCACTTCTCCAATGGAGCAGTGACTGACACCCTAGTTTGAGACCACTCATTGCTTTCTTGCCCATTTCTTCTTTTCAAATGGACACACTAAGGTTCTACATATTCATTCTCTTCTAGCACAGCTGCGTGGACCATGTTCTTCACGTTGATAAGACAACATAAAAAGCTTCTCTCCTTTAAATTTTTCCTTTGCTAAAAAAATATTGTTTCCACATTTTCTGCTTTTGACAGCACTGTAACCCTGCTGCTGTTTAATCTCATGCAAGAAAGTGAAGCTTGAATGGAAAAGAATGGCAGAAAAAAAATGGTGGAAAAGAATTGGTACTCATCTGTGTGAAAGGGCCAAGATATTCTCTGAGATCTGCATTCATAGAACTGTGCTGATAATCAGAATGTTGGGATAAGCTGAAAGGCCCAATTTTATTTTTAATAAATCTCAGCTAAGTAGAAAAGTGAATTCTTTACGCTTGCTCTAAAAAAGGACCCTTAGTTGCAAAGAGGACAGGTTGAGTGTAAGAGTGTAACAATGTGACTAGAATACATTGAATACATTGTACCATGAGAAAGATATTAGAGAGAGCTGGGAACCACAGCTGTCTGCCCACTGTGGAGTTATTTCTTCATCACTATTCTGGAACAGTGCTTATCCAGGAGGAAAAACAGCAGATGTATCAGGCCCTCAGCTTCCACTAACACTAATATTGGTGCTTAAGGCATCAAGAGAAAAATAAAGTTATAAATTAATTGTATTAACACCAAACCAACTATTATCTGCTGTCATTAATGAAGAAAAAAAACCTCTATGAATTTCTAAAAAATCCCACTAGGCTGCCACACATCTGTAGCAGGAGATCCAGCATGACATGAAACAAGAAGAATGTAAGGTCATGGAAAGAACTTTAAAAGATGAGATTCTTGTCACAGAGCTTTTGGTAACTAAAATAAAGTCCTCTGTACTAAAGTAAGTCACTGGCTACAGAAGGAAAAAGAAACCTTAGTAATACAGTTCATCTGACCCAATTTTAAACCTCAGCTAGAGAAAAGATTAATTGTATCAACCAATGTGAATAATTCAGATGAAGATATGTACATTGTGGCCTTCATAAATTGACATTTTTGTTGATGAGTTCCCAGAGCCACATCTAGTAAATAAGCCAGTTTTAAAAGCTTTGTAAGTATTAATAACTCATCATAATTACTGTTATGAGGGGTACTATATTGATGGGTTTTCCCCGTTTCCTGCCCTATGCTTCAAATAGAATTGAAATTAAAACACAGGACCAGTTCTTGCAATAGCTCCTGTCGCCCTGTTCTTTTCTGTTCTTTTAGCCTTCTGATTGTTTACATACTTAAGAGTCAGATTCTCACACATTTTCTATAAACAATACTATTGTTTACATTCCTCCAGTTAGGAGGGACAGTTGATAGACACCTTCTCAGACCAGTGGAATTGAAGAGGCTGGACCTCTGTCTTCCAATGTGATCCATTTCTGTGAAATGTATATAAGGTGAAATCAAAAAAGTAAACTCCTATTTTCCTCCTCTCGCTCTGGCTAAGTCATCTCTGTTGTGTCTCATCGTGGCGTTCCTGCGTCAAGCTCCAGTCTGAGAGATGTTTTTAGGAACCGCTTAAGAAGGGATCTTCAAATGACAGGCACTGTGACAACTTTGATGCTCTGCCATAGTAAATGTTTTAAAGCAAATGCCACTAAGTCACTCCTTAAGAATGTGAGAACCACTGCGGCAGGTTAGAAAACATAGTATCCAGCTGCCTTATTTAGCACAGGATCACCTAAATGCATGTCACAGGTTCTGCATTCAGACCGCTGCAGTGCAGGAGGCTAGGGCAGTATGGGAGCCTGGGTCCCATTTGGTTTGGGGGGGAGAA
>WEIU01003269.1:548-10948 GCA_013389925.1 Aegithalos caudatus
CGCCTCGGAACATCCCGCCGGGCCCGCCTCGGTCCATGAGGCCCCCGCCGCGCCCGCCTCGCATCCCCCCGGGGCCGCCTCGGCCGCGGTCACCGCCTGGGGGAGGAGGAGAGACCCTCAGAGCGACCCCCAGGGAGCACAGCCCGCTCCCGTGCTCCCCATTCCCGAGCCTGGCACAGCCAGATCCAGCAGGAGAAGGGTGGGAGCTGCTGGGCACCCGAGGGGATTAGGGGTTCATTAAGGCTGAAGCAGTGCCCTGGGGAGTCGGGGTGCCGCCCTCAGCCCCCCAAATCCAGGAAGCACAGGAGAAATGGTGATCCCAGGCTCCATGTCATGGCTCACAGAGGGATGAAGGCCTGGCAGCTCCTGGAGCTGGCCCAGCCATTCACCACGGAGCCCGAGGCCAGGCCTGGGGTGTCCCGTTGGAAGTGCGGCTGTGACCCCCCAAACGTACCTGGAGGAGGGAAGGGGGGTGGGAGGAACCCCTCCGGTTTGGGCGCCTTGCACTGGTTGCACTCTGTTCTCCAGGCAAAGTTCTGGTTTCCACAGCCCCTGGGTACAAATTCCAGTTAGCCCAGTGTGGAACAGCATTCCAGCTGGGGTGACATTGGGAAGCAGAGCAGGAGAGCACGTGGAGAGGGGACACAAGGGCAGGCCCTGGGGCACAGCTGCAGCAGTGGGGTGGGATCTGGCTGCCCCTTTCCCCACAGCCCCACAAGCGACCTCCTCCCTCCCTCTGTGCCAGGGGGGGAAGCTGCTTCCCAGAGAGGCCCAGCAAGCCATTTTGGGGTCAGTTAGGGTTTTGGGTGCTGCCCTGGCAGGGGCTGTGGCAGCCGCGGGTACTCACGGGTTGGGGCACTGCCAGTCCCCGGCGCGGTGCTGGACGCTCCCTCCGGATGGGTTTCCCCGCGATCCCCGCGGTCCTCTCGAGGAGAAGCCACCCCTGTCTCCACCTCTTCCCCCCATCCTGCCCATGGGGCCGCTGGGCCCGCTGGGGCCTCCTGGGCCACCGGGTCCCCCTGGCCCTGCGGGAAGGAGCCCCGTTAGCGCCGGGAGCACGGGAAGGACGGGGAGCGGCTCTGGAGGGGTGGCACCGTACCTCCACGGAGGGGTGGGGGCATTCCCCGCTGCTCCCGGGGGGGCATCCCGCCCCTCAGGCTGTTCATCGGGCCCTTCTTCCGTGCCAGGCTCACCTTCAGCTTGCTCCCCTGGAAATCCTTCCCTGGGAGGGAATGGCAGGAGCATCAGTGAAGCGGCCCCGCTTCATGCACCTGCACCCAGGTGCTTCCCACACCTGAAGTTTTGGAATTCCACCCCAAAAACGTCCCCCGGCACTCACCATCAAACCATTCCACGGCGGTTTTGGCAGTGGATGGGTCATCGTAGGACACGGTGGCATCGCCCTTGGGCTTGCCCGTCTCCTTGTCGATGTAGAGGTTTATCATGGGCTGCCCCGTCCTCTTGTTCATCTAAGGGACAGTGCAGTGTCACCCCAGTCCTGCCTCCCCACAGCCCAGCGAGGATTTACTGTTCTGCCTTCCAGCAGCAGCTCATTCCAGGGCCTCCAGGACAGATGAAAGGGGCCACGGGGCTACCCAGGATGACAGCAACTGGCCAGACACCCCAAAAATGAACGGACAGGCCCTAAATAGCACTGCCAGGCCTCTCCCAGAGCCTGGACACGATGGGCTGGAAGGATGTGAGCAACAGGCAGGGAGGAGGGTGACCCTTTTCCCTCTGCCAGCAGGAGGGTCCCTGGTGTCTCCTCACCTTGACAACACCACACTGTTTGAAGAAATCTGCCAGATCCTCCAGGGTCACGTTATCATTGAGTCCCTGCACATAGACTGCAGTGCTGTCCGACTCCTCCTCGGGGTCCATAGGGGGGCCTAGGAGACAGTTCCAGGGGTCAGCGCAGGCAGAGGAAGGGCAGGGATAGCTGAGGGCCGAGTTTTTTCCATCCTGTCATCCCCTCCACGGCTGCAGCTTGGCTCTCTGGGAGTGACAGGAAACCCCAGGCCCCAGGGAGGTGACTGTTCCCCCTCACCTCCAGAGTGCGGCGGCCAGACAGAGCCCACACCCCACCCACGAGGGAAGAGCCCCCAGGGTATCTCAGGACACATCCCAGAGGAGAGATGAGGAAAGACCTTCGTGCCCCCTGGGCTCCCACACAAGGACATCCACCCCCCTTTTTCCGATGCTGGAAGGCTGACGCGGTACTTCCAGACACGCCTCTGTGACAGGAAGGGACAAGCCATGGACGAGGCTCTGGGGGTGCTGCAGGCTCCCTGGAAGAGCTCCAGAGCAGCCCCCAACCGCCCCCAACTCCTGCAGAGAAGGGGGAGCATCTCCCAACCACGTCTGGTTTTCCAGCTGTTTGGGAATGAAGAATTGATGGGAACAGGCAGGAAGCCTGGAAGTGGCGGTGGGGTGACGCTGTGGTGGCCGCAGCCCTCGGATTGAGGACACAAACGTCTGTTTCGCAACCTCAGCAGGGATTTTGGTGGGAATTACCTAAATCCAGGTCGGGTCCTTCCTCCATGTGTCCTGCCAGGCGGGAGAGAAGCATAGGGAAGGGTGTTAGTGGGGGCCCTGCGGGCTGGAGAACCGACACACACAACACTAGCTACGACCTGCGCCGCACAAGCAGCAGCACTGCACCTTACTGGGCCATCAGGTGGCTCTTTTAGCACTTCTTCCAACCAAAAACCACTATTACACTGGTTTTAAGCATTTTTTCCAACCAATAACCGCTATTACACTGATTTTTTTTTTTAGCAGCTTTCAAACCTTTAACCGCTATTACATTGATTTTTTTTTTAGCAGGTTTCAAACTGTTAACCGCTATTAACGCTGACTTTTTAAAAGGTTTTACCAAGCCAATCAGTTTTTAAGCTCATTAATAACAGTTACTTAATATATCTATATATATTTTAAAAAAAAGAGATTTATTACATCCAAACCATTTCTTTTCCCCAAAATTACAGGAGTGGTTGCTCAACTCTTCCACTGTGTCCACATACCCCTGGGCATCGCCGGCAGTACCCATTACAGTCTGGTTGCATATTGTCATTTTTTTTAAACCACTTAAATGAATAAAAAATTACACTTCGTGCTAAAAAAAAAAAAAAAAACTGACTGCAAATTTTTTTTTTTTTTTTTTTTTTTAACACTATCCATTGTAATGCTCAAAAACTTACCACCAGGCTTATTGAAGCCACCTCGCTCTCCAGCGCTGCTGGGGGGATAAACGAAGAAATGAAGGCCTTTCCCTTTACAAAGCCAGCACCGCTCTGAGCCTCTGCGGCTCACAGGGGAGAAGGGCACTGGCTAAACATCTCCAAACATCTCTCTGTCTCTCTCTCATCTCGGCACTAGGCCTTTCTTCAGGGCAGCTCGCTCAAATTTTCTTTACATATAAAGCAACCTTGGTGTGGTTTGAGGCACCGCTTTGCTGTCGGTGCCCTGGCGTTACTCGGGTATCATCAGTGCAATACTTGGCTGAGAAACGGGGGCGGTTTGTAATCAAAGTGGGGTTTTTTTGGTTGTTGTTGAAGAGCAATTTGGGGGTGTTTCAGTGGTCAACTCCCTCCCCTCGGTGTGTCCACCAAGGTGCACCCTCAGCCTGTGGCAGCGCGGGCCCGCGGGTCCCTGACATTTAACAGTGTAAAAGGAGACAAACCACACGCGAGACCTACAACACAGTTCAGCTGACATCGCCCCTAAAACCCTCAAAATAAAGCCATACATTCAGGTCACTACTGAATTTAACAACTCTCTGGAGGGAGAACTTACAGAGTGCAGCGGGGGCTCCAAGGCCTGGGGTGCAGCTTTGTGGACACACTCACTACTTTTGGGCAGGTGCCAATGCAAACAGGGCCGCAGCTTTCACCAAAAGCTTTGGCTGAAGCATTCACAGCTAAAACTGCTTTGGAGCGTGGTGGTGAAGTAGGAAAATGCCACCTTGAGAAAGGATTTGAGCTGTTTTTTGCTCTTTTTTTGGGTGAGCCAGCAAGCTGTTTGGAAGGAGCCGAGCGGAGGAGGGAGAGCACCGTGAATTTTTCTAGCAAGTATTGCACCTCTAATACTGGGAAAAAAAAAAGTCAATACAGAATTTCGAGCTGTTGCATGCAGCTTTGCCTCCTCTCGTTAAAGTACACACCATTTACGTAATGTCTCTCTTTTTAAACATAAGATTTTTACACTTTTTTTTTTTTTTCTTTAACGTTACACAATTCTAAAGTAGTAGTATACCCTCCTCTGGTTTTATTACCAAACAACAAGTATGCAGTTACCAAAGTTACAGAAGGATTCCGTTTATACAATCAATACATTGGGTTAAAAATATTCTATGTATATTTTTCCTCTCCATATGGACACCGTGTCTAGTCCCACTTTTCATTATGCTGCCGGCTGAGTACTGAGTACGGGTACTTTTTAAGTATTGAGGTGTTTACAAGGCTCTCACTTTGTAACCTGTAGCATATAAATGCGACAAAGCATGTTAAAAAGTTTTCCATTTTCATAAAAATATCAAATCATCGAGGCAATGAAAAAGGGCACGTTAATAACATCAGCTCCTTACCTGCTGGAGACACTGAAATCCATCACCACAGCATGCTAAGGTGGGCCGAGTTCCCCTACCTGCCCTGGGTGTCCCCTGAAGCCACCTGTTCTATGGACATCACAAACTCTACGTCCATAAGGCGGGGGGGGGACCCTTTGTAAGGGTCTGGCCAGGTGGGAAATCGCTCGGGAGGCAAATTTGAGCTGGGATTAAGGTGTGAGATCAGAGACAGGTGACAAATCTTTGGCAATGAGAAGCTCGGAAGGGGCTAGAAATTTGAAGATGTGATGATAGACATTTCAGGTGTCTACATCTACTTTCATCGTTAAGAGATCAATACAGCACGGCTGAAATCTTTATGCAGATCCCTGGAACTCTGTTCCACCCGAGCCAATTCCAAGCTGGATGTGTTCCCACACAAAACCAGCCTCTTCCATTCTTTCCTAGATTTCTCTGATAAAGATTTCATGCCACATCAACGGGCTGCGACAGAGCTATGCAGAATGGGGCCACCCACTGCCAAACTGGGGCTGTCACCAGGCTGTGCCACACGGGAGGAAGTGGCCTCTGGAGGGCAGCTGCCACCACAGCCACCCTGCCAGCACCGGGGTGGGCACGGCGTGTCCTGTGCCACACCTGGGGACACTCTGCAGAGCTCTGAGCAACGGGGTGAGGGGATGGAACACACACAAAGCTGTGAGTCCCCTCTCAGAGGAGCCTGCGGGATTAGTTCTCCTCCCTCGCCTCCATCAGAACGACCTCCACGGATGGGGACACACCTGAAGGCACAGGTGGCACCAAACCAGGTTGTGCCATCAGGTGAATGCTCCGAGGGGGAGCAGGCCCAGGAGCCAAAGCACTACCTCCTCTCTGTTCTCGGGCTCCTTCTCCACGCGCTCCAAGTGTTCCGGGCACTCCGAGCTCGCAGGCTCCGTGGGAGGAGGCTGACACAAGGCTCCTGCCCTGCCAAAATCCCCGCTCCTGAGGCCCAGGGAGCATACCCTGGAGCTGGTGGGAGGTTTGTGTGTGTTCCACCCAGAGTTAAACCCCACAGAGGATTCCACCTCTGGGCGACCATGAAGGGAGCTGAAAGTGCCAGGGCCAGCATTACCCCCAATTTCCCCCTCCCTGGGGGCCCAACCAGCTGCAGGACAAACCAATCATCCTGCTCCTATTTCCCTTAGGATAATGTTTCCATGGATGACAAGCAACGCTGCTACACAGACACGTCCTCCATGGAAACACAGCTGGGAACGTCAACCTTTCAGTCCCTTCTTTTTGCTTTTCAAAATCCTATGGGTAAACCAGAATTAGAGAAAAGGAGAAAAGCTTTGCTCTTACCCCATTCCACCGCGTCCTCCTCCCCGCCCACCTCTGCTCATGCCTCCACGCTCATATCCCCCTCGTCCCCTGCCCCGGCTATCGGGGCCGCTCAGATTCCGGCTCTCCCCGGGGCCGGAGAAGCCTCCGGACTCCTGCCCGTACATGTTCATGCTGCTGGGATGGTCCTGGCGGAACGAGCCTGGGGAAGGGTGCAAACAGGTCAGGGAGAGGCAGCCCCTCCTCCTGCCCTCAGCTCCAGCCACAAGCGCAGCATTGGGGTTGTTGGGTTTGGGAAAATCCCTCTGAGAGCATCGATTCCAGCTGTTCCCACAGCCACCACTGCCCCATGTCCCCAAGTGCCACATCCCTCCAGGGATGGGGACTCCAGCACTGCCCAGGGCCTGATCAGCATGAAGGAATTTTCCCAGTATCCAACCTGACCATCCCCTGGCACAGCTTGAGGCCATTCCCTCTTGTCCCATCCTTATTCTCTGGCAGCAGAGCCCAACCCCTGTGGCTGCCCCTTCCTGTCAGGAGTTGTGCAGAGCCAGACAGTCCCCACTGAGCCCCCTTTCCCCCAGGCTGAGCCCCCTCAACTCCTCCCCACAAATATTCTGTGCCTGTGTTCCCACCCTTCCCCTGAGGGGATCATCCCAACCTACCACTGCCTCCAGAGATGCCATTTTCCATCAGGGCCAAACCCCAGCTCCAACCCTCTCTCCCTTCAACCCAGCTGCGAGTTTGAGATCCCAGGCTAAGGCCAGGGCTCCTCCCCAGGGCTCCCACTCACTCTGCTGGCCGTAGCTGCTGCTCTGCTGGCTGTACTGGCTGGGGGCCTGGCTGTAGGATCCGGTGGGAGGTGGGTAACTGGTGGGAGGGGGCTGCTGCCCATAGCTGCTCTGCTGGCCATAACTGGTCTGCTGGCCATAGGAGCTCTGCTGCCCGTAGCTGCTCTGCTGGGAGTAAGTGCTCTGATCGTAACTGCTTGGCTGTGTGGAGGAATAGCTGCAAGAGAAAAGCGTTGGGAAAGGTGGGATGATGAGGCAATTCCCTGGCAGGGTGCGTGGAGTGGTTCATGCTGGAAGGCAATGCAATTAGAGGCTGTATTTAGTGCTGTAAATCACTTTAAAAGCTGAAGTCATCCTATGGAGGCCAGTCTGGAGGGCTGCGAAAGCAAAAACCACGTGGCCAATCCCAGTTTATTCACACTTCTAGGAAAAGGAACAAGTGCCAGGGCAAAACTCAGTGGTAATGGAGGTAACAGGTCCTGGATAAAAGAAGTTCCCCTCATGCAGCTGAGGCTTTGAGAATTTCAAAGTGTACGTTTTAGAAGTCACATTAAAGAGACCAGAGGGGAGAAGGGAGCTCCTGGCCAAGCTGAATGTGGAAGGAGGCAGCAAAAGGTCACCCTGCAAAAATTCTTAAAATTCTCAAGTCTTAAAAAAAATAAATTCAAACCTGTAGAAATAATGTCTTAAACTCGCTTGTCCCCATTTTCGTTCCCATGTTTGCACACACAGAGACAACTCCACACTCAGCCACAGCCTCCCCATGCCCACCCACAACAACCACAAGAAGCACAGCTCCTCCTCCCAGGCCTCTGAAGCTGCTTTTCCATAAAATCCCCCTGGAAAGGCCGTGTCCTGAGCACGTGGCATTACCTGGTCGGAGGGTAGGAGGGCGGAGCGGTGACAGGCTGCATGGGGTAGCTGGCAGGCACCTGGGGGTAGCTGTAGTTGCTCTGCCCGTAGCCCAGGCTGGGCTGGCTGTAGCCCGTTGTGCTGGATTGGGGCTGGCTGGTCTCTGCTGGTTTGCTGCCATCCTGGGGTCTGGGGAGGAATGTGGAACAGCGTTAGTGCCCAGCCCCATGGCTGGCAGCAGCAAAGGGCTCAGACCCCCCCAGGAGTGATGGCTGTGATCTCTTTTTTGGGGGAGCATTAAAGCTGGCCTTGATTGGTGACAGCCACTCTGGCAGCAGCCAATAAATATGTAATAAACACAATTTTAGCACTTGTTGCCTGGGTATTTGCACACTCCAGTGTCGCCCTGTTCTTTTCTGTTCCTTTAGCCTTCTGATCGTTTACATACTTTAGAGTCAGATTCTCACACATTTTCTATAAACAATACTATTGTTTACATTCCTCCAGTTAGGAGGGACAATTGATAGACACCTTCTCAGACCAGTGGAATTGAAGAGGTTGAACCTCTGTCTTCCAATGTGGTCCATTTCTGTGAAATGTATCTAAGGTGAAATCAAAAAAGTAAACTCCTCTTTTTCTCCTCTCGCTCTGGCTCGGTCATCTCTGTTGTGTCTCATTGTGGCGTTCCTGCGTCACTCCAGGAAAGGCCCAGGCAGTGTCCTGAACAAGGAGCATGCAACACCACAGCTCCTGTTGATCCCAAAGCCAGGGGGTTCAGACTTTGGCTGTGGGGCTGAGTGGAGGGTGTGGAATGCCAGCAAGGCTGCTCCTGCAGAGCCCTGGGAAAGCAGGAGCTGAAGCAGCCAGCAAGGCAGGCAGTGAAATGCCCCATTGTTTGGTTCAGAATCCAGCTCAGGCAGATATTGCCCCATATACGTTATCCCAATTATCCCACAGAAGAGAAGGGATGCTGGGCTTGGACTGGGTGACCTTTAAAGGACCCCTCCAACCCAAACCACTCTGATTGCGTGTTCAGAATTAATTCTCAAGGCCTGAGAATTGAGAACCCTTTGCATGTGATTCACATATCCCCTTCTCTTTGTCCCAAAGTTTAAAAGCCGCGTGGATGTGGCACTTGGGGACAGGGTTAGTGGTGGCCTCAGTGATCTCAGAGGGCTTTTCCAACTCAAAGGATTCTATGACTCTTTAATTTCTATTTGTTTCTTAGAGTGGAGCAAAAAAAAAGTGAAGCTGCTTTTGTTGTAGAAAAATTATTCACAATGTCAGGATTCATCCTGCAAATTTACATCCCTTTAAAGTATAACCTGTCAGAGCTGTACCAGGCTCTGCCTTTCCTTCCCACAGAGCTTGCTACAGACACCAGGTAAGGGAATAAATCAGCTTTTACTCACTTCTAAACAAGTTCCCATTATGTATTCTAAATTTTTCATATCCTCTGAGCAAACAATTTGACTCAATAGATGACAGGCAGTGCCCAGAGGGGCGAGATTGAAAGAGGAAATGTTTTGCAGCCTTGTGCATCCACCCCAGCATCCTGCCTGACCCCGTGACCGGGGAGCAGGCAGGACTCAGTCCTGTGCTGTACCCTGAGAGCCCAGAGCCTGGCTTGGCTGCGTGTGGCTCCCTGATCCTGCAGGAACAGCTCTGAGTCACCGTGCTGAGCACAGCCTCCCACGGCTCCCCCGGCCCGCAGCTGCCGGGAGGGGCTGCCACAGCACGGGGACGTGGGGAACACACAGGAGGAGCAGGGGGACAAAGGGTGTGAGGAAGAGGAGGAGAAGGAGCTGGGAGAAGGAGGAGAATGAGGAAGAGAAGGGGAACGAGGAAGAGGAGGAGGAACAGAAGGATGGTGAGGAGAAGGAAGGAGAGATGGAGTAACTAGAGATGAAGATGGAGAAGGAGAAACAAGAGGAGGAGGAGACAGAGGAAGAAGGAGGAGGAAGAAAAAAGGAAGAGGAGGAAGAGGAGTAATGGGAGATGGAGAAGGAAGAGAAGGAGGAGGAGTAGGAGGAATGAGAGGAGGAGAAGGAGGAAGAAGAGAAGGAGGAGGAGGAAGAAAAAAAGGAGGAGGAAGAGAAGGATGAGGAGCGGGTGGAGAAGGATGAGGAGAAGGAGGAATAAGAAGAGAAGGAAAAGGAGGATGAAGAAGAGGGAGGAGGGGAAGGAGGAAGAAGGAAAAGGAGGAAGAGGATGAAGAAGAGTAGGAGCAGAAAGAAGAGAAGGAGAAGGAGGAAGAGAAGGGGGAAGAGGAGGAGGAGCAGAAGAATAAGAGGAGAAGGAAGGAGGAGTAACTAGGCTGGAGAAGGAGGAACAAGAGGAACAAGAGGAGGAGGAGACAAGAAGAAGGAGGAGGAAAAAAGGAGGAAGAGGAGCAATGGGAGATGGAGAAGGAACAGAAGAAGGAGTAGGAGGAAAAAGAGGAGGAGGAAAAAAAGGAGGAGGAAGAGAAGGATGAGGAGGAGGATGAGGAACAGGCAGAGAAAAATGATAAGGAAGAAGAAGGAAAGGAGGAAGAAGAAGAAGAAGAGGAGGAGAAGGAAGAAAAGGAGGAGGAGGAAGAGACCGGTGATGAGGAGGATGAGAAGGAGGAAGAAGAAGAGGAGAAGGAGGAAGAAGAAGAGGAGAAGGAGGCAGAGCAGCAGAAGGAGGCAGAGGAGCAGGAGGAGAACGAGGCAGAGCAGCAGAAGGAGGAAGAAGAGGAGAAGGAGGCAGAGTAGCAGGAGAAGGCAGAGCAGGAGGAAGAGGCAGAGCAGCAGGAGCAGGAGGAGGCAGAGCAGGAGGAGGAGGCAGAGCAGCAGGAGCAGGAGGAGGCAGAGCAGGAGGAGGAGGCAGAGCAGCAGGAGCAGGAG
>WEIU01003269.1:10986-21375 GCA_013389925.1 Aegithalos caudatus
CAGCAGCAGGAGGGGCAGTGTTACCTGGCGGGCGCGGCGGGCGCCGGCTGCTGACCGTGGCCGTGCTGCTGTCGTAGGCGGCGCTGCCGTAGCCCTGCACGGGCTGGCTGTAGGCAGGGGGCGCGGCCGGGGCGCTGTAACCTGCAACACACCGCGGCTCAGCCCCGGGAGACACCCACCCTGCCCGCGGGGCTGGGAGGGAGCTGAGGCTGGTCTCTCTCCGTGCCCCTGCCGCGGGATGCCTGTCACCGTCCCAGGTGGCTCCGAGCCCTGTCCAACCTGGCCTTGGACACTGCCAGGGATCCAGGGGTAGCCGCAGCTGCTGTGTGTCACCTCAGCTTCCCAGTATCCCATCTAACCCTGTCCACATGAAGCCATTCCCCCTTATCCTGTCCCTCCAGACCCTTGTCCCAAGTCCCTCTCCAGCTTTCCCAAATCTCTCAGACTCTGGTCCTCATGGCGCTCTGGGGACTCAACACAAACACAGTCTTACCACCACAAAACCACCTCAGACAACCCAAAAATCATCCATTACCCCATCCTGCCCCTTTGCTGTCCTCACAGAACCCTCCCACCTTGGGAAGCCTCAGCCTCCAGCCCCTCAGCATCCCAGAATCCCACTTCCAGGAGCTTTCTGGAAGCCACCCCTGGACCAGCACCCAGGATTGTTTACAGCAACCAGAGCTCAGGCAGGGCAAGCTGAGACATGGAGTATCTCCTCAACAAAGGCAGAGTAACAAACCCCCGAGCTCCAAAGTAAAAGAAATTCAACTGATTTAGCAAGTACAGTCCCATCCTTTTAGCTTTTCTGAAAAATAAAGGCACAAAACCTGACCCGGGAAGCCTTTCAGAGGCATTTCTGAAGGCTTATTTTAAATCAGTAAAGCTGGAAACAAAAGAAAAGCACTTTCCATTTGCTTTCACATGAGAAAAAGGTCAGAAGAGACACAGGCAGCTCTTGATGTTTTATGTACCTTCCCTTTTCTCAGAATTTCAGTTTGGTTTAGGGAAAAAGCTGAGAGCTCACACAGTTCCTTTTCAACAGTTTTATAATATCCAAGATCCCCAAACAGCTCCTGTGTAATTTAGTGCTATTTGCCTTGTCACAAAGGTGAACTGGCACGAACACACTGGGGTTTTGCTTCTAACAACCTTTCTAGCAAGTTTTCAAATTAAGACTATGAGGCTTAGATGGAAAAATAGCAATAAAAACGTTGTAAAACAAAGCTGACAAAAAAAAAAAAAAAAAGGCAAAAAGAGCAGCCAAATGCTCTCATGGCTGGGATCAGTGAAGGTGACAGCTTCTCCATCCCTTCTGGTTTTTAATAAACACGGCAAGCTTGTGACACACTTCTCCTTTAGGCAAATTGGGCTGCAGCATTTTATCCCAATCCCCTCATTTGCAAAGCAAAGAGCACTCCCAGCAGCAGAACAGGGCGTGCCCTCTCGGAGCACCACAGCTCCCGGGGCTGCCCCCACACCAGAGCCCTTCCCGGGGGCAGGAAGGAGGAACACGAGGAGGGCAGGAAGTTTGCACAGCAAATTCATTAAAAACACCCCCGAAGTTCAGCTTTCTGCTGACCCTCAGGATGCTGATGAAGACACAAGGCCAGCCTGAACCCTCTGCCCACTCCTCCCTCTTCTTATCCCTGGCTCCCAATCCATCCTCATCCCAGGGCTGCCAACCAGGGAATGTAAACTGGACTGCCACTGGGAAATAACTTGCAGGAATCACCAGAAAATCTGTTTTTGTGGTCATTATTTCTGACTGCTGTTCTCTGGAAAGTGTTGCTGAGAAGGGTGAAGGAGATGATGCCCAACGGAGGATTCTTAAAGCCTTGGACAAATTTGAGCAGCCCAAACACTTAAATGTGAGGCCAGACAGCAATTCCACAGGGAGCAGCAATCCCAGGAGTTAAACAAACCCTTATTTTAACTGGCCAAAGCCTGACCACACACTAAAAAAGGCTAAGTACAGCCTGCAGCCCGTGTGCTGCAGCCACAGCCCTGCCCTGGGCTGTCCCACTTGGATTTGGAGCCCCGGGGTGCTCCTCCCACAGCTGGGCCCCCTTTCCCAGTGCTGTTACTGGGAGTAAAAAGCTCTGCTGGCTCTGCACAGGCAGCAGGATAAAAGGGAGGGGAAAAAAAAAGAGAGAGATGCTGAATTTTAAAGCTTCAGCTCTAGATGGAGCATTTCCCTCGTGGAAGAGTGTGCTCAGCAGGAAGGGTTTGTCCCAAAGGAAAGGCAGTGATTTCCCATCCCACTGGTCTAAATCACAAATCAAGCCTGGTTTAGATACTCTGGGAACCCTCAAGAGCTGTCATTTTGAGGCTGGCATTTCTGTTACATCACTTCTCTCTCCTCCCCTCCCGGCTAGGAAGGTAAAAGTTGACACAGCAGGAAAGCTGGTGAAAGGAAAAGCTAACAGAAGGAATAATCACCTGCTGAAAGTATCTAAATTCCCCTCAAAGGCTCCAAACCAACCCCTCGCTGAAGCCTAGGGATTCTCCAGGTGGAGAAGCTTGCAGGATTTGATCCTCAGAGAATATCAACTGGAAAAGGCTGGATTCAGAGAGATTTCTTCTTTCCAAAGAGATTTATTCAGGAAGAGAGCTGCCTCCTGCCTGGCTTGTGTGTACCCCAGCAGAGAGGGGCTGGGGAAGGGAAGCAGAGGTCACCCTCCCTCCAGCCTGTTTTGGGATATTTTGGGGTTGGTATGGCAGCTGTGTGTTCATTAATTCCAAACCCATCAGAAATATCCATATCCATACCCCAAATTTCCCAGGTAAAGGGAAGCAGGGGCTGGCTGGTTTTAGAGAGCAATTCCAAGAGATCCACACCTGGACACAGAAGTGCTCTTTATTTACTCCTGTAATTCTTGCTAATACCCTGCAGTGATTAATGACTCACAGGTCTGAGAGTGCCCAGTGATCCCTAACCTGAGGGAGCTGCTCCCAAATCCCTTTTTCTCTGGAACAAAGTGACTGGGTGGCTCCAAGACACCTTTTCCCACAGCCCCAGGGAGGGAAGGAGGGTGGTAACTCTTTTCTGGGGTGTCCTGGAGACAGGGCAAGGTGGGATAACAGAGTGCTGGGAAAGAAAAATCCATCCCTGCCATTCCCACCCACCCTGAGAGGCTGCATCCACACTGACCTTGGATTTCCTTCACCTCAACAACACCTTACCCAAACCCCAGGCTGTTCAGGCAGAAAAAACCACAAAAATTAAATCATTTTGCTTTAAGGAACTGCAGCACAAAAAGGTGATTCTTAGGAAAACAGGATTGGGATTCAAGTGTAAGAGCTGCACGTCTCTCAGGGCATGACAATGTCTGGCCCAGGGGTTTATTGAGCGTGAAAGGCAGGGAGGGGCAGGGAGAGGGGGGCTGCAGTCTCCTTTCCACAGCTCTGGCTCCTCAAGGAGAGGCAGGTGGAGCAAGGAGAAATCCAAGCTGGCTCCGTGCCCGGAGCTGCCACAGCCCTGCTCTCTGGGCTGATAGGATCTTTTGCTTGACCACTTTCTAAGTTGGTGTTTTTTTTCATGGATGAAAAGAAAACGAAGCTTTATTTTTTTGCCTTAAAAAAAAAAAAAAAAAAAAGAGGAAAAAAAAAAAAAAAAGTGCAGCTGTGCAGAAAAAAAATAAGCCTGATATTATTATTATTATTCCTCCAGCAAATCTCCTCTTAAGGGAGAAGGAAAAACATAAACAGAGCAGTTTCCTGTGAACCCTGCAGGACTGGAGTCCGCAGGAGTCACAGGGACATAAATATTTCTAAGAAAGGAATTTTAGGAGTTCACAAATCCTTTTTTGCTGCCAACTTTAGTCTAGGTAGTCTTAAATGAAAGGAAAAAGCCCTGTAGATAACCCCCAGTGACACTGGCTAAGGGATATGGATCTCACGAGCAGGAATTTTCCTGATCCATGTAAATAAAGGTGGTAAATACTTTAATTTTTGTTAATATTTTCTCTCCAGTTCTTCCCTGTGAAGAATTCCTCAATGGCCTCCCTAGCCAGATATCCCAGTGTCTGTCTGTCCTGGTATTCCCTTGCTTTGGGAAGTGTTTAATTCCAACTACAAAATGTTTATAATGTCTCTCCCAGGAATCTGCAGGACACGGCACCCAAGGAATCACTGGGAAGGAAATCTGCTTTCTAAACCTCCTGAATATTCAGCGTGAACATACATTAAATAAACATGAATATACATGAATTAAACATTGTCTCAATAGTTTTAAACATTAAGACACTTGTCTGGAGGAAATTCCAGCTCTGAGAACATGTTGGGAGAGTTTATGGAGCATTAAGAACAAGTATCTGCTCTGGAAATCCAAAACCACCACGGGGCATGCAAAGGTGGAGGGCAGGATGCTGTTTATCCTTTAGGAAATGGGGCAAAAATGGGGTTGGAGTCACCTAAAAAGTCTCTGTGGTCAGGATTTTATCCATGAAGATGGCACTTGGGAGAGTTTGGAGATGGCAAAGAGCACTGCAGCCTTGCACATCCCTGCTGTCACTGCCTGTGTGAGCTCTGACACCCCAGGGATTTGGCACTAAAACCAAGTGACACCTCAGGGGTTCCCACTAGAGGGAACCTCAAGTTCTGACAGGATGAGATGGAATTTTCCATGCAAGAGTGAGCAGGACAGTCCAACCTGGACTGGTCCCTTCCACTGGTGGAAGCACAAGACGAGAAGGAGAAGGTACAGGACCACAACAGGCACATGTCACTGCCAGTGACAGGACTGGCAGGGAAGGGAAGGGCTCAGGAGCAGCCAGGGACACTGTTCCCTTTGCTCTGAGCACAGCACGTCCTGCTCAGTCCCACAGCACCCAAACCCTGCCCTGAAAACCCAACAGTGCATTTATTCCTGGTTATACATGGCTGCCACAGCCCTGGAAGGCTCCAAGGCCAGGCTGGAGCAACCTGGGATGGTGGAAGGTGTCCCTGGCCATGGCAGGGGGGGAATGGGATGAGCTTCAAGGTCTCTCCAAGCCAAAACCATTCTGTGAAGAACCTGGAGCTGAAGGACAGAGTCCAGAGGAGGCCATGGAGGGCTGGAGCTCCTCTGCTCTGGAGCCAGGCTGGGAGAGCTGGGGGTGCTCCCCTGGGGAGGAGAAGGCTCCAGGGAGAGCTCAGAGCCCCTGGCAGGGCCTAAAGGGGCTCCAGGAGAGCTGGAGAGGGACTGGGGACAAGGCATGGAGGGACAGGACACAGGGAATGGCTTCCCAGTGCCAGAGGGCAGGGCTGGATGGGATCTTGGGCAGGAATTGCTCCCTGGTCACAGGCGTTACCCAGCGCTGTGCCTGCCCCATCCCTGCAGTTTCCCCAGGGTGTGCAGGAACCCACAGAAGGTGTCCCTGCCCTGGCAGGGGCTGTCCTGGGTGACGTGGAGGCCGTCCCAGGCCAGCAGGGCTCTCACCTGCGGGGGGCTGCCCGTAGGACGTGGCGTAGGCCGTCTGCCCGTACGTGGCCGTGGTCTGCGGCTGCGTGTAGCTGACGTCCGTGGGCTGCCCGTAGCTCCCGTAGCTCTGCTGCCCGTAGGTCTGCTCCAAAAGGACACAGATTCAATCCGTGAGCACAACAGACCCCCGGGAACTGCAGCTGCTGAGCGCTCCCAAAGCCAAGGCTGCTGTGAAAGTTTTAGGTGCCGCGGGGAAAATTCCGGGTCAGCTCGGCAAGGAGGTGATGGAGTGGTTTTTCCCTGCCAAGACTGAAGGAGCAGGCTCTTGACATTGGCACCACACACCTCTGCTCTGTGGAAAGCAAACAGGAAAGCTCCCAGCTCCTCACAGCTAGCACCAGCACCCACAGGCACCATCCCAGGAATGATCTGGAATGCGGGAATGGGAGCGCTCCGAGGGCGGAACTGCACGGAGCAAAAGTCGCTTTGGTGGAAAACTGCTTTGGTGTTGGCTAAGAGAAACCTGGGGAAGGTTTCAATTAAATTATTTGGAGTGGTTTGCATGCCCTTCTGCCATTAATTTGAAAAATGGGAGTTGGTGCAGGTGTGGAAGGATGGGATCCGTGGGAACACCCAGAGCATCCCAGCGGTGCTGCTCCCATTCCGGTGCCTGTGCATTCAGTGAGGGATCAGCTCTCACCTCACCCATTCCCTGATTTTGTTTCCAAATCCAGCTTGAAAATCACTGAGGAAAGGAGAGGAGCAGCTGTGCCCAGCAGTGTCACCAGCTGCCCAAGCCATGCCCTACCAGCTCATGCTCCAGGCACCAGCAAGCTTCCAACAGCTCCTGGCTTAGGACAAAACTCTGGATACAGCTCCAGGAGTGACACGGAAACAGCTTTAACCCCCAGATTCTGAAAGAATTCAGACTCCTGCAGAGCCTGGACTTTTTGGGACATTCAGCCTTCCTGAACTCAGGGCACAGGTCTGAACCAGGAGCAGGAAAGCCTTGACCACGTGAACACATCCCTGTCCCTGGAAGTTCCCTCCACCAGAGGCAGGGAATGCTGCAAACTTCCCACGGACACATGCCTACAGCTGGGTTTAGCTGGTTAGGGGTTTAATTAGCTGGTTAGGTGTTCAATTAGCTGGTTAGGTGTTTAATTAGCTGGTTTTAGTTGCTGAGGCCTCCTGTTCCTACCCTTGCCATGCTGCTCCCACCTTTCAGCTCAACTACAACTGGGAGCAGCTCTTCCAGTTGTTGTCTCCAAAGACTTTTACTTTAAATAAGTCACCATCACCTTCCTTTCAGCCCACACTGAGCCTGTCTTCCTCCACTTGGGAAGGAAAATTAAGCCTACAGCACTTTTTGAGGACAAGAATTTACCTTTGGAAACATACTTGGAGTTTGCAGACAAATGTGGTTGTAGTAACTTGGATTCTAAAGGTTAAAAATAAGCATTAAGTTAATCTCTTAAAGACCATCATTATTTTGCAGTCCAGCCAACTGAGAGTATGAACAGTTACAGCAATAAAAACTCCAGGAAATAACTGATTCCCTCCTCCTCCTCTGTCCAACTCTGCCATCTCCCAAAAGGCCATTCCCCCCCTTTTTTCCCAGGTTTTTTCCCCTCCTACACCTCTGATTACAACACCCACCAACGCGGTGGTGTCAAACACACACCAAGGATTTGGCTTTTCTGGGATCAGGATTGAATAAATTAACAAAAAAAGGGAGATTGCTGAGGTAATTTCCACTTTTAAAAAGCACTTTGGGCTGGGGGAGAAGCTCCAAGAGAACTTTTAACCACGGATTTTGACGCTGCCGCTCGGAGTTTCTCCCGGCTGCGTGTTTTTTTCCTGGAAAACAGAGGATTGAGCAGGAATTCCACCCCCTCCCCATGCTTTACCTGGGTGGTCTGTGCATATCCTTGGGCTGGCTGAGGTGCATAGGCGCTGTAGCTGTGGAATGAATGTAAAGACATTTATAATCTTGCCCCAAACCTGCATCACCAGTCCAATTTTCAAGCAGCCCAATGGTTTCTACTGAAATTCTATGGGGATACAAAGCTCCAGGAAAACCCTCAGGACTTCCAAACACACCTGAGTTAAGCCCAAACCCTAATTATGATTTACTTTTATTTCATCTTTTTAAAACAGGGAGGATAAGCTACTTACCCCTGCTGAGCTGCAGCTTGGCTATAGGTACTGTAATCTAAAAGAAAAGGAGAAGAAAAAGAACAAAAATGTTGATAAAGGCCTAACAGAATTAAAGACTCCAAGAGCACAGCAGCTGGAATTTCCTCCTGCAGCTCGCTATAAACCACTGGAATTCCAGTTTCCCAAGGGTGGAAGGTAAATGCCCATTTTTTTCTTTTTTTTTGAGGGGAACAAAACCTCTCTCCCCTCATTGTTGCTGCTGTTTGCAGCAGCGACTTTGATCTCAAATGACCCCGCTTCAATTTAACTGCCACCTTGGATGGATCCCAGGGGGCTGCCAGGGGGGATTGGAACAAAGGAAAAACAGGGATCTGAGCCTCACAAACCCCACAGCCTGCTTTGAGAGGGCTGGGCTGGAAGGTTTCACCACCTTCACTCTTTCCAAGGGCACAAATGGGTGCTGGAAAGCCACCCATCCCCTGGAAGGGCTGGAGCTGGGAGTGATTCCCACCCCAAACCCTCAATCCATGGCAGCACACTGACTGGGAGAACCAAAATCCTGAAAAGCCAAGCAGCAAAGCCTGTGCTGAACTGATTTGCTGGTGGGGATGGAAAATGAATCCATGTGGCAATTAGGGGGCTAAATCTGAAACAACTGCAGCTCCCAGTTCCCTCACAGGCACCAGCAGCTCCAGCTCCCATCCCAAGGCCTGGAGCAGGGATGAATTCATCATTCCCAGCAGGCCTGGCCAGAGATGCCAGCTCTCCCAAGACCACAGAGGTCCTGAGATCAGGAATGAGCCCAGAGCTCCCTGGTGGAGGCCACAGCAGCTGAGACAGAGGCAGGAGCTGGATCAGGGGAGCTGTTCCCAGACATCCCTGTGTGGGAAGAGTTCCCAGTGCTCCCATCACACTTTGGTCAGAAATCCAAGTTTATCCCACAATCATGGAATATCCTGAGCTGGGAGAGACCCACAGGGATCAAGTTCAACTCCTGCATTGGAGAATTTGAGGAAGCAACTGCCTGGCTTTAATGCTATTATCCCACTATTCCCAAGGTGATGGAGCACCAGGAATCACCTGGAAAACACAGCTCCCATCCACCACAGCCTGTTCCTGTGCATCCATCCCTACTAAACCATTCCTCCCCACCCTCCAGGTGCACTCCCAGTGCAGGAGCAGAGCCCCTGGATGTGTGCTGGAGAAAGGAACGGCCCTGCTGTGATCCTGGCAGGAATTCCTGGGAGTTATTAATTCCCTTGACCTTGCCCAGAACACCTCACTGGGGGAAAGAAGACACTTTAAGTTCTCCAAAGGCTTCCCCGCTCCCAGGACACAAGGCACAAGTTGTTCAACTCCTCTGGCATCATTCCCACTTCCCTCTCAGGTTGGCACGTGGGATATTGGAACATTTTCCTTGTTCTGCTCAGGGTTGGGTGGTTTTTGTTTGTTTGGTTTTTTTGGGTTTTTTTTTGGTTTGTTTTTTTTTTAATTCACTTTAATGCACATAGTTCTGCTAAATCCTGAGTGTTAATTAATGCCTGGTGCCCCTCACCCAGCTTCCCTTTCCTACCACCTCCTCATCCCACTCCACTCTTTTCCCTGCTCACCCTCCAGCCACCAAACCTTCATTTAATTCTCCTTTTTTAATTCTCCCTTCTGGCCTCGAGCTGCACACGGGGGCATCAATGAACCCCTCTCCTCACAGCCCTCCCCAGTCCCACCAAACCCAACTCCTCCCCCTCTGCAGCATTTAATTCCAGGTGTGGAATTTGCAGTTTGCCTGTGGTGATGCCTCCCTTTTAATTTGCTGGGATTTAGAGGAACACGGAACATTAATAAAAAATAATATTATGGTTCATTTAGTTAAACCCATCTCCTGGCTTTTATTTCCAGGGGGAAATTAATCTTCATCCTTTCTTTTTTTTTCAGGAAGCTCAGGCGCACACCAGAGGCTGAAAATAGCAGCTCCCAGGAGGAACAATTCCATGAATTAAGGGAAAACACAGCTGTGGTTTTAACCCCCGTTTTGACAATTCCGTTGGCAGATGTTCCTTTACTGACTTTTCTTTTTCAAGGTCTCCAAGGTGCTGTTGGTGATATTTCCTCACACTCCATGGTCTGGAAAAAGGGAAAATCCTCCTTCTTTAAGGAGAGTCAGATCTTGGGCTGCTGGGTTTTAAGGTACATAAAGGTGATGCTGCCACACTTGGGGAGTCTCAGTTTCCAACTCTTTGTATGCAGTTGGAGCCCTCGTGGAAAAACATTTCATTCAGATAAATTTGGAGGCATGGAGATAATGGAACACCTTACTTCCCTATGGGGAAAAGCTGAGACACCTCAGAGCCCCTTCCAGGGCCTTAAAGGGCTCCAGGAGAGCTGGAGAGGGACTGGGGACAAGGGCTAGAGGGACAGGACACAGGGAATGGCTTCCCAGTGCCAGAGGGCAGGGCTAGATGGGATCTTGGGCAGGAATTCCTGGCTGCGAGGCGCTGGAACGGATATCCCAGAGGATGCTCCATCCCTGGCAGTGTCCAAGGCCAGGCTGGACGGGGCTTGGAGCAGCCTGGGACAGTGGAATGTGTCCCTGGCCACGGGCTGAGCTCTGAGATCCCTTCCCGCTCCAAGCATTCCATAATCCCGTGTTTGCACCCGCACCGGCCCCGCGGAGCCCCGGCAGGGCCGAAAGCGCGGCGGGAGCCCTGGCTCGGGGCTTCGCTCCTGGGAGCGCGAAGCTCCGAGAATCCCGCGGGCCCAGAGCACCGAGGGGCCGCAACTGAGCCCCCGGACACTGCGGGGAAGGACCCGCGGGCCCGGCCAGGCCC
>WEIU01003270.1:0-29254 GCA_013389925.1 Aegithalos caudatus
TCCCTCTGCGCACTGGTGCATGCTAGCCCGGCCGTGCCCGCCGCCCCGTGCCTCCGGCAGCCCCTGGCACCGGGAGGGAGCGGGGCCGGAGGGACCCGGCACAGGGCGGGGGGAGCTCAGCCACGAGTTACTCGGACAGTCCACAGCATGCTGCAGTGAGCCCTCAGATGTGCAGGGTGCTAAGTCCTGTCTCCCTGAGCCCAGCGCAGGTCATAGCTCAGGGCAGGTGGCGGCTGCACATGTATTTCATGTGATGCTGCAGAGCTGAGTGAAGGAGGAAAAGGAAAAATCAAAAGTGCTGGAAACGTCCCTCGGTAGCGCTGGCAGAGGTCTGCGAGCCCCCACGGCGAGGAGCTGCCCTCTTGAGTAGATGGCCCAGCGTGGCTGTGGTGGCCCTCGGGTGAGGAAGGGGATGGGGTTTGATCTCAGAGGCGATGAGAAACCCCAAGAAATCAGCTGATCAGATGAATTTCCAAAGGGTCTGTTCTTACAGTGTGGAGAGGATCCCCGCTTGCTCTTCTCAAGGCTATTCAGAGTCCACCAGTTTTCCTCCCTCCCTGTTTTCCAGAGCAGAAGGCACCCTCAGCTGCCAGCAGCACCTACCTACCATGACTTTCCAGCCTGTCACCAAACACCTGAGCTCAAGGAGAGGGACAGGCATTTAAAGCAAGCGAGGCTGATCCAGTTAGAGGTCACCTGTGAGCTCTGCTCCCCACGCTCCAGCACAAAGCCTTTCCACAGCAGACAGCAGACACGGGGATGCTGCGAACCCGAAGGGAAATCCTCCTGCCAGCCCTCCCCTAGTCAGGAGCACTTGTCGCTGCATCCTCGGCGCCTGACGCCAGCTGGGCGGAGAAAAAACAAGGGCTTCAGGAAAAAAACACCCAAACCTTGCTCCAGCCCCACGGAGCAAAGCCAGATCAAGTCAGTGAAGCATATCCAGGGGAAGGGGTGTCTGACAGCAACTCCCAGCCACACCAAGAGAGGAAACAGCAAGGACAACTGGTGGTAACTCAGCTGGCAGAGCCCCAAGCTCCCTGAACACCCTTTTATCCCTCCGGTGTGGATGCCATGTTAAAAAACAGCCTACGCTCACCGCTATTTCCCTGATTTTAGAGCCATCCCCTGCAAGCAGCCCCCTCGCCACCAGGGACGGCCATCCGCTGCCGAAAGCCCTTCCTGACCTCCACTTCCCTCCCCCCTTATTTTCTTTCTTTTCCCGTAGACTCTGGCTCAGCTTTCCCCTTGAAATGAAATGCCTGAGCAGGCGGGTGCGCCCCGCGGAGCACGGCCCAGGGACACCCGGGGGCCGCCCCCGCCGGCTGCGTGCGACCGGCAGAGCCAGTCCCCGTCCCCGTCCCCGCCCGCGCTTTTGAGGGGCGAGAATTTGTTTGCAGCATCCCCACCGCCTGCTCCCCACTCCGGGCGCTGACAATCATCCCGGCAACACAGAGCGAGCCGCAGACCCGCACACAAAGCAGGGGCTGGAGATGCTCGGGGGAGCCCCGGCCATGGGGGACCCTGTCCCGCCGGCACCTCCAGCGGTGCCCCGGACACCTCCTCCCGCCTGGAACACACGGGGAGGGAGAGCGGGGCCGTTCCCCTCTCGCAGCTGGGGAAATAAAGCTGCTCACGCATTGCTCCGCACAGCCACCCTCCCCCGGCTCCCACCTTCTCCCTCCGATGGGCTCCGCCGCGGCCGGGGAGGCGTCCAGGGCGCTTCCCCAGATCGATGGGTTTGTGGAGAGGGCAGAGCATCCGCCGGCTGGCTCTGTGCGGTAACACTGTCACCCCTCTTATCTGCCATCGGCTCCCCGTCACCGACCACGGTGAAATGCAACACGTCAAAGGAGGTCAGATGAGCCGGAGGAGAGCGGAGGAGCCGGGGAGAGCAGAGGGAGCTGGCAGGAGGCAGCGTGAAGCAGCCGAGGGGGAGATCAGAGAAGGGGAGGCAGAAGGGGACAAACTCTTGTTTCCCTGCTATGGAAAAAGGCACAGCACCGGCTCTCCCCGAGAAAACCGGGCTGAGGCACACACGCCTTGGAGTGTGAGGAGCACAGCGGGGTCACCTGGTGATGTTACCTGCTCCTGATCTATGCCAAGGCAACAGGAGAGAGCAGCGGGAAGAGTGGAGAGGGAGAGTGGCGTTAATTTGAATCCCTCTCTTCCTCCCTTGCTCCCACCACGTGTGGGGAGGGCAGAGGAGCAGCGATGCTGCCCCAGGGATCTTCCTTCGGCATTTGCAAAGCAGAACTGCTTGGGGACAAAAGGGAAATTTGGAAGACTGCAGGAAAAAGCAGCAGGAGGATTCGACAGTCTGGTGGACACAAAATCCAAAGAGCAAGCCAGACTTCCTCAGCACTCCAGCTGCATGGGGGACACCCTACAGCCAAGGACACCACAAATTCCTGCAGTACTCTCCGGTGGGGGGTAGGTAGGAGCCACAACTCTTGGCAGGGAGTCAGGCTCCCAACAAGGTTGCAGACCTCAGTCCGTGAGCCCAACAGTGCCAGCAGTTGGAAAACAAATAGGAGGAACCACTACCTTAATGAAACCTCTGGATAAGCTGGGCATGGTGGCATTGAAGGTACCAATGCCTGAAAGCTCAGACAACTCCATAAACACCTCCATCTGTGCCCAAAAAGTGATACTCCAGAGGGGATTCCAGCCCCACAGCCCCCCAGCATACCCCAGTCACCCGGGACCAGGCTGAGTGGGACCCATCTGGCTGAAAGCACAACCAGTGTTGGCGCAGAGGCAGCACAAGCTCCCACATCACTCCTCTGAGTTGCAGCCTCTGCTTTTGTGCCGATGCCTTGAGGCAAGGGAAGAGCTGTCTCCTTTGCCCCAGGGACATGGAATAGCCCTCAGGCCTCTCCCTGCTCAAAGAATGAGTGGTCAGCCCTTCAGACAGGGCTGTCACACCAGCTGGCTCCCAGAGGAGCTCCGTGCCTCCTATTAGGCAGCAGAGGCAATCTGCCAAGATATTGCTGAACTCTCTAATTTCACATTAACAATCTGCTGTGCTGGGGTTTGCAGCCACGCACTCAGCGATGCGACAGCTTTCCCACTTCCACTTATCAGTGGACTGAAACACTTCATAAGTGAAACAGTGGTTTAATTTGCAGAGATATAAACTGGTTTTTAAGAGGAGCCGAGGAAGAGATGTTAAAGCAGGAATCAGAGCCCGCAGGGTGCTGGGACTTGGGGCTGCTGAGCTCGGCTGCACAGCCATCACCCAGCCTTGGCACAGGCAGCTCACACCTCTGGCTGCAGCATTTGGGAGGAGAAAAATACCCACAAGTCAAACACAGCCAGGTTGTCTGGATCATCTCACACATTCCTGTGCACATACTGCTTTGGGCCCTGGAGACCAACATTCCCAATTCTGAACTCTCCAAACACAGTGAAGCCATCACAGCTATGGTAACCAGCACCAGTCCCAGCTTGCAAACAACCACAATGCTTTTTCAGGCAGAAATCATCACAGCTACATCCCAGCAGTTCAGACATCCTAAGTGTGAACTAGGAAGCTTCTCTGCCAGGTCCTGTGGCCAGCCATCACAGTGGAACAAGCCAAACAGCCCTGGAAAGTGGCCCCTGCACCATTCCCAGAGACTTTGCACCCCCAGTCCCTGTGCTCCTGAGCCCATTGTGAGCAAACCAGATCTGGTTACATCTCTGTGGCTTCCCCAAGCAGCTTTTGCTCCAATTACACTTCTTAAAAATAGATAGGCAGAAGCAGGGAGAAAGGAAAAGGAGGTTCTTCTGAGCTGACAGCTCCTCCATCCACTCCTACAGTTCAAGAGGGCTCTAACTGTACTTCTTCAGGGCTCCAGTTTCACTCCACACCTAGACTACCCAACACCAGTTAAACACATCCACTTTCCAGCCCCGGCTCCTCTGGAGAGTTGCATCCCTAAAAGCCATGCAGCATCTCGTGCAGAGCCCATCCTGTTCCTCCCTCAGCCATGCTTCCCACAGCTCATCCCTCCCCCAGGACAGCATGGGGGAAGCAATTAAAACAGGTTTAAGCCATTGTGGGAGCAGCCACCCCATCTCTACAAGCAAAACCTTGGCTGGTTTAAGGCTCCCTTTCCCTTGTCCCTTTCCCAGACTGGCTGATACCTCATAACTCCAGCAATGCAGAGAATGGAGCCCAGCAGGATGCACAAGTGCAGTCCTGCACTGGAGGTGTGACACTGAGCAGTGACAACAGCACAACAGTCTGGAAAAGCTGCCAGGTGGGCCAAAGGAGGAACTGGACCTGAGCAGCTCATCAGGAACTGAGCCTGGAGCAGGAGGCACTGCTGCCTGCTCATCCCAGGATGTCCTGTGGCAAAGGGGTCATTTCACCACGGGAGTCCTGGTAACCCAGTTTCCATCTGTTGTTATCAGAGTCCCTCTCCCCACAAGGGAAAAATACCTGCTGAGATCCCCAAAACTGTGTGAGAGGAAGCTTCCTAATCCCCCAAGAACATCTGTGTCCTCAGGTCAAGTGGAAGAGAATTTCTTATGATCCTTCTCTTAGTGCCAGCTGAGGAGAGCCCAGCCTCTCCAAGTTAACTGGGAAAGCACCATGGGGACTTTGGGGAAGGAATTTTCCAAACTGCTGAAAACTGGCTACTGATGACACACATCACCTCCCAGCTAAATCTTTCAGCCAATTCAGAAGAGTTTTGATAATCAGTACTTTTTTAAAATTCTGAACACTAATTCTCAGGTTTTAGGAAGTAAGCTTCTTCCACCCTATTTTAAATACACCCACAGTGAGTGAGGCCAAACTTTTCACTGCTGGTTAACCCAGTGTACCAGAGAATCATAAAACGTTTTGGGATGGCTCTAAAAATAAAATTGGAATACATTATTTCACAGGATGTTCAAAACATCAACGTGTGCATGTGAAGAAATACGTTAAATGCAAGCATGAAGTGACTTAAGAAACAGATGCACAAGAGACATTGGAACAAATCTACAGGAGGCCACGGAGATGCCCCAAGGGCTGGAGCTCCTCTGCTCTGGAGCAAGGGTGGGAGAGCTGGGGGTGCACACCTGGAGAAGGGAAGATTCCAGGGCCTAAAGGGGCTCCAGGAGAGCTGGAGAGGGACTTGAGAGTGACAGAACAAGGGGGAATGGCTTCCCATTGACAAGGGCAGGATTAGATGGGATATTGGAAAGAAATTCCTCTCTGTGAGGATAGATGAGTTGGCTTGGCAGTGCTGAGGTAACAGTTGGACTCAGTGATCTTGGAGGACTTTTCCAACCTAAATGATTCCATCCAGAATTCATCAAAGCATTTCATCTTGATTCTAAATGTGCCTGTGCTCTGTGCCAACACGAGCCCACGGTGGGCACAACAAACTGCAGGTCCTCTCTGGTGCCCAGCACCCTGGAGAAACACGTCTGGAGGCTCCTGGAGCCGACTCCTAGGAACAGCACAGCTCTGGGAGTAACACATACTTGCTGGCAGAGCTGTGGAGCCCTCTGGGAAGTGCTACATCTCAACACAGCTGTAATAAAGTGCAGAGTGTACAAAAGGCTCAATAATTTCAGTCTAAGCAGGCACTTTGCTGTAATTGCCAGCTCTATTGCATTATGCACACACTTCCATGCCGGTACCTACCACATCAATTTACTGATTTACCCAGTGTATCACTTAGCACAACTACTCTAATTCCAGCAGCAAACCCAGATGTGCTGCCCAAATTAAGGTAAAATACCCTCGTTCTCAAATTAAATTAAAATACCCTCTTTCTTGGAAATAACATAGAACCACATAGGGAGAGCATTGCACTCTAAGGATGGGGAAGGGTTTGGAGGGGAAGCCATAGGAGGAGAGGCTGAGGGCACTTGGTTTGTTCAGCTGGGGAAGAGATGGAGACAGAGCTCACAGGGGCTGCAGCTCCTCCCGAGGGGCAGCTCTGATCTCTGCTCCCTGTGACAGGGACAGGATCCAGGGAACAGCTGGAGCTGGCCAGGGGAGGTTTAGGCTGGAAATTAAGAAAAGGTTCTTCCCCCAGAAGGTACTGGCACTGCCCAGGCTCCCCAGGGAATGGGCATAGCCCAAAGGCTGCCAGAGCTCCAGGAGTGTTTGGACAGCACTGCTAGGGATGCCCAGGGTGGGACTGCTGGGGTGTCTGTGCAGGGCCAGGAGTTGGACTTGTGATCCTCGTGGGTCCTTCCTATGATTCTGTGAAAATTCACCTTCCCAGAGAAGCGCCCAGGAAGCAGAGGTGGAATCACCACCAAATCCAGCATGGCAGCACAGAGGCAGCCCCAGCCCCCAGCACAGAGATGCTGATGCAGTCACCCACCTGCAGCAGCTGATCAGCATCAGTCCCTTTTTGGAGCAGCATGGGATGTACATACTCCTGAAATCCAATTCCCATTTTAACCCCCTGGATCGATGGAAATTGCCAGGTTATTTCATCCCACTTCAAAAGGTTCTTCCCACTTGCAGCACTGTGCAGTTAAATCATGGGCACATAGGGATAATTACCTCCCAAAGCAGGGCTGTCCCTGGTGCTGCTCCCTGACAGCTGCATAAAAACCTGGCTCAGGTTTGCAGGGAAGAGATAACGGCAGGGAAAAGCAGCCAGCAGCACAGGCAGCTGGAGGAGTCACACAGGCATTTAGATACTTGCTAAGTGAAAAAAAGAGAGAAAATTGGTTGATACCTCCTAAAATAGTTTGTTGAATTCAAAAGGACTGAAGAAAGTCTAAAACATCAGCAGTGAGGTGATGTGAGTAAACACAGACAAAGGAGAAACAAAGGCAGGATATTTTGAAGACATTTGAAGCTGGCAGGGATGTCTTATGGGCAAGGGGTGCTGCCTCTGCTGAACCATTCCCAAAAGCAGCCCTGTTGGCTCTGCCTCCACACTGCTTGAGATCCACCCAAAACTCATTTGATCCCCAGGGAATGATCTCAGCCCTGAGGCTGCCAGAACTCCAGGAGTGCTTGGACAACACTGCCAGGGATGCACATGGTGTGATTGTTGGGGTGTCTGTGCAAGGCCTGGAGTTAGACTCAATGATCCTCGTGAGTCCCATCCTAGTCAGGACATTCTGTAATTCTGTGATTCTTTCAAATCAAGAGGAACAAATCCCCCCAGAGCTTGTCCAAGTAGGACAATCTGGGACATGTATAATCTCCACTTACTCAAGCAGCCTGGGAACAGACCCAGCCCACTGCACACCAGTTGTTCTTTTTCCCTGAAAAACCAACCCTGGCAAAACCCAAAGCAAAAATTACAAAAGTTATTAACATGATCAAGGGTTTCAAAAAATGCAAAGGAACATAATTCATGCAATTAGAGCCCAGCAAACTTCATCAGTCTTCAGAAAAAAAATGATAATCAATATGGAGCAAGCAGTCTCCAGGCTGGGAGAGCAGGGGACTGGATCGATGCAGCTGCCGACATCCCACAGACAGAAGAGCTCCAAGGAGGAGCAGCCCCCTCCCACAGCTGCCTCCTGACAATTGTATCCCCCACCACCCCCATCACACCCAGGGGCACTGTTACAAGGTTTCCTTAGCAAGCACACAATCCCTAAAGGGGCCAGGACTCACAGTGTTGTGGTTGGAGAAAGCTGAAGCAGAAAAGGGATGGAGGGGTTGTGCCCAGCTGCCAGCCCGTGGGGCAAAGCCACCCTGGGCACACAATTTTCCCTGTGTGTTGTGCTGATCCCACTCCTCCTGGTCCTGTACACACCGTGGTGGCTGTTCAGTGAGCCCCTGCTGCTCCCTTCAGCCCAGCCTTGTGCCCACAGCTTCCTAAACCACCTGTGACTGCTGGGCACTGCCCACGCTGCCATGTCCCCTCAGGGGGCTCACCAGGGCAGGGAGGTGGCACCAGTGGCCACAGGCTGGAGAGGGATCAAAATTCAATTAACAGCAGGCATAGGAGATCACCTCATACACAACAAAATGAGTGGGATGAACATCTAATCAGCTCCCTCTCAGCACTTGGCATGGCCTGCTCAGAAAGGAATGATGGATAAATCATAGAATCATGGAATCACAGGATGGTTTGGGTTGGAAAGAACCTTAAAGCTCATCTCATTCCACCCTCTGCCATGGGCAGAGACACTTTTCAGTATCCCAGGCTGCTCCAAGCCTCAATGTCCAGCCTGGCCTTGGGCACTGCCAGGGATCCAGGGGCAGCCACAGCTGCTCTGGGCACCCTATGCCAGGGCCTGCTCACCCTCCCAGGAAAAAGAAGTCTTCCTAACATGCAACAGCCTCTCTGGGAAAAGACTGATCAAGCTTGAGCTTCCCTCTGATTTGTATGAAGTACTTCCACTGATCCCAGGGACATGGAAGCACAGTCCTGAACACCTCTCCTGCCCAGGGCTTCACAACTCAAGCTCACCTGGACTTTTAAGAGCTGGCAGCAGAGCCAGCCTGGCAACTGGGGTTGTGTGGTGGCTGTTCCAGGAGGAGATGGTGCTCGGGCCCCATGGGAATTTGAATCCTCCCTAATCCCCACACAAGCACCACATCTCTCAGGAAGCACTGGTCCAGAGGGGCACAGACATCCTCAGCAATCCCAGGATCCAACACCAGGCACCATTTCTACTTCCAGCCATTTTCTTTTCACCTCTCAAGCAGTAATTATCCCATTTTGCATCAGAACAGAATCTATTAAAATCTTACTTCTTTCCCAAACAATAGATTAACATAATCCTCTTATGCTACTGAGCTGGCCCTGCCTGTACCAGTCAATGATTGCAAACTTTCAAGCCTGGAGTAAAATTTTAACTTTTCCTGTCAAAATTCTGAACAGCACAATCACCAGCTAGACAGGGATGTTGGATTTACTCAGAAAAAGGCTTTTCATTTAAATTAAGGCCAAAGATTTCCCCCAGGTTATAGCAATTTAATTAAAACAAAGTCAAAACAAACCTCTACAACTTCTGAAATGCTAGTTGTGTAAAATTAAAACCTCCAGGACTGCCAGAGTACAGACCCCAAATAGCACCCAAGGGAAAACAAATACTTTGACTTATTTCAGGAAAATAAGACAACTGACAAAGCAGATCACATCCTATCTTTCACAATATAGGCAAAATATTTAAAGCCCCATTGGGCAGGACAAAGTCAATTACCCAGACGGTCAGTGCCACCAAAATGAGCAGTTGCATGGTGAGACTCCTCACCTGAGAGGAACTCTGCTGCTGTACAGCTCCAAGGCACTGCTGTCCCTGCTCACATCCCCTCAGGCAGCAGGGACAGAGCTCCAGTCACCGAGCTGCTCAGGGCACTCACATCAGCTCCCTAAGCTCTGGCGCCTCAGGGAAACCCACAGGCCTGGAAGCTGGTGGGATTAGCTGTGCTTGGGGCAGCCACACACCGGGGTTCCAGGAAGCCCTCCATTTCCCAGCATGAGTCCTGAGGAGCTGCCTCCAGGACTCTGCTCCACGTGCTCACGTTCTGCCCATGCCAGGAACGCGTGGTTCAAACCCAACATTGCAGCCCTGTGTGGTGAGACCAAGGTTTCTGCTGCTGTGGACAAAGGATGTAGAGAAGGAGGGAGACCCTGACATCCTGCACCCTCTGCAGCATTAGCTCTTCTCACCTCTATTCCCACCTTTATTCCCTCACTGGTGCCTTCAAAGGATGCTGCCGTGCTGACAGAAGGAAGGAAACAGGAGTCTGTGCAGGCTGATGGGAGCTGGCTTTGGGAGAGGTCTGTTTCACACTGTGAAACTCACACCACCAGCAGAAAGGAGCAGAAATGAGTCAGCTCAGCTGATCTGCTGAGAACCAAAACACGACCCAGTGCAACCACACTTCCTCAGCACTGGAGTGAGCTGACTCAACCCACGGCCACCCAGGCAGTGGACCTGACACAGGGGCAGGGGAAGGAGGGGGCTCATTCCAGGGCTGGGGGTTTGAACCTTGCCCCAGCACCCACCAGGGGATGAGCAATGTGAAGAGCTGTGGAGAGACAACACTCCAGCCCTTGCAAAGCATCCCAGGATCCTGCCAGCACCTGGACCACAGCAGGAAAGGCACTATAACGACTGCACATCCAGCACACTCTAACCACAACATTTAAGTGCTAGCTGGCCAGAGGGTTTAGCCAAGAGGGTTGCTGCCAAACAGTCGGGATCAAGGATCCACTGGGTTCCCCCATAATTCAGTGTCCTTCCCAAAGAGAGGGGAGCAACAGCTGTAAGGCAAAACCTTTTACAAACACCCCACTGGGGTCTGTCAAGCTGTGCAGGACACAGGGGAAGCAGAACACACCTTGCCTGCAGTGTGGAGGAAGGAGGTCCAGCACAACAGCCACATTCCACAGCAGAAAAAGCCCCCGACTTCCAACCTCGTGATGTCAGTGTGGTGAGAAAAATAACTCACAGCACGTGCTCTGCATAGGCACTGCTAGGAAACAGCAACCACTGACAGAAGGGAAACACCTTTTGCTTAAAGTGAATTAGAAATGGAAACTTCTACATCAGTTACCAGCTGCCACGGGAGAGGAGATGGGGGAGCACAAGGCACTGAGGTCAGTGGTTCTCCCTGGCACATACCTAAAAGCAGCATCACAAGTATGTGTCAGAACAGCTACTTACTACATCTGCTCTCAGCAGCGTACAAACACAGCTTGAGTTCAGCTAAAGTGCCAAGGAATCCATCCCTTAGTGTCCCCAAATGAGAAAAAAAAGCCCAAAGTACACCACAGATTTGTTCATCCCATTCCTGTGTACTACAGCTCAGCCCAACACACACAAGCAGAGCCAGCAGCACACCTCAGCCCCATCTGTCAGCACCACGGTGCCTGCAGGGCTGAGCAACTTCGCTGTCCCACGCAGCGGCTGGCAGCAGCCAAGACACCTCTGCCTGCACCTCAGGCAGCCCTGGGAGCTGTGTTTTAGCCCCCCAAATTCTGGAGAGCCCCATCTGACGTGTCTGCCTCCCCCGAGCAGCACAGCCGGTCTCTGGCTGCCCGAGGCTGGCAGCAGGCACAGGCGGAGTCACGGGGAGCATCCTGACAGCAGCACAAACCTGCACTTCCCAAATCCCCCTGGGTGGGAGGGCCCCAGGCCCGGCCATGGCAGGTGAGGTGGCTGGGGCAGAGGCCAGTCCTTGGGCCACAGGCCTGGGATGGCCGCGGGCTCACGGCCGGGCCGCGGGGCAGGCAGAGCTCAGTGGGGCAGCTCGGCGTTGTGCAATCCCCACATGATTAAAATCGGGACGTGTCCCCTCCCACAGGCCTGCAGGCAAAACTCAGGGGCTGATATCCTCAGGCTCTGCCCAGCTGGGAGATGGTTCCAGCTCAGCTGTGTCTTTCCAGCCGTTCATATTTCAACAAAGCTTAGCCTTCCCTCTCTGTGCAGTGAAACCCATGCCCCCCTCTGCTGTGGGGGCTATGGCAGGACCAGGCACTGCAGTGGTGCATGGCAATCCATGCATCCTCAGCCTCCTCGTTGGCCAGAGATATGACCACAAGTGGGTGGCACCTAAAGAGGTCAGGGGATGATTTTCTGCTTGGTGCCCACAGCAGGGCTGGACAAATGTCCCTGCTTGCCTGGACAGGTGTCAGGATGCTCCTCAGAGTCCACGAGTGACCACACAGGAATGCTGCTTAGCAGGACCAACCTCCCCAAACCTGCACCAGCAGCTTGAAGTGGGAATAATGCACCAAGGAAGCAGCCCCTTGTCCTGCAGCAGGGACAGTCACCAGGACAACATGACCCAGGTCCACCCCAGAGCAAACAGCTCGGTATCTCTCCTCCCACCCCCAGGGATGCAGAACAGGCAGGGCACATATGCCTTATGGATAAATCCTCACCCACATCCAGGAGAACACATTTTTAAAAGTCTCTCTGCATTTCATGCATGGAGCAAGGAAAATTGCAAACGAGCAGTGAGGGTGGCAAGTACCAGAGGACATCAGACAGTCCACACTGTCACTGCTGGCAGACCAGGGTTGTCCCAGCCAGGTGGAGACGGGAGCTGCCAGCAGAGCAGTCAGACCTGTGAATGCTCATGGGTGAATGCTCTTGGAACAACACGAGCAGCCCCATGGGGCTCAGGAAAAAGATGAAGTGATAACAGGGCAGCTCTGGCACTTGAAGCAGCTTTCCTGCTACAGACACTCAGCCCAGAGCACAGGAGTGGCGGTGTCTGAGCTAGGTGTCACCCATGGGGCACATCTGCCACATTGGGTGCCACTGCCTGCGAGGTTGGTCGTGGCTGAAATCCATCTGAATCACCTCGAGACGCAGGCAGTGAGTCCAGCCCTGGAGCAGGACAAGGGCCAGGACACCTCTGGCCCCAAAACAGGTCCTGCCATCCCAAAAACTCAGCCATGGGAGCACAGGGAGGTGCTCAGAGCTAAGGCTTTCTCAAGGCATCAAGATGGAAATAAAAACAGATTACATTAAAATTTAAAATAAATAAATATGCAAAATATCTTTTTCATCCACAGAAAAGCCTCATGCAGAACTACAGCTACAGGAGCCAAGCTGTGCAATCCAAGCTTAATAAACCTCCCTCCAGCCTCACAGCTCTGGTGACCAGTGATATCCAGGCTCCCCAGGGAATGGTCACAGCCCTGAGGCTGCCAGAGCTCAGAGATGTACAGGGTGGGATTGTTGGGCTGTCTGCGCAGGGCCAGGAGTTGGACTCAATGATCCTCGTGGGTTTATTCCCACTCAGGACATTCCATGATTCTGTGATAAATCCTCAGGCCCCTTTTCTTTGGGAAGCTGCATCCCCTGCTGAACTCTGCCTGATTTGCAGATGTGTCTTTGTTACCTGCCCGCTATTTGCAGAGAAACACATCAGATTAAGGTGCCTCCCAGGCAGCAGCTTCGAGTCTTTGATTTACTCTTTCACGGGTCACTTGTCTCTGTAAATGTCTATCAAAGGCAATTGCCAGCACAGTCAACAGCTGCACCCATGGTTGAGCACGAAAAACGAGTGAGGCTTTCCTCCCAAATTACTCCTGCCTCACAGAGAAGGCTGTGAGGGCAGAAAGCAGGGGACAGGGAGGAAAAAAGGTCAGAGCATGCAGCAAATGCAACATAAAAGTCAAATCAGCACAAGTAGGATGGGACAGCGTGAGCTGGGCTAGCAGAGCCCTCTCTCTCCCCTGCCCAGGAGCGGGGAAGGCAGCACCAGGCTCAGCAAAATGTCACCTGATTTCCAAAAAGCATTTTATAAAAAAAGCTACCAAAAATGACAGTCAGCAACCTTGAAACTCTTAAGAAATTGGGGCAAGCAAGGATTTTTGAGGATGGAAAGAAAAGAAATTACAAGCAGAAGCAACTTGCTGGATCAGGGTTTCTGGTAGCAGCCCCGCAACAGCACATCCCAATCCTGTGCAGTTTATCTCACATTGTTCCAGCTGATGTGAACCAAGTGCACACAACACAGACAGAATCCTGCTTCCCTGGTACACAATGATTATGGCACTACATGCAGAAAGCAGAGGAGCAACGAGGCCCTTTGCCACCCCAGCTCCCTTCCAAAGGCTCCAACTGCACCAGCTCCAGCTCCTCCAAAGGGGAAAGCCTCACGGGTAACATTAGGGCAGTGCAAGAGCTCCACAGTAAAATAAGAGAGCTTGACTGCCCTCCCTTAGCAGCTGGCTGGATTAAAGATTTAATGCAATGGGTCCCTTTGGAAAAAATTACACAGGCTATTAAGAAAGATGCGCCTCTCCTCTGATGAAATCCAGCAAACATTGCAGTTATCCAGGCACCCAAGCGGCTCTGTGGAGCAAAGGAAAAGCTGCAGTTGCTCTCGTGAGCCCTTTCTGGATGCAGGAACCAATGGGTAAAGCAGCAGCTCCATTAGCAGTACAGCAAATGTGCAGACACGGCCGTGCCATGCCTGCGGAGAGTGAGGCAGAGCTTGGTTCCAAGGGAAGATGCAAAGGAACGCTCGGCAGCGATGGCTCACTGCTTCCCACTGGAATTCAGGGGCTCCCGAGGCTGCAGGAACAGACAAACAGCCCCAGGCCAGGGGCAGCAGGGAGCTTCAACACATCACAGGGCCTTGTGAGTGACAAGGCAGTCCCCCTCCAGACCATGGTGATGCCTTGGAAGGCTGACCTGAAAGAGAGACTGGACAGAGCTAGAGAATAAAGTAGGGATTTATTGAAAGACCTCCAGGGTTCACCTTGGGCAGGACCTGACCAAGGTTGCACCCAGGATGGACTAAGAATGGTCACAAAATGGCTGACCAGTTACAAGATCTTGCATTTTTATAAGTTTTGGTCCATTTGCATATTGGGGTTTAATTGTCCAATTGCAGCTCCAGGTTGTGAGGTCCCATCCTTCTTGTTTTCTCCCTTCAGCCACCCTTGTTTGTGCTGTTGGGCCTGAAAGCTGTCCTTGATCCTTAGCACAAAAAGGATTTGTTTTGTCTCCCTACCCTGTGATGAGAGCTTACTGGCACTTAATATGAGGCTCAGAACTACATCCCTAGGCAGCACAGAATCTGCAACTATAAAAGCTAAAGCTTAAGGCATCAGTGGTACTTTGGGAACCCAAAGTGCCTGCTGGTGCTTGTCCTGACAGGCAGGCAGGAATTAACCCCTCACCCAGAGCTGACGGGACCAAAGGAGCAGAGGCTGTCACAGCATCAGGAACATCATATGCTAAAGAATCTCATGGCTTTGGGGAGATAACACAGTTTAGGATAGTATTATTAAGGGGTAGCAAGTGCCACTTCCTAAGCAGTACAGACTACATTAAATCAGACTCTGACACCCCCTCAATGTTCAGCACCTTCACAATGGAGCCTGAGCAGTAGAACATTGGTCTTGTCCAGAGGAAGCAGATGCAGGGGGAGAGTTCACAGCAGAGCTCCCGTTGGCATCCACAGAGCCCCTCTGCAGAGCAAACCCATCCACCCAGCATGAGGCACCTGCAGATTATTTTCTCAGGGAACCAGAGCTGATGCCCTGGGTGTCACAGGTGCAGAGAGCATTTCCAGGTCCTGAGTGTGAGTTCCAGGTCCAGCCACCTGCAGACCTCACACTCTTTCCTGCTCTCTGAGCTTACAGCTGCCAATTCCCAGTCCTTCCCAAGAAAGCCATCCTGTTGTCTTGGAGGCTGTGCTGGGCTCCATGGCAGAGATCCAGGTGCCTTTACAAGCACACAATGTCTGGAGGAGGGTTAAACTCATGGATACCACTCCTCTTCAGTGGATCTCTGGTACAGCTTGCTTCCTACATGCTGCACACACCTGGAGACTGGTGCTTGAAGCAACTGTCCCCACCACCTTCACTGATGTAGCGCTTTGCTCCTTGGAAAGACCATTCCACAGTCCCAGCCTGGCTCTGGAAACATCCCATGCAGCCAAGCATTACCCTGTGGTGTTGTTCCCCGTGCCACAGGGCTGGGCTTAGTTCCATAAGCACAGCCTGCAATTCACTCACTCCCCACCCCTGTCCTCAGCCTCCAGATCCTCACAGATTCTGATAGCAGGGTGAACTTGAGCCACTCACATCCTCTCCCAACCCTTCCCCACTCCCTTTAAACCCCTCATGGTTCAGGAGCTTGTGTGAAAGCTCCTGCAGGACCTGGATGAAGGTGAACTTACAGAAGGAAGTAACAGCTAAAATTCAGTTGCTCTAATCCAAGCAAGGATGCACACAGACTTCCAAACTCCAAATGGGAGAGAAGTTGGAAAAATTGGAAAGTAGTTGCCTGCAGACCACCTGAGATGACGATTCAGTGTGAAACACCAACTCCTGCCATCAGTGTGGGAGGCATGGGTAGGCTGCAGGGCACTGCCCTGGGCTGTGTCTTTAGGGTGACAGCAGCTCCTTTATGTGTCCCCCAGCACCCATAAAGCTCACAGGGCTGCTGCAGGCAGAGCACTTCTCACCTCTGCATTTTTCTGCTATGAGCACCAGCGTGGATGCAGCAGAGTAACACCTCCCCAAAGCCACGGTGCTGCCCACGTGCCCTGTGAAAGCAGCTGGGCTTGGGGAGAGCCTCAGCACCCAGTGACTGCAGCCCCAGGAGCAGCCCCAGCAGCTGCACATCCCTGTTTGTCAGCTAAATGTGTCAGCTTTGAACACTGGTGCTTCTGGCAGCACCCTGGGGCCAAGGCAAACACATCCCACTGCCCAGCTGGTGAGCAGCTATTTGCAGGTTATTAATAAATCATTTACTGTTTATTGCAATCATTCTGCCAAAACACAAACAAAAAGCATTGCAGGCACTACCAGCAAAGCTGCCTGTTCACACAGGTCAGGGAAACAGATGTTTTGGGTACTGCCTTCTGAAAAGGGGGTTTACTGAACCCTGGGTAGCCCAGACTCCTTCAGCTGTGACAGCTGTGCTTGTATGACGGTGTCCAGGACAAACTCCGCCTCCTGCCAAAGCCCTGTGCAGAGGAACAGACAGCAGCAAAATCACTCCCGTTTGAAGTTCTCCTGAGGAGCTTGTGTTCTCTCCAGGCCCTTTTGGGCAGGGCTGCAGGGAACCCAGCAGGGTGGTGGGGTCTCTCCCCAGCAAAAGCAGAGAGCAACTGTCCCACAACTGCAGTGAAGGACCAAGCCCCTGAGTCACCCCACAGCACTGCAGATGGGTCCAAGGGCTGCTGACAGCCTCCTCACCCTGCTTTCTCTGTGGGAAAAGCATAGAAAGGAAAGAAACTGCCCTTACTTTGCTGTTAAACAGGGAATCCACTTTCATCAGCACATCAAGAGCCTGTGGAGATCAAGGAAATACATTCCTCCATATGCTCTCCAGGGCATGGAGCTATTTGCAACCTGAAAAACAGCTGCTGTCACTGCACATCTGAGGAATGATCCTGAGCACAACAACGTGGCTTTAAAGGAACAAGTACGACCCACACTGCAGCTTGTTGCGTGCTCCCTCCAAAGTGGCTCTGGATAGACTGGGAAGTGATTTGCAGGCACGCTGCAGGGAGGACCAGCACCACCCCACCCACAGAGACAGGGCACTAGCATCCCCCAAACCCCAGCAGCACCACCAGATCTCTGCAGATCTGCTGCTGGCAGCCCCTCTCCAGGGGACTCCAGAGATCCCTGTGCCCAAGGCCCACTGTGAAAGCCCTGGCCAAGGTGGAGGTGCCCACCCCAAACTGGGAGGCTGAGATAGGGCCTTGGGGACATCAGTCACAGGGACCTCCAGGGAGGAGGAACAGCAGCACGAGATGAAATTGTGTCACTGAAGACCAGAATTAGGTTTTCTGCTTAAACAGAGCCAAAATAAATAAAAATGACCAGAGCAAGACACATCATCCTGCACAGTGGATGTGCCCTTGGGACAGCTGGGGACAGACCAGGCCTGTCCCCAAGCCAGGAACCCTGAGCAAGTTGGCCTACAGTGTTAGGAGTAGACATTATCCTCCCTCCCCACACTCTCTGAATAACTAATCCTGCAGAAATTAGTCAAGTCTTTAACTAAGCCAGCTCAGCAAATGTAGTAAGGAATTTCTAGGTCAGATCTACAAGCACTGGGGAGGGAAAAGAAGGAAAATGAGCCTTAGTGCTCTGCCTCCTGTTCATTCCCAAGGGATTAGCACCCTGCTCTGCCTCTCCCTACCAGAGCCAGCACCTCATAGCAAGAGCTTAGAGGGGAATTGCACTTTACCATCCTGACACCTCTGACACCTCAGCTGCCTCTGACACCACCAAAGAGCACATTTCTGTGCAGAGCATCTCTCTCCAGCTCATACAGCTCATTCCCAGTGCCAAGAGGGAAGCACCCATGACAATTTTATTTGTTACATCCCTCCCGCTTCACTGCCTTTGATGTCTTAACCACCATCTTCTGCAGAGGCATTTTTCCCTCTCCCCAGAGCAGTAACCCAGGCATGGAGCTTGCAGCAGAAGCCCCAGGAGTGCCAGATTTCATAGCACCAGAGAAAGAGCAGCCTCTGTGAAGCCTCTCTCAGCCCACCCATGTGGTACCATCCATCACCCAGCAGCACAAAGGGCAGGCACGTGACCAGGCACAAGGGACAGCAGCAACTTCCGAAGGCACTGGGGGTCAGATGCTCCTTCAGCAGGAGCTGTATCCAGTGCTCCAAAAACACGAGGCCTGTCCTCCTCAGAAGACAACCCTCGTGAAAATGAAGAAGTAATTCTTCAACAAGATGGAACTTCCATGAGATAGATACAGATATCTGAACACCCAAAAGAGTCTGGTGCTGGGCAAGCAGAAAGAGCTGGGGTGGAAGAAGGCAGTGGGATCAAGATGGGGTGGAGGGTTGAGCACAGGTGAGGGGTTCCAGCAGTGCATCCCAGTGCCACAAGTGCCAGAGCCATGGGAGCAGCAGTGCCTTGCCACCCTCTTGTGCCCCTACCCCACACACCATGGGGACATAAATCACTTCTCCCTGGGACCCACCCTGCCACAGCTCCAGTCTCCTCCTACTCCCTCCTCTCCTCCTACCTTCATCTGGAAAGCAGGGGAGCTGCATGGGGATCAGAGACAGGGGCAGTGCTTCCAGTTTCCCAGTACTCAAGGAAAGAGCTCACCCTGAAATTCCACTGTGGGAGCACGGAACAGGGAGCAGAGAGAGCAGAGGGCTCTAGTGACAGCTGCCAGACCTGCCCCCCCTGCCCCGACCATCCCCATGCAGACAGGATGCAGGAAGGAAACACAGAGGGATCAGACTCCTGCCAGGAGCCTGGGGCAGAGGGACCCAAAGAAACTTGCTCTCACCTTTGCTCAGGCATTAAAACAACCCTGACCACCATTTCTACAACCTCTGGACAGCCAAGGAGGTGTTCACAGGCAGATCCAAAGATGGAGGGCAGCCAAAAGCAGGCAAGGGACACAGCCCATGCTGTGCCCACCTGCCATGTGCTGCTTTGTGCCACCTCTTCTTGCAGCAGTCACAAAGACCACGTTGTCCACAGGCAGCTCCTCCCAAGCTATCCCTGACCACGCACCTGCTTATCTCTTCCTTCAGGGTAATCTGAAGGATGCTGCAGTCCGTACTTGCACTTGGAGAAAACACAGCTCACATCCCTCAAGACTCTGTGTGGATGCACATTCACCAAGCCCCTGTCCCAGCTCCAGCACCCCCAGCTTGTCCCTGAACTATTCACGTTGGTTTTTCCACATTCTCCTTCTGAAGCCTGAGACAGATATGGACAAAGGGAGAGCAGAGGAGAGCAGGGAGTGAAGAGGGTTGGTCCCTACACGTGGTGGGGTACATCCTCTCTGAGGGGCTCCATCCCTCTGTCCCATGGCAGGAGCACTAAAACCTTGCAGGAATGGGGATATATCCAACGCTCCTTTCTCTCACCCACATGGCAGCAGTGCAGATGGCAAAGGCTGAGCTTGGTGCCAGTCCATCCGAGCAGGAGCATGTGCTCTTGGGATGACCCCTCCTCCCTGCAGGTGGGCAGCCAGAGGACAGGTCCCTGCAGCAGCGAGGGGACATTGGGGACAGACAGGGTCAGCACAGCAGCTCTGTACCCCCAGGCAGTGCCTGGCTCTTGGGGGGGCTGGGGACCCAGAGCAGCAGCAAGGGGGGCAGGCCAGCAGCCCTGCCTGTCCCCAGGGGAGGCAGGGTGGCCACGGACAGTGCTGGCATTGAGCAGCCACTCACCCCAGCCCATCTGCAGCTCCGGGAGCCCAGGGCACACAAAGACAACGCGGGGCTGTGGAGAGCCCTGCCAAGGCAGGGACACAGACCCGCCTTTGTGTCTGCAAGGCAAAGTTAGCTTTGGGGAAAAGATGAGGGAGAGCTCCACCACTGCAGCCTGTGCTTTGGCCGCTTTTCACTTGGAGGGAGTAACCCATGTGCAGAGAGCAGCAGAAGTGTCCAGCACTTCCCTTCAGCCTGCCCACTCGTGAGACCAGGACCCACCACAGGTGCCCCTCATGCGAGGGTCTGGAGCACACAGAGAGGCCATGAGAACACTCTCATATCAACAGAAGACCAAGACAAGAGGGGTTTCATAGAATCACAGAATGGTTTGGGTTTGAATTGAGAGGGAGTTTAAAGCCCATCCCATTCCATTCCTGCCATGGACAGGGACATGTTCCCCTACCCCAGTTTGCTCCAAGCCCTGTCCAGCCTGGCCTTGGACACTTCTGGGAATCCAGGGGCAGCCACAGCTTCTCTGGGCACCCTGTGCCAGGGCCTCACCACCCTCACCGCCAATAATTCCTCCCCAGTATCCCATCTGTCCCTGCCCTCTGGCAGTGGGAAGACATTCCCTTTGTTCCCAAGTCCCTCTCCAGCCCTCTTGTAGCCCCTCCTCTTGTAAGGTTTGACACATCCCAACTTAAATCCCTTTATCATCCCTGTTTTTCTTTTGCCCCCAGACTGGCAGAGAGCCAGGGGTCGAAAGAGTTCCTTCAGGGTTCCAAAGCCAAGCAGGGCCTGTGCTCCTGCCCTTGGACCTGCCCCAACCTGTCCCTTCCCAGCACTTGCATTTCACATCCCTGCCAGCAATGATTTCCATATGCAGAAAAACAAACCCCCAAGGACAACAGGTTTTATCCCACTTCCTTCACTTCCCAGCTCTGGGATGAGAGCAGCTCTTCTGCCTGCAGTGAGTCAGTGGCCTGTCCTCACTGCTGCCCACGTCACACAACAGCACACGCACTGCCTTCACCCCCACACCCCAGGGGTCACTCCAAGTGATCTCAGCATGGATCTCACAGGTGGGAACATTCAGCAGTGGCCACTGATGGCTGCTGAACAGCCAGGACAGCTCAGCCCAGCACACACCTCCCCCCAAAGGATCCTCCCTGAAAAGGCAAATTCTCCCTGCAACTTAATGCGAAATACAACACCAAATAGAAAGGGGATCAGGGAATCTGTTTTCCCCACTCTGGAAAGTGGACATCGTGGATGGAGATTAAACAGATGTGTTTAACCACTGCTGCAGTGAAACTGTCAGATGTGACAGTACCTGGCTCTCCCTCCTCGTACAAACCCGGCGCTTGCACCTTCCCCAGTTGCAGCCAGTTCACGTGGCACTACTCCCATTAAACACCTGCCCAAGCATTCCCACAGGTCCCAGCACGGCCCAGGAGTGCTGTGCTGGTGTTTGCCAGGCTTTATGAAAGCAGTGAAATGCAGGGAAAGGCTGCAAGTGCCCAGCCCAGGCATCATCCGTGTGGTGAGGCACAGACCCTCCCTACTGTCTCCCCCTATTTCTCCACAGTGTGACAATGGAACTAAGGCATGGTGCATCCCAAATGCTCACGCTGGACAGCCAAGTGTTGGCTCAGCTTCCCCAAAACCAGCACAGCTCTTCCAGCAGCCATCCATAAATGGAAGACAGGGAGCATGACCTGACTCACCCTTTGCAGGGTCCATCCTGCCCCTCACCCAGGGGCTGTCACAGCAGCTCCTCCTGGGCTTTGGGCAGTGAAAATCCATGTGCCACCACAGCCATCCATGTCCTGCCTCCCAGCCAGCCTGGGCCACTGCAAGGGACACAGGCACTGAGACCCTGCCCAGCAGTGAGCTGCACGATCCCCACACACTGGCAGCAGGTCAGTGAGAGGTGAGTGACACCTGAGTCCTGCACAGGAGAGCAGCCCTGTGCCCAGCACAGCTGAGCTTCCCACCCACACAGGGACATGAACCCCAGGGACCTCTGCTCCAGCACTGTCCCATCCAGCAGCTTCAGCTCACCCCCTCTCTCAGGGCTGCACAATGAGCTCAGTTTTGGGATAGTGGAAGGTGTCCCTGCCCATGGCAGGTGGCACAATGAGATGAACTGTAATGTCCTTTCCAACACAAACCATCTCATGATTCTATGATCCCAGCAGCCATGAGCCTGAGCCTCTCTCTGTGAGGAGACAAACCTTCCTTCCTTGCTCTGATATTAAACCAGGACGTGCTGCCCTCTTTGGGGATGATTATCAATCACTGGACTGATGATAGATTGCATTAACTCACGGATTACATTAATTTCTTACACAGCAGTAAAAAGCAGATGTGTAAGAACTACGGGCTTTTAATTCCATATATCCTTTCTCCCCTCTATTTGGCACCAGCAGCCAAAATTTATCCGTGCTTCCTCCCCACCCCAGCAGACACGCACAGCTTGGCAAGAGTGCCCAATGCATTCACTCACTGCCACTGAGTGTCATTTCAAATGACTGATGGTCATTTATTAATTACATGGCCCCATGCTCCTTAGCCTGCAGCCTGGGGTGTTAAGAGAGGTCATGTGCCCTGTTCAGAAGCCAAGGCACAAGGACCAACTGCTGGGGAAAGAGAAACCCTCCCCCAGGAGTGGGAACTGGTGAGGATGAGTCACACTGCGGGGGGCAGGGGGGAGGGGGGAAAGCCCAGCCCCAGGTACCCAGGCTGTCCTGGGGCAGCCTGCCACTCCAGAGAGCACGGGCGTGGGAAGGAAAAGGGCTAAATGGGCTGGGACCATAGCAGACACTGCTATGGGCAGAAGGGGTTGCTGTCCCAGGGGAACAGCCAGTGCACAGGGAGCCTTGCCAGCCCCTCTGGCAGCAGGGCCCTCTCATGGCACGGTTCAGGCTCCCCTGAGGGGATGCTCACTGGGATTTTTTTAGCAAAAACCAGGGAGTACGGCAAAGTGCCAAAAGCTATCAGGACAGAAACCTTCAGCATCAAGTTTTCCTCCATTAGATATAATAGAGGAAAATCCAACTAAAAAGAGCCTCTCAGTGCTCTTTGTGCACAACACTGCTCCATTTTCCTCTGTTTCAGCCCATGACACCTGTGCTTTTAAGCCCCAAACCCTGAGATGCCTGTCACTCCACTGCCTGTTGCACATTCACCCTTGTGACAGACAGAAAAAGGCAGCTTCCAGCTTTCAGCATCACTGAATTTCAGACAAATGTGAGCCTGGCTTCAGTCCCCACAGTGGAACTGCTGCTGCACCAGCATTTATATTCAAAGCAAATTTGGGGCAGGGGGGTGTGGGAACACAACAGAGACCATGATGTGTAAATCATTATTTTGCTTCACTAGAGCTGGACACTGATGCAAAAGGAATATTTGAATCACATCCTTAGTCACACCTGCTAATCAGGGCTCCTGCTCTTAGCCAGCCAGGACTGGAATTGGATTAATACAGACAACCAAGTCAACTGCATCCCTCGCTGTTGGCCCAGCTGGGGCTGCCAGGGCAGCAGAAAGCATCTCCCAAAAATTATTTACCCTCAGAAAATCTCCAGCCATTATGTCCCTGCCCATTGCCAGGGCATGGAATGAGATGAATGAGAATGAGATCTTTAGGGTCTCTTCTGTGATTCTATTGACAGGTGGAAGCCTGGAAGCCTCAGTTTCAGCCAGAATTATTTTTTCTGGTTGTAAATTGGAGACTGCAACCTCAGCCAAGCAATTATGGATCGAATCACTGTGTCTGACATGGAGAAAGGTGTCAGGGAAATTTTATTGCAACACAGCAAATGGGGTTTGCCCTTAAGCTCTGGGTAATTCATCCAGTTCATTACCCAATGTTAAGAAACACTTGGATAAATTAGAGATTGGAAAGTCAAGGCTGCAGGGTAGGTCTATGATTTGTCTTAAATTGACCTACAAAAGAAAACATCCCATCCTGCACACCCTCACTACCCAGCAGCCTCATCAGTAACATCCCCAGTGCAGGGCAAGGGTAGGCAGATAATTACAAAACTGCTTTCCCCTCTCACTTTGTGAGAATCTCTCAGCCAAGGGATGCTCTTCCCTGGTTTGTGTGGAAAGCTGAAGCAAAGCTGAGGTATACTTGGGCCCCCGAAGTACAGGGGAAGCATGAAATTTTTGAACAAGAACAAAGTCTAGAAGAAAACTTCTGCACATCTCAACAGATGCAGATTGCAGAGAATTTAAAAGGCAAGATGCAGGCAAAAGAGTGCAGCAAGCAGGATGAGTATAACTGCCAAGGCCATGAAGGGCATCCTGACCACATCTAAAGGGGAGCTTGGTCATCACTTCTCTCCCCAGTGACTGCTCTTCCACCCATGCTGCTCCTGCAGCCAGGGAAGGAGGTTTGCTGGAGGCAGAGGACAACACCGAAGGGAACTGGGCACTCTGATGGTCCCAAACACCAAAAGACACATGGAGACTGTGCTGCTGAGGAGCAAAATCATAGAAACATGAAATATCCTGATTTGGAAGGGACCCACAAGGATCAATTTCTGGCCCTGCAAACACCCCAACAATCCCACTCTGTGCATCCCTGGCAGTGCTGTCCAAACACTCCTGGAGCTCTGGCAGCCTCGGGGCTGTGCCCATTCCCTGGGGAGTCTGGGCAGTGCTTCCCCCTCTGATCTCCAACCTGACCCTCCCCTGGCACAGCTCCAGCTGTTCCCTCAGGTCCCGTCCCTGGTCCCAGAGCAGAGATCAGAGCTGGCCCTCGGGATGAAGCCGCAGCCCCCGGAGAGCTCTGCCCTCAGTCCCCTCCAGGCTGAACAAACCGAGTGCCCTCAGCCACTCCTCACACAGCTCCAGATCCCTCGAGACCCTTCACCATCCTCCTGTCCCTGCCCTTGGACACTCTGACAGCTTTAGATCCTTCTGATATGGTGGTGCCCCAAAGTGTCCCCAGCACTGGAGGTGAGGCTGCCCCAGCCAGGGACAGCCCTTCCCTCACTCAGAGATGCTGATGCACCCCAGGATGTGACTGCCCCTCCTGGCTGCCAGGGCACACTGTGACTCACACTCAGCTTGCCAGTGTCCACAAGCCCCAGGTCCTGAAGCAAGGAAGGAAGGTGGGGAAGAGCCAAAGCAGCTGGAGATGTTCTTTAAATGGTGGCAGTCACAGGAACCAGCTTCACCTGGTGCTTCAGGAATGAAGATCATGGTATGGCTGAGGGTAGTGGGGGCAGCTGGAGATCCCCCAGTCCAGACCCTTCCCAGCAGGGCCAGCTACAGCTGCTCAGGACAGCTTCTACTTGAGTTTTGAATAGCTCCAAGGCTCAAGACTCCACAACTTCTCTGGGACTAGCCTAGTAAAACAGCATTTTTTGGTGTTTTAATTCCTGTGCTTTAGTTTATGCTCTATACCCCTGTCCTGGCACCAGCAGCCAGAGATGAGCCCATCTGAGGGCAAACCCCTTCACATGGTAACAGAGCTGGGCAGGGCTCACTGCCAGGGGATCAGAGATACACATCAGAGATACACATCAGATTCTGTGGGTGCTGAGCACTTCAAAACCCACCTGTGGCTGTGGATAGGGAACCACAACACCCGGGGTGGGAAGGAGTGGTTCCCAGCCCTCTCCTCCCAAATCCATGCAAAACCATGCTTTACCACAGCAACACATCTCTTCCATAGCCAGGACAAGGCAATTGAAATTCTCATGGAATGGAAAGAAAATAGTTTTATGCCCTTAAAGGACAGACCCAAAAGGAGTTGTGTAGTAATGCACTTCCCATACTTGGGTAGGTGTTTCTATATAAGGAAAAAGTTTCAGTTTACTTCTTGACTTAGTAGGAAATTCATCTGGAAGGTTCTGCACATGGCCCTCTGTAACTGGCTGAATGCCAAGAGAGAAACCCCTGTTGGACCTTTCCTCTGTTCATCAAACCCTGTAAGGCTTCCTATCGGGAGTTTTTAAATAGAACCATCCTCAAACATTGGGTAGAAAAAGGGACAGAACAAGAGAACCAGGGGCATTCTCTAGGTGTTGTACCAGGTGTAAGATCTCCTTACACTGTGCACAGTTTATATATTTTGTTTCTGTATTATTTTCATTTATTTATTAAACCCTTTTGATTTACAAGACACTCTAGACCATGCTGTGTCTCGCTATTATTTATAGCCACAAATCTGAACGTGCTGGACCCTGCAGATCTTATGGTAAGAACCACCACAGAGCTGTGATGGGATGCTGCTTCTTGTCACCCCCAGGGCCTGTTTTGGCACCTCTGGCCATAGGTCTCCTCTCCAGAACTTGTCCAGCTGGGACCAAGAGATTGAGGAAAGTACATGCAGGAAGCTGTGAGCACGCACACTTTTGATTTTGGAGAGGCACCTGGCTTTTCCCTCTGCAGAGAGTGTGCTTGCGCACAAACCCGCCTTGGGAAAGGTTCCCTGTTGCTGTCACTGCAGGACAGAGCCAAAGAGCAGCAAAGCTCCACTACCACAAAACCTGGGTTATTCCTTCCACTTTTCCAATGCTGCCACAGGACCTGGGAAATTGTTCTATCAGACAAAGTAAAACTGTCCAGATGTGCACAGGACTAAAAGGATGCTTGCTGTAGGTTTGGTCTTGTGGTCTTGCAGCAGCTGCTTCCCAGAAGAGGATTTATTCCATGCAGGACATTAGCACTGACAGCCAGGGATGCAAACCCACAGCCCACATGGGACACTTACAGGAACAGCCCCACCTGTCTTCTCTCAAAAGAGGGCTGAGCTCATACAGGACCCAGTCACTGCATTTTTAGCCAAATCTTCTACAGTATTTGCAGAGTGAGGATCACTGGCCTGGCAACCTCTTGTTTTTACATTAATGAATTTGACTTCTTTGCATAAAATGGTCCCAGCCAAGCAAGCCAGGAAATAAACAACTTCAGCAGGTTCCTTCAAAAGAAAGGAGAGAAAACTCTCTTTTGCCAAGAGCAAATACAGACCATTCAGGAATTCCTGGGAGCCTGGGTTGGTTTTGTTTGTCTGGTTTTGCTTTTAATTCATGGTCACTGAAAGAGTTTTGTGCCCTTAACTATTGCATGTGCCACCAGCTAAGCACTTAATGAGGAGGAAGTGAGACACACAGTCACTGCCCAGACAGCAGGAGGGAGACACAGCCGTGCCAGCCTCTGCAGCCACCCTGATCCAGAGCAGCTGGCAGAGCTGACACAGGCAGGGCTCTCAATCCCTGCCCACCACCCCACTGTAAGAAGGGAAAGCTTCACACCACACCAGGCACTGGGGGAAGAACGCTGTACCCCACCATATCAGGAGCCTGTGTCCTTGGGCAGGGGCAGCACTGATGTCACATGCACTGCTCAGCCCTGCAGCCCTCAAAGGGGCTGCCCAAGCTGCCAAATCCCCTCACCCTTTCCAAGAACAGGCACCTGGAAAATATAAGGATGAAAACAAAATACAGAGAAACTTTCAGGCTTTATGTGGAATAAGAGCAATGCCATAAACTCTTGCCACAGGCACAGCCAGCTCGGGGTGGGGATCTGGCAGAGGTCTGCTGTGAGTTATAAAGCTTCCCCCACCTCAGGAAGGCAGCACAGCTGCACTTGTCCACAGGAAGGGATACAGATATACTGCTCTTGGGTCAGTACAACACAACATCTCCTCAATACCACGGCAGAGGGGCAAGAGACCAGCCAGACAGTGCTGCACACACAGCCTTTAGACCCCTTGGGCTGGGCTTTGCTCCCCAGGCTGAGATCAAAGGGGCCTTGGTTTGAGAAGGCTGATGCTCTGCTGTGGCTTAGACCCTCCAAGAGCAGAGCAGGCAGCACCAGACCCACAGGACCAGCACAGGGGATGAGCCAGAATCCAAGAAGAGGAATTAACCCCACAGAGGCAAAGGCATTTTAGGAAAGGAGAAGCTCAGAGGTGGGAGCCGACAGCTGCCAGAGACTGCCTGCCACCCTCCAGCCCTGCCACAGCAGGCAGGACAGAGCCCTGCTCCTTTGCAGCCTCCCCTCCACACTGCTGCCCAGCAGGAACAGGGATTGCTGCACAGTCCATGTAAAATGCTCTGTTAGGACTGGCAAGCACTCAGGAACAAGCTACTCCCTTGCCTGCCAACTAAAGGGCATGAAGAAAATTCATTAAAGGCAAGACACAGTCTCTCTGGATGCAGAGCAAGGCAGGGCAAGCCATCCCAGGCACACAGCAGCCTGTTTGGATGGGGAGCTGTTGGTCACTCCCTGGCAGATGCAGGCAGGGTGGGCTGCATCACTATGCCCCCAAAACAGCAGCAGCTCTTCCATTTCATCCCCAACCAGCAGCCATGCCCTCCTCCTCCTTGCAAAGGCAGACAGCCCTTTGCTTTCAGAGCTGTCTCCAGACGTTGCAGATCCCAGCTCGAGCTGTGCAAGGGGACCAGACCATGAAGAGCAGGGACCGTGCCACGCTATGACAGTCGCAGGCTGCATGAAAGAGACTTTGCTGCTTTTGTGCACAAACACAAATTCTCTCTGTCCGTGACCTAGCCCCGGCTGAGCTGTCCCCAGCACCGTGGCAGAACACGGCCCCCACACGGTCACAGCTGTTGCAAGGGGCACCTGCCCATCGCTCCCGCACCTGGCACACCAGAGATGCCACTGCCCAGGGTCTGCTTGCAGTTGGGTTCCTCTGCCGCAGACACAGAAGAGACGTCAGAGGCACGGAGCAAACTCCAACCCCCATGGAAAGCAAGTACCATACATAACTCACACGGCTCCAAACAGGGCACAGCAGGCCGTGTGTCCCTGGGCAGAGCACGAGGGCCGGAGGAGCGGGCTAGGCTGTCTGCCTGATCAACACAGCCCAGCACAACCACGTCCTTGGTGTCCGGCATGACAAGGAGAATACTCCTCGGTTTTCAGCTTGGTTTTTCACAGCATCTCTTCTTGGTGGAAGAAGAGAAGGGGTATATCACAGGAGCTGTGATTCCTGGGCAGAGCCAACACAGAGGAGCCTGACACAAACCCCATCACCGTGAGACGCTCTAACACAGCCCTGCGGCTCCCGGGAAGAGCCCGGCACCCCAAGGCACAGCAAAGGAGGAACAGAAACAGGGCTACGTACTCATGGTGCACCGGGAGCCCCGCGGGCCNACGGCCCCCACACGGTCACAGCTGTTGCAAGGGGCACCTGCCCATCGCTCCCGCACCTGGCACACCAGAGATGCCACTGCCCAGGGTCTGCTTGCAGTTGGGTTCCTCTGCCGCAGACACAGAAGAGACGTCAGAGGCACGGAGCAAACTCCAACCCCCATGGAAAGCAAGTACCATACATAACTCACACGGCTCCAAACAGGGCACAGCAGGCCGTGTGTCCCTGGGCAGAGCACGAGGGCCAGAGGAGCGGGCTAGGCTGTCTGCCTGATCAACACAGCCCAGCACAACCACGTCCCTGGTGTCCGGCATGACAAGAATACTCCTCGGTTTTCAGCTTGGTTTTTCACAGCATCTCTTCTTGGTGGAAGAAGAGAAGGGGTATATCACAGGAGCTGTGATTCCTGGGCAGAGCCAACACAGAGGAGCCTGACACAAACCCCATCACCGTGAGACGCTTTAACACAGCCCTGCGGCTCCCGGGAAGAGCCCGGCACCCCAAGGCACAGCAAAGGAGGAACAGAAACAGGGCTACGTACTCATGGTGCACCGGGAGCCCCGCGGGCC
>WEIU01003270.1:29389-55609 GCA_013389925.1 Aegithalos caudatus
AGCGCCCGCTCCGTCCGCGTCGGTCAGGCCGGGGAGGGGCGGCCCGATGGAGGCGTGTGGGATCTCAGCCTCCCGTCCTCATCTCCACCGGCACCGGCGGCAACAGTTTAATTCACCGATCCACGGAAAGACAAGACCCGGGGAGCTCTCCCGCCACCCGAGGCAAAGGGCTGCTAACAGACACGGCCTGGCACAGCTGCGCTGCCCCGGCTCTGGGAGCCCCGCTCCCTGCGAGGCTCCGGCGTGTCAGCAAGCAAATCCTCTTTGCCTATGGGCAAGGGAACTGGAGGGGGGAGGAAAAAAAGGCATCAAGAAACTCTTTGTCTACAAACATCCCAGCCGGGCGCACGTGCGGCGTGAGCTTCCTGGCGAGGGCGGAGGGGGGGCCTGCGCTTGGGAGCCATCATTTCCGCTGCACATCCCTCCGCTCACTTATTGTCTTCTAAAAATAAAAGTAAACACCGAAGAAGAGCTCTTTGTTTTTATTTCTGCTGTGTCAGAGAGATTTCTCTGATAGGAACAAGTTATGAAGCCCCTTCCCAAACCTCTTGGAGCTTCCCCTGAGAGCAGAGCAGTGCTGAGAAGGCGGTGGGTGCCCCAGGCACTGGCAGGGAAGGAAAGCTGTCCTCTCTTCCCTCCAACCTGCAGCTGCTCATGGTGGGCACCATAAAGGTTGGTTTGGGATGGAAGGGCTTTAAAGCTCATCTCATTCCCACCCCCTGACCTGGGTAAAGACATCTTCCACTATCCCAGGTTGCTCCAAGCCCTGTCAAACCTGGCCTTGGACACTTCCAGGGATCCAGGGGCAGCCACAGCTTCTCTGAGGACCCTGTGCCAGGGCCTCCCCACCTTCCCATGGAGCAATTCATTCCCAATGTCCAATCTAACCCCACTCTGTGTCAGCTGGAAGCCATTCCCCCTTGTCCTATCACTCCATGCCCTTGTGATGGTGAGGATTGCCTGCCCTGGGTTCCCACCTGAACCAGGCAAACCATTTTCTCTCTGTTTCAGCTCAGAGAGGAGCCATTGCCCAAAGTCCAGGAAGCCTCAGTTTAAGCCACATAATAAAGCAGCAAAGCTCCAGGAATGCCAAGAAAGCCATTTTAACACATAAAATACATATTTAAAAAATAAGATTGAGATATGCATGTATATCTCCCCCTGGTCTTGCTTCCAAATCTCTCTTCCTGACAGGCCCAGAGGCTCAGGAGGCCAAGCCTGAGCCCTACACAGCCAACATCACTGATTAAACACAAGCACAACTTCCTCACCAGGCAGCTGCCCTAATCTAAGCATCTCACAGCTTTCCCAGTTGTTTGTTCAGCTTCTTCCTTTACCGTGGAGCTGCACTACAAAACTGCAGGGTAATAAGACATACACACAGTATTACCTCTTTTTTTGACCTGCATTAGGAGTAAATCCAGCATCAATAGCCCAAAGCCTCAGGTATCCTCCATGATTTGATAAACTTGCTTATCTAGGCAAAACCCTGCAGGGACCAGCCTCATTACTCAGAGCAAAGCTCTTCCCCCACACCCTGATTAACAGTGTTTCTTTAAATTGCCAGCTCCAAAAAAACCCCCTCAGATTAAAACAAAAAGATAAAAAAAGAGGAGACATTTGTTTTCTCAATTTGAGTGCTCAGACGGCTTCCCAAGGAAAGCGCCCTGGGACCTGTCACCAGGCTGCTCAGGACACCTTGGCCCTGGGGAGTGCTGCAAGGAGCAGCAGGGCTCCTGGGAGACAGGAGTCACCCATGTCAAAGGCAAGGGGCAGCTCAGGGGGACAGGAGGAGACAGGAGTGGAGCTGTGACTGCCATGGTTCCCTCCTGGAGCAACTGAGAGCTCCCAGCCCTGATCTCCGCTGGGACAGGGCCTGGCTCCCCACCCCTCGTGGGGACAGATGTGTTCAAAGATAAGGGGTTTGACAGGGCTCCAGCTCTAGTACAGCAGCTCCTAGGAGAAAGAAAAGGGGTAAGAGGAGAAAAGAAAAGAAGAGAAAAAAAAAAAAAAGCTCATGATTGCAAACATCCTCCCCAGGGCCTGATTACCCCTGAGAGTAATGAGTTGCAATAACCAGTGCTGGACTAGTAAAGCAGCCCAACCCAGAGCAATAAAGCAGCCTGGGAATACACACACTAAAGTCTGCTGATAAAAATGCTGTTAATTCCTAAACCATCCACTTCTTGGCTGCCAAGTTACTCACTGTGTTTGCCTGGGTGGTTTTTCTCCCAGTAGAGCACTGACAGGGATCTGAGCCTGGATGCAGCCTCCAGGGCACTGCAGGATCCTCCTGCAGCTCGGCACAGCTGGATGAAGGGGAGTCTTCCCTCTCCAAACACAACTCACCCCCCAAAGGCCCAGCAGAACTCTACAGCTTCAGATGTAATAATTTATGAGTACCAGAGTATGAAGAAATGGTCATTACACCCATCATCTGTCAGGCAGGGACTCTGAGGGCTGGGCTGTCTCTGCCAGCCCAGGCTGGCACCATCATCCTCCTCTCCCTGTGCCAGGGAGGCAGCCAGGCCCTGCAGCACCCTCCTGCTGCTTCAGACAACAAGCTCCAGCATGGAGGAAAAACTCAGCAGTGAACTTCCCTCCAGCCTCTGCCAGCATTTTTCTGATCTAACAGCTGGGTCTAGCACAGGAGGCCTCATTCTCCTCAGCCATCCAACCTCTCCCTCTTCCAGTGGCTCTGCGAGGCTGCACATCAGCTCTAGTGACCTGTCACCATTTTACACCATGCAAATAAAACCCAAATCCAATCCATGAAGCAAGAAAAGAGAGAAAATAGCTTTGTTTCTTGTTAGTTCACCTATGAGTGAGAAAGCTATGTCACACCAATAAAATCTGTGGGCAAGCAGGATGTCTGAGTGATGAGCTTCCAGCCTCCTCCACTGCAACAGGATGACCCAGCACCCAGGAGGAGTGAAGATCCAGGCAGGCCACAAGCCCTGTGTGCCCAGAGACACCTGTGTGTCCAGGACAGTCAGCTCTCACCTTTGGCTGGCCTGGCCCAGAACCTGAGAAGCAATGCCAGGCACAGCACCAGGGCCAAACTCAGCAGCAGCTGTGGCACGGTGGGACTGGCACAGAGACGTGACCTGGATGTGCCTGTGATGCTGGAAGTGCTGCCATCCTCCATGGGTGCTGGCAGACAGGGCCAGACTAAGAGCTGGCAGGAGCAGAGTTGCTAACCAGGACATTTAAAGCAGACTGTAACCAAGAAAAGCCGTGTCCCTGTTAGAAACTGAGCAGCAGCAGTGTGAAAGGATACCACTATCCTTAGGGCCCAGCTCTAAGCTCTTTGGACACTCAGCTCACAGAGCTACCAGGATAAGCTGCAATGCATTGTTAATACATTGTGCAGTTACAACTTTACAGGTGTATGGATTGATTTACTCAATGCACACATCCTGGGAGCCCAGGGAATGTTCATCATCTCCCATCTCAGTCTGATTTAGAGCCCAGAGCTGATCCAGGCAAAGAGGGACACTTCAGGCTTTAAGCATTCTGTGGGAGTGCCTCCAGCAGGAGCCATGGGGAGACTTTGGCTTTCCTCTAGTCATCTTAATTCATTTCAGTGTGCCTCCTGATGCCGGCACTGGAGGCAAAATCAACAGTAAGAACTTGCCAAGGCTCTCGGCAGTGCTGTAGCTCCCAGCAGCTGCTTGGATCCAGGGCAGGCCAGGGAGCGCCCCAGGCAGGGCTGGATGCTGGCAGTGCTCAGGCCGTGTCCTGCCAGCCTGGCATCTCCCACAGCCTCCAGCTCCTCACCCTGGGCCTTCTCTGGAGAAAGGGCCAACCCCCAAACCCCCCAGGCACTGGCACTGCTCTGCTCTGGGCTGCACACACGCCTCTGGCCTGGGAAAGCTTCACAACCACTCCACACAACAAGGCCATGTCCCTCTCAGCTGCTCTCCCACCCACCTCTCCTCATCCAGCTCCCCATGGTGAGCCAAGAACAGCCAGAGCTCCCATGGGACACCACCACCCATGGCAGCTATCCCCTCTGAGAGCACAGCCTATTCTCTATCCACCGGGATGGGAGGAGAGGCTGCCTCAGGAACCAGTGTACCCAGAGGCACTCCACATCCACCCTTCACTGCCAGGATGTGCTCAGCATTCCCTGGAAAATATTAAAGAAGGAAAAACCCAGGTCTCACCCCTGCTGTCTCCTGCATCAAGCTCTGTGCAGGCAGGGCAATGCACCCAGGAGGGGTAATTACGAGGATGCCTATCCCAGTTAATTATGACCTGGCCAGCTATCAGTGTTGCTGTGCAGCCTTGGTCAAATTCAGGGAAAAAGGTAAAAGTGGTTTCCCACTTGCTGAGCCCCAGGCAGCCTGCCCAGCTTATTGTGGCCCCTCTGCACACACCTAAGGGAGAGCAGAGCAGGACTCCTGTCCTGAGGGAGCGGGGCACAGAGGGGTGACAAAACCTGCCCAGGCAAGCAGGGTCACACTGCCTCTCCAAGGTGTCCTATCCACTGAAACTCAGCAGCTCCAGCCATACACAGGAGGGGCTGCATCAATGAAAGGCAGGACAGCTTGGCTAGGTTTGAGCCTCAGCACCTCCAGCTGTTCTTTGCCACCACAGCTCATTTCATCCTCTATGGATCTCTCCTGGAGAACACTCACCTGCTCCTCTTCTCTCCCAAGTCCAGCTCCATGTGCTGCAAAGCCAAGCTGCACCAGTGCCCATGCCTGACTCCAAGGCTGGTCCCAGCACGCTGCCTGAGGGTGTGCCAGGAACGGAGACCTCCCTGGGGCTCAGAGAGTGGAGGAAGAACCCAGCAAACCAGGCACAGAGAGGGCAGGGCTGGCTTTGACCTCCACAATTCCCCCAAATCTAACACACACCTGCTACAAGGAGTTTCAGTTTGCAGACCAAAACCCCTTCAAACCCCCTTCAAATCTAGAAGTTATTTCTAAGCCATGTACAAGGGACAGCACCACAGTTACAGGTCAACCCACAGATCCAAGAAGACCCTACTGCATTTTGCAACCTTCACTGAAGCATTTCTAGAGAGCCAGCAGTTAAAAGAAGTTGCAAATCTTATTTGCACCATCATTAAAGGGAGGAAAAGGAGATTAAGAAGATATGATAAGATCAAGTGCTGTCAACCTCAAGCAAACCTCAAAATTAAGTCCTGAGGTAAGAATAGCAAAGTAATTACCTCACTGGAAAGCTTGTGAACATTCCCACTCAGGACTGGGTGTGTGCAGGGGAAATGCTCTTTGATGCAGTCAGTGGTACCAAGGTAGGGCAGAGGCAAGGCCACTGCAAACTTCCACAGCCTCATGTTTTTGCATGATGCTCACAGTTCCAGCTGCCATGTTTCCCCAGGGAAAGGGATCCTTGTGTTCTTTCCTTTCTGACAGCTGCATTTCCTGGGACCTGCTGAATGAAGGCTCCCCAGCAGCAGCCTGCCCAGAGGCCCTGGGCAAGGGTATAAAGAGTCACCAGTTAGTGATGAGACTTTTGGGCCAGTTATGTCATAAATGCAGCCAGGAATGTCTCTGTCTGGAGGGTAAATCCATCCAGTGACCTTACTGAGTCACTGCCTGCTGACTCACTCACTTGGGCAGCCTGAGCTGAGTTGAAGGCAAGGAGATGTCATGGTGACAAGGACTGTCCCCTAACACAAGAGTTTTTCGGGTTCTCCAGGATGGCAGAGCCCCCCCTCTGCTCTTCTGCACTCAGTCCCACCTCCTCATGCCACAGCCATCATCACACGGGAAGGGACTTCATCTGCTCTTGTGACAGGACAGCTCCCAGCAGAAGTGAGGGAAGTCAGGTCATTGTTCAACAGCCCAAGGAGTCAAGTGGACAGGAGGAAAAGGCCACAATGCAGCACAAAGCAGAGAACTCAGAGCCAAAGCAGCAGCCAGCCCCCAGGCACCACCTCCTGACCTGCACAAGCCACATCTCCCAGCCACCTGCAGGGCACACGCTGCTACCTGTGCTGCTCAGCCCTCTGCAATCACTGCCTCAGCCCCAGGGAGCAGGGGAGAGGGATGCAAGGCTCAGCCAGCTCCTTCCCCCTCACAAACACAAAGATCTCTTCACAGGAGCCACGTGAAAGGGTTGGTGTCAGTGCTTGCTCTGGGAGCAACACACAGGGTCAGAGCTCTAATATTAGAGCACAGATGATGACAAGGAAGAAGGGAAGGAACAAGAAAAGAACCACATAAATAGCAGCATTGTCCTTACTGGGTTTCACAGAGCATCTGATGTCAAATAGGATCGTTCACTCAGAGATGAAGTCTCTAATTGATTCCCATCTGACAGTTTCTTATCCAGCACTTGTTCACCAGCCAAACAAGCTGAGTAAATATGCTTTGTTCTACCATTAAAGCCAGTAACAAATCATTGGCTTGCAACAAACCCAGTGTAAACAGCATCCTTCCTCCAGGGCCAGATCTCCTCCTACTCCCCTGACACCCTCCCACTGCTGCTCTTGGATGCTCTGCCAGCCCCTGGCATGGGTAAAGATCTACGTGGTGGGGACCAACACACACTTGGCTTTGGGAAGAAAAGTTGCTCTCTCAAGGGGGTTTGGGATCCAAATCACCTTTGCAGACCTCAAGTGAAGCTTTCTGTATTATTCATTTAATAACAGAGACATCCAGTCTACAGCCTAGAAACAAGAGTCCTTACAGGAGGTAGACCCTGGTCTGAGTAGAGCCAGTTTAGCCTGGCAGTGCCAGACACATTTTATGGTCAAGCAGAGTTCAAGACAGACTGGGGATGTTCTTGCCCTAGACATGTTTGGCTTGACCTTTGGAGTGTCCCCAGCAGATTTCAGCACCCCCAAAAACCATCAGTAACTGCCATTTTTTCTGGTCTTCTCCTCCAAAGAGGCTGCTTAGGGAGAACATGGGAGCATGGGTGCTCCATGGCCCATTCCTGGCATCCACAACTATAGGATGAGGTTTGACAGCGGATATATCCCACATGAGTCCTTTTTGGATCCATCTATAGACCTGCTGGCCAAGAATGTGCCTAGTGCCTTTCAAATGAGCCACCTGCCTCCGCAGCCTACTGCAGCACCAAGGTCCGGCCTTGTTACCTGCTCGGGGAAGCAGCACATCCCTTCATCCTTTTTCCATTACCTGCCCCTGAGTTTCACTGCCAACTTCTAGCTTTTGTATAGAGAGATGAGGTGGGCGACAGGTACAACTTCCTCTGACTCAGAGCCTTCATGATTTTGTAAGCCTGGATCAGGTTTTCATTTCCATTTTCATTCAATCAGTGCACATTTCATTTCACTCCTGTTTCCAGACTGCTGATGGAGCCCCCACACCAGTCCTGAGGTGTTATCACCACTGACTCCTCCATCCTTAACACTCCAAAGGTGACCCTTTGCCTTCTATCACACAACTCCTTTCCAGCACCTGAAAGACCCTTCTTAGAAACACAGAGTCATTAAGGTTGGAAAGGACCTTTAAGATCACCAAATCAAACCACCCACCCACCCAGCACTACCATCATGTTCACCTCATCTCTGTGTGCTGGAGCACCTGCAAAGAGAAACTGATGAGCTGAATGCTGCAGGGGTACATAGGGCCAAGGGTGCTTCTCCCCCAAAAGAGCACCTTTTGTGCATCCCACCACCCAGCCAACACCTGGACCCATTAGCCCACCTCAAACCCCATGGAAAAGCCAGCTGGTGGCACCTGAGGGAGTGGTACATTGTGTACCTCCTGGTGTCCAGCTGCTGGCTGGATCTGGCTCAGAGACTCTCAGTTCTTTCATGCTGGGGGTGCAGCATCCTTCAGTGCAAAGCTCCTGGCTCACTGTCCTGCTGCTATGACCAAGAGCAAAGCGACAGTTTGGGCAAACAGCCATCACCCGTCCCAACAGGAGAGCAGCCCAACAAACCAAACAAACCCTGCTGCCTCAGGTCGTGCCTGAGCATCACTGCAGCAGCAGCTTGCCCAGGAGGCTTTGCTCAAACACCCTGTGATCCCAGTGCAAGCTACATCTTTGCTTCTCGACATTTGCTAAACCCCAGAGTGCCTGGCTTGGAAGAAATCCAAAAAACAGGAAAAAAAAACCTCAACGTTTTCCAAACATATGATTGCTGAGAGCTAGGGAGACCTCGTGGTTTTGTGAAGTGCCCACTCAAAGCACATACTGCTTTTCAAACCCAGATGAGAACCACTGCAAAAACAAGAGTCTTGTATTGAATTTGGCCCCAGTGAGGAGTAGGGAGTAGTGGGTGAGGGCAAAAATTTAGTCCAGATATTTGCTATAACAGCCAAAGTCCTACCTGAACACGTGCCTGTCAAAGGACACATCTGAAAACATGTGAGGAAGCACAAGTATAAACTTCCACCTGAGCCCTACTCTAGGATGTTTCCTTAATGCTGACCTTAGTGCTGAAGTTTGGAATTTTCCTAAGCAAAGCTGGAATCCCACGTTCATCACACCAGTCCAGAGGAAGCAGCACTGAGAGCCCCAGCTCAAGCCCAGTGGGAAGGGGTGGCTCTGACCAAATAGCACGAATGGGACCCTTGGAGTCGCACACAGAGGATCTGTTTTCTTCCCAAATCCACAGATAAATGTTCTGGCCAGGGCATCCCCAGGTGGTGCCAAACCCATGCCCTCAGCAAAACCTCATGAGAGAGTGCCATAGCCACCACTCTGAAGGTAGCCACAAGGCCACCCTGCAGGAGTGACTCCCAGGCCCCTGCTCTGGAGGACTGCAGTGCTCTGTCACTTGAAAACATTGTTGTCATCATCTGGGAAACAGAGGAATAATCACATGTTTCTGATATCTCTGTTTACAACTAAATTTCCAAGTCCTCCCAGAAAACATCTCTTGGGAACATTTCTGTAAGCATAGCTTAGCTGGAAAACCTTAGGCTCTAGCTCGGAGATTACAGCAGATCCATCTCACGTGGTTCACAGTGAACTGGGAACAAATGACAGCTTGGGGCTCAGCTGAGAGCTCAAACAGGGGAAGGGGAAGGAAAGTGGGAACATCCTCAGATACACTTATCTGGTCACAGACTCCTGTTTTAGCACATCCTGAGCTCATCGCTGTACAACAATGGCAAGTATTCCCAGTCAAAAACCACTCAAGTCTATGGCAAGACCTCCCCCCTCAACTCTGCTGCCACTGGACTTGGCCCCAGGCAATCCCTCTGATTATGCCAAGCCAAGTTACTTACAGTTAAGCTCTTATTCCAGGACCAGACCTGCTGCAACTGTCACTTCTGCAGGAGAATTCCTAGTTATGTTTGAATTTTAATGTTCCAACAAAAAGGAGTTTGTGACCCTTTAAGTAGTGTTCTCTGCTCAGGGTTTGAAGGACACTCTTCATGTTTCCAGTATGGGTGGAGATAAAATTTACAAAGTCCTTAAACTGTCCACTTCCCTGCCTTAAAGTGCCTGGGATTTCTGAACGATGCAGCACATGACTGCATCCCAGACCACCATCCCTCAGAACCCTCACAGCTTGGGAACTTCCCATCTCATCCCACCTGCTTGGGGTACACATGGAAACATTTCTTCCAAGTTTCCAAAAGGTGGAACGGAAAGACTACAGAGTTCACAGCAGCTCATGTGTCAGTCAGTGAACAGTGGCTGAAACCCAAAATCCTTGGGTTCCAACTTGAGGTGCTCCTAGGGGGTTGGAAGCAGCACCCTTGCACCCATGGTGTGCCAGCACCTCACCTTCCCCTCCAGCCATGGGATTTCACTGGACTCCACACAGGGCTGCTGTATCAGCCCCTGAACAAAGGGTTTAGAGCCCATTGCTTGGCCCACCTCCATCCCAGGCAGATCCTGGTGTCATGAAGACTGTGAGACAGTCACAGTGAGGCACAGAACTGGCAGAGGTGACAGGGCCCTGCAATTCCCTGGCTGTGGAAGATCAACCTTGCCCCTCTGCCAAGCAGTCCAAGATCTAAACCTGAAAAGCAGAGCAATAAAGGATCACATGTAATGCAAAACCTCAAGTTTCACCCCGCTCTCTTCCCAGGGAACTGCAAATATTTGCAGTGTTTTATCCAATATCCCTCCATGTTTGCCCAGTGCCCAAAGATAAACAGGTCACATACACTTAAGATATAAAGATTTCATAAGACTTCAGCACAAACACCAGCGAGGCACTGTTGCCACAGGAAAACAATTGGCATCCCTGAGCAGCCAGGGACCAGAGTGCTGGTGCCACAGCAGGCTCCCATGCCCCCCTGTCACTGTCCCCTTGCCAGCCCAGGGATGGATGTTCAGATCACACATTCCAGTCTGTCCATGTCAATGCCCATTCTCCCCACAGCAGAAGCCACCCCAGAGGACCGAGGGCACAGTCATGGCTGGAAGGGAGTGCACGTCCAGGAGGTTTGCAGCAAACACCTCTGGCAGCCTCTTCCAAAACCTCCCCAAATGCCAGATGACAGCACGTTCTCAAGCTCATTTGCACTTAGCAATGACACAAGAGGTTGTGACCCTCATGTTCAGTTTGTGTGGCAGCACCCCAGAGCCAGGTCTGTACCTCCACATGGGCAATCCATCACCAACAGCAAAATCTATTCTCTCTACATGCTCCTTTTTCTGCTCTGTTTCTCCTAGAAATGCTCCTGACCAATCCTAGTAGCCTGATTTCCGAGCTTTGGCTCCCTCTCCCCTACAGCCTGTTTTCAATCATGTGTTAAAAGGGCAAGTAATGCAGAAACAAATCTGCACTAAAGGTCAGGCAGCTTCCCCCACCCTGCAAGGCTGAAGAAAAGCCCCTCTGGCTCCAGCAGAGCAGAGTCCCTGATCCAGCCCCAGCCATCCCTCCCTGCCCAAGCTCAGCCCCAAAACAGTTGGCCAGGGCCAGAGGAGTTATGGCCAGGACCCGGGTGCTACCAGCCCATGTCATAATCACACTGGGACATGTCACTCCAGAACATCACCATTACAGTTCTGAACTGTTTCTCTGTTTTCCTGGACATTGTGAGCTCCCAAAACTGCCCAACAGCATCACACCAGCACCAGGGCTCTGTGCTGGTCCAGCCTCACCTCAAGTCATGGGGGCAGTTTTGGGTGCCACAACATCAGAAAGACCTAAACAGGAAAACATCCAAAGAAGGGACGTGAGGATGGTGAAGGGTCTGGAGGCACCACACAAGGAGCAGCTGAGGGTTTCTTTAGCCTGGAGGAGACTGAGGTCAGACTTCATCGGGGTCTGCAGCTTCCTCTCAAGGGGGGCAGCTTCAATCTCTGCTCTCTGTGATCAGGGACAGGACTCAGGGAACAGCTGGAGCTGTGCCAGGGGAGGGTCAGGTTGGATATCAGGAAAGGTCCTTCCCCCAGAGGGTGCTGGGCACTGCCCAGGCTCCCCAGGGAATGGGCACAGCCCCAAGGCTGCCAGAGCTCCAGGAGTGTTTGGACAGCACTGCCAGGGATGCCCAGGGTGGGATTGTTGGGGTGTCTGTGCAGGGACAGGAGTTGGACTGGATGTCCTAGGATTGGATGATGCGCCCAGTCCATCTAGAGCACTTTGTTGAAGAAGCCACTGCCATGGCAGCCCCTTCCAGAATCTCTTTCCCCCTCCTGCAAGATCTCCTCTGCTGCACGGGCATCACTGTCATTCCAGAGACAGCAACTGACCACAAAAAGAAAGAGCAAGAGTACGGCTGCCAACCCTTCTGCTTCTCCAAATCCCTCTCGTGGGTTGAGAAGATAGCAAGCTCATCCTTAAGGCCTACCCTTCCCCCAGTAAATTTGCTATTCCCAGACAGAAACCCCTCAATCCCAGGTAACACAGCTGTCAGATAGAGGCAGAAAACAGGAATGCTGGATGGTGACCATGGTGAAGCCCCTGCAAGTCCCTGCACTGTGAGATAAGGAGCTGGGAACAGCACAACCAAAGGTTCCCACCAGAGCAGGGGACTGCTGGGAGCAGGGCCATTGACATCAATCCGGAAGGGCAGGCTTGGATCTGGATTCAGAGACACTCGTGGGTCCCCACATCTTGGGAGCACACAGGGAAAGGAAGCTTGGCTGGTTTCTCCCCACTTCTCAGAAGATTTGGCTTCATCTGAAGTCAGCTTTGCAAGGTCAATGCTCTAGCAGGGACTGGGAAACTTCTGAGATGGTGTCTGCTGTTTTAATTTTAAAACATTGTAGGACTGGCTCAAGTAGTAAGTCCAGTTGTTCCCCGGATACTCAGCTCCCCAAGCTGCGGACAAGGAGCAGAATGAAAACCTCATAAATTCCCAAAGAGGAAAGAGTCAGCAAAATGCTGCAGCACTCAGACACTCACAAGTTTCTGAGGCTGGATGGGATCCATCCAAGGGTGCTGAGGAAGGTGCTGGAAGAACTCACTGAAGCACTTTGCATCATTTACCAGCAGTCCTGGCTCACCCAGCTGCCTGGAGGTGCCAGTGTGATGTCCATCCACAAGAAAGGTTGGAAGGAGAATCTGGGGAAGCACAGGACTGCCAGTCTGACCTCGGTGCAGGGGAAGTTCATGGAGCAGATCATCTTGGGGCAACCACATGGCACATTCAGGACAACCAGGGAATCAGGGCCAGCCAGCACGAGCTCATGAAAGGCAGGGCCTGCTTGAGCAACCTGACCTCCTTTGGTAACAGGGTGATCCCTTCAGCAGATGGGAGGAAAAGTCTGTGGATGTGTCTGCCTGAACTCCAGTAAAGCCTTTGTTACCCACAGCATTCTCCTGGGGAAAGTGGCTGTTCATGGCTCAGACAGGGGCACTGTTTGCTGGGTGAAAAATGGGCTGGATGGCTGTCCTGGGCTGCAATGCAGGATGTAGCCAGCAGTATGTATTCTATTGCCAGCTGTTGAAACTGGTTGGGAAGCTGTTTGCTTTATCCCTTCCATGGCCATTCCTCCCTGCAGGGATATCTGCTGTTCATGGGTCATCCAGGCTCACTGCATGGCTGATACAATTCCATCATCCCAGGGGGAGATGCTCCACCCAGGGGGAGGAGTCCAGCATTCCTACCTGGATCAAACCTGAGATTCAGAACAGCAGAACAGCCTGTGTGCACTGCATTCCCAGAGGGACACTGGACCCATCTCACCACCACTGGACCCTTCTACAGGATCATCTCTGCTCCAACAGAACCACATCTGTCACTCCAGAGGGATTTAACTGGACTGCTCCCAACACCCTGACCAACAAGGTATCAGGTTATGTTTTGACTCTGGCAGTGTTTTCTTTTTTTGTTTGATTGCTTTATTTTTTGTACTACTACAATTTTATTTTTAATATTCCTAGTAAATAACTGTTATTCCTATTCCCATGTCTTTGCCTGAAAGCCCCTTAATTTAAAAATCAAAATAATTTGGAGGGAGGGGTTTTACATTATCCATTCCAAGGGAGGCTCGGGCTTTCCCTGGCTGAATCCTATCTTTCCAAACCAAGACAGTGGCCGGGCCCAGAGGGATGGAGAACAAAGCTCCATCCAGCTGGCAGCCAGTCACTAGTGGTGTTCCCCAGGACTCAGTGTTGGGCCAGGTCTGTTCCAGATCTTTAATGAATTGGCCAAGGGGGTCGAGGGCACCCTCAGATCGCAGATGACACCAGGCTGGGCAGGGAACTGATCTGAAGGGCAAGAAGACTCTGCAGAAGGATCTGGACAGGCTGCATCCATGGCCCAATGGCCCTGTATGAAGATCCAACAAGGCTCAGTGCCTGGTCCTGCCCTTGGCTCACAGCAACCCCATGGGATGCTCCAAAACTGGAACAGAGTGGCTGGAATGTGCCCAGTGGAAAGGCCCTGGATGAGACAGGTGTGGCCAGGTGGGCAAGAAGGACAATGGTACTTGGCTTACACCAGCACCAGTGTGGCCAGAGACCCAGGGCAGTGACCATTCCCCTGCACTGGGCACTACTGAGCCACCTCAGAGCCTGGGGTCATGCATGACCTGCCTGTGCTCCCTGGGTGTTCCAGCAGGGAGCCTTACACAACAAACAACTGCCCAGGAAAGAGGAGCTCTGTTCAAACACACAACCACAAACCCAAATTACCACCTCCAAAGGCAAGCCCAAAGCCACAAGATGAGTTCTGTCCCCAGAACTCCCTCCAAGTTGAAATAACACAATATCTTGCACTAAACCTGTGGATCTTGCTGCATTCCCCCTTGGAGTGGCAGCAGCAGATTCCTCTCAGTGCACATCCACACACAGAGACCAGACCAGCTTCATCACCCTTGTGACTCAGGGTGTATTTGCACATTTTTATCATATGTATGTTTACTCAATTCATTTTACTACAATGGGAGAAGAGCTGGAAAGCTATATTAAGCTGCAGAAGCAAGAGTGTTTTCAAAAGATCAAAGGTCCATCATTAAAATTAATTAAGTCAAGCTTGAACTATTAACATAAATTAAAAATTCAAACCACACACAAGAATATACCCCTTTCCAAGTAATTTTCAAGAACCTCTAGTGCTGCAAGATAAGGTAATGGCACATTCTATTAATTTGCAGGATGCACAGTGGAGGTTAACCTCCACTTAATTGCAACTAATTGTAATTTTGCAGGAGAGGGCAAGCACACATTGTAAGAGATCCTCTTGACATTACACCCCATAGGGAGGGAACAGAGCTCTTTATGCCACCTCTCCCTACACACACATCATCCCTCTACAGTCCCTCATGCAGGCTCAGCTGGAAGAGCAGATGAATTTCACAAGACGCCATGGCCACCAAGGAAATAGACAGAGGAAAGCATTCCTGCCACGGGCAAAGGAATGGCACACGGGCACTTAAACACCAGAGTCACTGGAGGAAGGGTTGCAGAGAGCTGAAGGACCAGACTGACATCGAGTAAACATGCAAAGACCACCCAAAGTCAGGGAGGAAAACCAGCACTGAACCCTGCTGGAGCTGTGCCACACGTTGCAAGGTGTGACAGCTCGAGAGGATGTGGAAAGGGCCAGCCTTGGACAGCCCTTCCAAGCAGCCTGTGGAGCAGGGTGAAATCCCACTGCCCACCTCCCTGCCACCCAACAAGGTTTGGAGCCAAACCTGCATTTGCCAGCACTGCCATGGCTCCAGGGGTGGCCAGGTCCAGTCACAGCGTGAGCCCTGGGCTGTTCCACACACAGCCCTCCTGCTCTGCCCTTCCAAGCTCACTGCTCCCTGAGCACAAGGTAAATCCCCTCCCAGGAGCTTCACTGTGAGTCCTCACCCACCAAACCAGCCCTGGCCAGGAGCCAGCACCTGACTCGGAGCCTGGGAAGGCTCCTGGCACCGTTGTGCGCCGCCAGCTTCACCACCAGCCCTGTTGGAGCCTTCCCCCGCTAGCTCTGCCTCTTCCTCAGCCTGGCCCAGCTCCCAGAACAGCTCCATGCTCACTTCTGGTCTAACCTATGCAAAAAAAACCCCACACTGTGGGATTGCCTCCAGCTCCATTAACCCAAATTGATGCAAACCATAATTCAAACGGAGTTAAAGACATGCACCCTAATTTTTTTTAAATTTGCCTAAATCATCTTAAAATACTCCAATTCCTGTTCTGCCTGAAGCTTCCCTGCAAGTGGAAGGAACTGCTGCAGGGTCACAGGGGCTGCACTTCTTCCACCTGGCCAATGTCCCCAGGAGCCATGGGGACACCCACACCTGCCTTCCCTGGGGACTAGCACCCACCTGAGACCCTGCCCAAAGCACCAGCACAGCCTGTGCTCCTGTGCTCACAGCACACAGCTGAGGCTTCACTCACACCCAGCCGAGGGAGGGGAAGGACCAGATCCTGGAAACCAGAGATCCCTCTCTGTGGCAGCTATGTCAAACCTGCCCACAGAAGGCATTGGAATGTGATGACCTTTAAGGTCTGTTCCAACCCAAAGAAGTCTGTGGTTCTATGAAACACTGGCCTCCCCATGTGTGGCACTGCTCAGCAGCTGCCAGCCCAGGGACCGTGCCCTGCACACAGAACATGTCCCCGTTTGCTTTTTACTACCTTTAACCTGAACTCCTCACCCCCAGCACCGCTGATGACACCTCCTGACATCAGTAAGCCAAGTAAAGCAGTGACTTCATCGCAGCTTCCTTCACCTAAATTGTCTCAGGAGACCCCGCTGCTGCTTTCCAGCAGGCGCAGCATCCTCCCCATGCAGCTGCACGCCCCCGCTTCCTTCCTCTGCCTTGCAGCCACCCCTTGGGCCCGGGCTTTAACCTCCAGCTCGCCTGTGTGCTCCAGGACAACCCAAACCAGTCACTGACAGGGACCCCACCCTGGGGTCCTCCTCTCCAGGGCTTTCACACACAATGAGAAGCTTCCAGAGGCTCCCCGGGGTCAGTGGGGCTGATCAAAAGCCAAGCTGAGCTCCTGGGGAGAGCAGGCAAGGCAGGATCCTCACCAGCTCAGGTTCAAGCCCAAGAACAAGCAGCACTACCACCCCCATTCTCTGCCCTGAGCTCAGAAATTTCTCTGAGGATCAGGAAGAGGAACATTTGCACCCAAACCCTTTGCCCATCCCCCCCAAAAAACATGGGATGGCATCAGCATGCCAAGGTGGTGAAGCACAATCAGCCAGGGAAAGAAAACACCTGCAACATCAACAAAATCCTGGATATATTTTGGAAAGAGATGCTCTGAATCCTTTCATTCTGTTTTTCTGTGAGGCACAGCAAAAATAAGGTGCTTGAAATCATTTTATTTAAAGCTTTTTGAAGCACCACGTTGCTCAGGCATCTCCACTAGACAGACACTCCCCAGCACCATCCCCAGCGAACTGATGACATTCCTGAGGGTGCCTCTGGCCGTGACCAGGGCCCAGCAAGTACAATTAAAGCAAATCTAGTTTAAAAACAATAGCACATTGCTTTCAGACTCACCTGGTTGCTTTTACCAAGCCTGTGTTCCCAGCCCTAGGCTAATTCCTCAATGAAAGCATCTCCATTGATTTTGAGAGATTTTAGCTGAGCACACAGATTATAACATCCACCTGCCCTCTCACAGGCCAGCAGTGCAGGCCAAAACTGTTCTTCAGACCATGCTTTCCTCCTCAAAACACTCCCCATGTTTCAGCCAGGCTGCTCTCTTTCATAGAGCCATGGAATGGTGGGAAGGGACCTTTAGGATGTTCTCATTCCACCCCCTGCCATGGGCAGAGACACCTTCTTCTATCCCAGGTTGCTCCACGCCCTGTCCAGCCTGGCCTTCCAGGGATCCAGGGGCAGCCACAGCTGCTCTGGGCACCCTGTGCCAGGGCCTCCCCACCCTCCCAGGGAACAATTCCTGCCCAAGATCCCATCCATCCCTGCCCTCTGGCAGTGGGAAGCCATTCCCTGGGTCCTGTCCCTCCATCCCTAGTCCCCAGTCCCTCTGCAGCTCTCCTGGAGCCCCTTTAGGCACTGGAAGGGGCTCTGAGCTCTCCCTGGAGCTGTCTGTTCTCAAGAGTGAGCATCTCCAGCTCTATCAGCACTCGGGATGCTCCTTAAGAGCGGAAGGGGCACAGTTTCAATCAACCCAAAACAGACCACAGCATCACACATAGTGTTTGTTACTTCAGATTTCCTAAATTTTTAAGTTTGGTAAGTTTGAACAGCTCTATTTCCCCCTTAATTGGTGCAATTGTTTTCAACCTTGCTCCTAGAGCCACGTTGCCATGGCTACCCGGCACAAGCCCGGGCAAGCGAGGTGTATTTTTAGAATTGCCAAAATACACGTCTCTAACAGAGCTTTTCTGGACAGAGCTCTCCTTGTTCCGTGACACAGGAATTGAGGGCATTCAATGGAATTAAAATGTGGGAAATTCAAAACAGATTAAGAGAGAGGCCCTGCAGCCGGTGTGTGGCTCGAGCCCCCACAGTCAGGAAGGTGCCTGGAGGCAGGGCTGGGCACAGCTGAGGGCCACAGCACATGGTGGGTCAGCTGAGTGACCCAGTGCTGCCATGGATGGACATGGGATCTGTGGGACAGCAAGGAGGGGCTGCTTAGGGCCCATCAGGCTGTGCCTTAGGAGAGCTGAGGAGCCTGTTGAGAGCTCAAGCTGGGGGACAGACAAACGCAGGTGATATTGTGGTAGGTGCCAACAGACCACCTGCTCAGGGCAAAGTAGTTGAGACATCCTGGCAAATGGTAGAGGTCTCGTGTTTGCAGATCCTGATCCTCACGGGATTTCAACTGTGGGTCTGATTTTCTGAGTCTGTAAGGTTTTCAGCCTTACAGACTCAGAAAATCAGACCCACATTGAACAACCCAAATACGTGCTGGAGGAACACCATAGTGGGACTCAAGCAAGTCAGGTGGCTCTGGGGAGCACTGGTGGCAGCTCCCTAACACAGGAGAGAGGGGACAGCAGGAAGAGACACTCTGCTGGCCTCGCTACAAGTGAGGCAGAACTGGTCAGGGATGAGGCGGCCTGGAGCAGTCTTGGCTGCAGTGCCTGAGGTGGGGGGCACACTGATGGAGCAGCAGACCCAGCAAGGCCCCTGTGTACTCCTGACAAGTGACACTTCACTGGCTGTAGCCAGGCAGACAGGCAAACCCTGAGGTGCAGAGCTCCAGCCCTCAGACTGCCCCAGCTCTGACACTCCTGGCACCCCTCCAAGAGTCACTGCCCAGCAGCAGCTCCTGCAGCTTTAGGGGAGAAAACACATCTGAGCTGAGCCAGAAGGAAATATGAGGAAGGAAGTGGAAAGTATAGCAAGGATTAACACCATTTCAGCTGAAGTCAGCAAGTGGATTAAAGGGAGGGATAGCTGGGGGCTCTAACATAAATTCAACCTTTTGCAGGAAAGAACCACTTAAAAAAAAAAAATGCTGAGCTGTGGAACTGTGAGCCTGACTCAGGTTCCTGTAAGGATCCATCAAGCAAAACCAAAAGGAGGACACAGTGCCAGCAAGAGCCATTCCCTGCTCCAAGTCCACGATGCTGCAGCTCTGCTGTCCATGCACTGCACTCCCAGGGAGCTGCCAGGCAGATGCTGGAGAGGAACCAAAGGACCTTTCACCCCCAGCATGGGTGGGATGGTTGAGCTCAGCCTGATTTTTGATCAGAAGCTGCACTCTGACTCATTTTACAGGTACAGGACCAGTGAGAGAGACTGAGGGCACAGCAGGGCCTCTGGTTTGGCAGCCCACCCTGAGTGCCCTGAGCGAGGCACAGGAGAAGGTCTCCATCACCACAGCTCTCCTCTTGCTGGCAGCAGCTGCACATGCAAAAGCCACATGCACAACCATCACACCTGAAAGGGAAAGCACAGCCTGCTGACAATCATTCTTCCTGAGCCAGGGCACCACCACAGCAGTGGCTCTCAGCACCCTGCCCATCTGTCCTGGTGGCTACAGGCTGTCTTTTCAGGAACACACCAATGACATCAGGAAAAACAAAACAAAAAATAAAGAGAAGATTCTAGAGGTACAAATACCCAGGAGTGAATCTTCTGGTTTAGAGAGCAGCTGTATTTGAGAGCTCCTGGGGTCTTGAAAATTTGCATAGACTACGGAAAGGAATAGTTCAGAGAGACATTTACATGCTGTAAGTCAAATAGGATCGTAAACACAAAGACAACAGCAGAGCCCAAAGATGTTCCTGCTGCTAATTCCTCTCTGAATCCCCCTCTGGACACGCTTTCCAGAGGAGCCACGCTACGGACCATGACCATTCCTGGCTGGAGCTGGGCTTTGCCAGCATCACTCTAGGGGCACTGTGCAGCTGGAAAGATGCCCTCTCAAAAATCATCTGCACAATTCGTTTCAGAGTCAGTGCAGTCTGCCAGCAGCTCTAGTCATGCTGTCCCATCCCTTTCACAAGGACAGGAGTAATTATTGGGCACTCTAGCTACTAAAACTGATTAGAGCAAAACAAACTAATTTTGTTCCAAGGCAATGATCTGACCTCATTAACGATGGTACTAATGTGCTAACAATATTTTTCTCTTACACAGTGATGTCTTTCATTAGCACTCAAGCTGTTTTGTAAAGGAGCTTAGTACATTCCTATAAACTCATTTGCATAGGAGGAAACCCAAGCCAACACCCGCATATCCAGATCTGTTCCCTGGGAAGCAATCTGGATTGAGAGCACAGAGAAACATCACCCTGCAGCCAGGAACAGTAACTCGGGGTGCAGGACAGGTGTGGGGGACAGGCCTCCCTTCCCTGCCTCTTCAAAGCAGGCACCAGGACAAGCTGCTACATCCCAGCCATGGCAGATCCCTGCCAGACCTGCACAGTAGGTTTGCTGCTCCCCTACCACAAACCCACATCTCATGTCCTCTTTGTGAGTGAAGGGAACAACTCTGGGCATCCACACTCACTCTAAGGACCCACAGAAACCTGACACATTTCACACCACAGTTATTAACCTCAGGAAACACCCTGTGTGTGGAAATGACCAGCAGCTCCCTAAAGCTCTCCCACCTCCCCTCCTACCATGTATTAGCCACTAAACAGAGCTGCCCTCGAGTCAGTCTGATCTCCTGCACAAGGTACCGGCACAGCAGCAAGGATCCTTCCCAAGTACTTCCATGAAGAGCCACCTTTCGAAATGATGTTTTCCCCTTTGTCCTTTGTGTACTTAAAAACATCCCAGGGACATTCAGTGTGTACCAGCTTCACAGCAAGCTGCCCCAGCAAGGGATCTCTCCTTATGCCTGAGAAAGGGAAGCTCAGATCTGTCAGGTTTCAGGGACAAAGCAGAGGAAAGACCCCCCTGACACCCTAAGGCAGGGACAAGGATCCTGCTTCTCGGGAGAGAGGCTGGGATCCCAGCAGGCACCAGGAGGCACATTAGGAAGGCGGCTGTGGCACAGGGAGAGCTTAAACACTTCTCTCCCAGAATGACCTGCAGTCAGGGCCTGATTTAATCCACCTGCTGTCACAGAGTCACCTGCTCACCGGGCTGTGCTTCAGCACCGCAGGCACCGGCACTGCACAGCTCCCACTCTAAGGCCAAGCCGAGATTTCCCCTACACCTGGAACAGCAGGGACGACTAAAAGACCTCAAGATAGTGATGCCACATAACACCCCCATACCCCAGCCTGCCTTTCCCCCTGCCCTGTAGCCAAAAGCCTCTGAGCACTTGCTAATCACTAACTAACAAGATCTTACAGCTCTGCTTTTGAGGAGGGCTGGGAAATCACTTCTCCCCATCTCAGAGATAAGGAGAAACCCTCACAAAAGGAGGTGATGCCCTGCGAGGTCTCCACAGGCTTGTCTGGAGTTCAGCAGCTCAACCCACCTGGCCTTGCAGGGCTGTACTAGGAGTGCTGCCTGCATCTGCTGTGAGGTGATGGGGATTGTGGCCATGTGCCTTACAGTTCCCAGCCAAGGCTCAAACACAGGTTAAATGCATTTAAGGAAAGGATTAGTGCAGTTTTCACTCTGCACTCTTAGAAAGGGATGTTTGTGCAGCAAAATAGCAAAGAGGACCAATCTAAGGAGCTCAATCACAGCCAGAGGGCAACTGCTCTCTCCCCATTGAAGCCAGCACTGTAGGGCAGGTGGGAGCTTCCAGTGAAAGCAGAACTCACATCCCAGGCACTTCTGGGCACCCTTATGCAGGTCACACATTCTTAGCACTCTATGAAATATTAAAAACAGGACAGGCAGCTGCCCTGCCTGACTCTCACCACCTGCAGGCTCTCCTGTGTGGGCAGCTCTCACAGTGTCACTCATGAGCTCCTCTGCCAGCCAAGGCTGCTGCAGACACGGGCACAGAGCACCTCGAAGTGATGTCCCCAGGTGCCTCCTCGAAACAAACACAGACCAAAACTGCATGTTAGCCTGGTTTACACATCTCCAGAACCAGCCTGGCACCACTGTGACATGCAGGCACACAAAGAACATTAATCTGAATGCTCTGTAACCCACGGCAGCTGTAGGGAAAACAGGGGCAAGTTCTGAGGACAGGCAGGTTTCTGCCTCTCTTCTGGAAGAAGGCTTATAAATGCTAACCCCAAAGCACCCAGAACAGGAAGAGCCCAGCACTACCTCCCCAGGGAACTGGAAGAACAGCAAGGGGAGAGATGACAGCTTAGAGGCAGCTGCCTTGATGCACACAGAGCAACACTGGAGCTGCCAGAAGTCTGCTCAGCACAGCAGGATCAGACCCCAATTGCCACTGCCAGTGAGAACAGCATCAGAGGAGCCCTACAGACCAAGGTGCTCAGGACCAAGCAGTCCTCAGCACCCCTCATTTTAGCATTTCTTTTTTCCCTTCAAATTACTTTTCAGTCACTGAAATCCCTGTTTAAGTCTGGAAGCCCTTGTGCCTTGGTGTCTCTCCAGGAGTTTCAAAGCCATCAAAAAAAAACAATTCTACTGAATCCTCCCTGCTTCCCTTTTCAACTCCCTGTCACGCAGACACCAAATCTCTGAGGCAGAAGAGCTCAGCCCAGGACCTAAGCCTTGTTTCACACTAAATTTGGTCTGCCAGACATCCAAAAAAAGATCACATCAGTCATTCTGCTTCAGAGCTGGTTTCTCAGCATGGAAAATTACATTTCCTACATGTAGCTAATGCATGAGAAGCTTTGAAAGGTCAAAAAATGAAGCCATCAATTTATCACAAAAAGTAACTTCCTATTAAAGCTGCTGAAAGCCTGGACTCCCCAGTGCAAACACTCCACCTAGAGCCAGCTGTGCCAGCCCTGATGTCCAGGGCTGCCAGCACCAGCAGTGACTCGGCATGGCCACTGCAGCCAGTGCCACCAAATATCAGCCACTGCTCTGAAGGGGACCCAGGCAGACTTTTGGTGCAACAACAACCTCCCCTTGTGCAGGTGGTCTTGGGAGAGAGGACCCTCACTCCCAAAGGAAAAAAGGGACCTGTGCTCTTGCACTGCCTTTCCTTCTGGCACCATCCTGGAGAGGGGTCACCTATGAGGTGATCCCAGCCAACATCCTGTCCTTTTGTCCTTAGGGACAACATGTGGCTGAGAAAGCACGGGTGCAATTGCAAAGTGTGAAAGCACTGGGATGGCACCAGAGCTCCCAGACACACTGCCAACACTTCCCTCCAGAAGGGAGGAGCAAGAGAGCCTGAGGGCCTGAGGCAGGCAGGATCCTCTCCCACCCAGCAGCTGAAGGGGAGCAGAGACCACAGTAACTGGTTCCACCGGAGCAATGGCATCCAGCTCACCCTGTAACTCTGCCCAGGACAATTCAGTGCCACTGAAATGTGACTCCTGTTCCATTACTCTGTGTCCATCCTCCAGCTCTGTGGTTGTTCCTCATGCCTTTTTGCATCCTCAAAAAAACCCAAGCAGTGCCAGCCAAGGCAGGATTTGGTCCCCATGCTCTCATTCTGGCCCAGTGAGACACAGATCAAGCATCTCACAGGTAAGTCAGAGACTCCTGCAGCTGAGCAGGGAATACAGGAATGCAGTGACAGGATCATGGGGCTGCCCAGGGCCAGGAGCCACAGGGGTTGGCACTTGTCCCTTCCTGCCTTAGGGCTGCAGCAAACAGGCTGTGGCATTCCACAGAGCCTCAGCGGGACACAGCATCCCTCACCTGCCACAGCTCACCACAGAGATGTCATTTAACATCTCAGCTTTAGAGCTGGGAAAAACTTGAAGCAAGCTGGAAGGGGAGTGCAAGGCCAGGCTGGAGAGCATGCAGGCTGCAAGGAGCAGAAACTCCACCCCAAGCTGAGCACTGCTCTGGTCCTCACTGACACCCCGATGGTGGGGAAGCTGCCAACACACACATTTCTCCTTTTGGGACAGAAACAGCCCCACAGGGAGTGGCTGCCTCCACTGCTGCACCTGAGAGCAGCCAGGCCCTGCCAGCAGTGCCCCAAGGCTGTCCCCACGTCCTTGCCAGCTCCCGCTGCCAGGAGCCAGGACAGACAGACAGGGCTCTTGGGTACACTTTGGCTCAGCTTCCCCACAAGTGACATCCTCTGCAGCTGTCTCCAGCCACTCTGCTGCTGGCTGCAGGCACACAGGCTCTGCCCCAGCCCTGCCCTGCTCCTGGGCCATGTCCAACAGCAGCAATGCTGCACGTGGATGGTAGGGACAGGAATTACTGCAGCTGAGCTCTGTCCAAATGTTAATAAATGTGCCCTCTTAAAAAAATTAAAACCTTAGAGATGACAAGAAGAGTGTTTGCTCTTGAGTTATCACTTGCTGGAGGTAAAGGGCTAAGAATTGATATTCCCATTGCCATAATGATCACCATGCTGGAGAGAACATCTGACCCCTCTCTGACCACTGTTCTATCATCCTGGAGGAACACACAGGACGTTGTCACTGAGCTCCCTCCCAGATGAGCACCCCAAGTTCCCCATGAACATCACAGCAGGTGTCACTGGAGAAAGTTGTGACAGCTCCTGGCACTGCACAAGGATGGAGATGCCTCAACCCAATGAGGCTGTTCTCCAGAAAGAGACACCAGTTTCTCTGCAGGCTCTGATTCTTTGGGGAACAGCCTCTCCAAGAGTGTTTGCTACATTCCTACACTGGGAAAGACCATCCGAGACTGACAGCAGCTCCAGGGTGCAAACAGGAATGGAATATAGGCTCCCTGGGGACGGGAATCATTTAAACAATAGTTGTCATAAAAACAGATGTGGATTTTTACTTAGCAGAAGGGGAGCAGGAAGGTCTCTAACTAATTCATCCAACTATTATGAGAAATATCAACTTTTCATAATGTTAGATGAGACAAGAATATTTATCAATTAAGCCCAGCTTTGCTAAGGTGAAAGCTGTAAAAATCAATTTGCAGTTACCCAGGGACAGGTTGGGATAGGAGATTTCCCACCACTAATTTAGAGAATAAAAACTGTTATTCAGCAAGCTGTGAACTTCTCAAGGTGCAGAACAACTTCCAGGGACCACAGGGGAGTTCTCAGTGCCACAATAAAATGAATTCAGGGAAATAAGGCAGAACACCCAGCCCCAGAGCATGATACCATTGGAGACATCCTGGGCTTAAGAAGCACAAAGCAGATTTCCCCGGGTTTAAATATTTTTGAGGTTACTGTTTTACAGGTAAAATATTTATGATAAAGTAGGAAGACAAATTGCCCCTCCTTATTTCACTTCTGGAATTGCCAGTTGAGAGCAAAAACAGTGCCCTTAGGGGGAACACAACAAGGAGAAGTGAGTTCCTGAGCACCACACTGCATCATCCCCTTTTGGAGGGGAATATACAGGAAAGCTGAGCATGGGACAAAAACAAACTGGTCCTTCACTTGCAGATGTTCCAGTGGTGTAAACAAGGACCAACGACCAACTCCAACTTGCTTGTTCCTACATTGAAGCATCCTGCTGACTCCAGGCCTCGGGAATCAATGCCCAACACTCACCTCCTCTGTATTTATTTCTATAAGACACACACAACTTGTTGCTCATATTCAAGAATAATTTGTTCAGGGAGCACATCTGCACATACCGTATTCTCAGGAAAGCAATTTCTGCAGATTTGGCTGGCTGAACTTCAATGCCACCTGCATGAGAAATTCCCCTGTTACCCCATTCTCAGACAAACCTGAGAAACCCAGCTTTCACCAACAGAGGAGAAAAATCAGAGCTGCTCTACACAGTGACAATCCATGGCTGCAGGAGCCAGGACAGCAGCCAGCAGGCTGGGAAGCAAACAGCTCGCTGCCGGCATCGCCGCTTCCCTGGAGATCACATACAGAAATCTCGAAACTAAAGGAGAAAAGCCCTGGTGATGGAATGAACCTGCCAGATGAGGAACACACCACGGACCGGGATTACTGAGGGACCCGTTGTTCAAAAGGGCAATTCTCCGAAACCAAGGCAGCAAGAGAGACAACGAAATCGTCCTTCGAAGTGAAAACCTGCTAAGGAAAACAGGCGCTGGCGGCAGAGCAGCGCCCGGCCCCGCCGCGCTCCAGGGCAGCAGCATCGCCAGGCAGGCTCTATTCACGCCAAAGGACTGAAATCGAACAGCAAAACAGCATTGCAAGAGCATGAAGTAATCCCACCCCTGCAGTTCGTGTTTTCCTACCCAATTAGCCACTCCAACTGTAAGAGGGAAAAGGAAAAGGAAAAAAAAAAATTAAACGTGCTGCAAAGCAGGGAGATGTTTTTGCAACTCCCGAGCTCCTGCAGCAGAGCCCTGCGCTCCCGACAGCCGCGGGCGAGGCGGGGGGACCCACGAGGAAGGGAGGAGAGGAAGGGGAAAGGGAAGAGAAGAGGGAAGAAGGGGAGAAGCCCGCTCACTTGCTCCGCCGTCCCTCGGGCCCGTCCCGCGGCGCAGCCGGACCGCACGCCCGGGATGCGGCCCCGCTACCGCCGACAGGGAGGGCAACGGGTCC
>WEIU01003270.1:55635-69907 GCA_013389925.1 Aegithalos caudatus
CAGCCCCGGGGAGCCGGAGCGCGTCCCAGGCCTGCCCGGGGTCTCTGCCCGCCGGGGACAGCGGAGCTTACCGTGCCCCGGCCGGGACCGGAACGCGCTGCTCCGCGGCACTTCGTTCCCGGGCTCTACAAAACCGGTTTGAAATCACTGTTTAGAGCGCTGGGAAAGAGCAGGCAGCAGCAAAGCTCCCCGAGCCTGCTGGAGGGCAAGGGAAGTGCTCGGAGCTGCTCCGAACCGCGCTGGGCACGGGCACAGGGGCAGCCCCTCCGCACCCCGCCCGCGCTTCCCGCTGGAAATAGCCCTGTGGCTTTTCTTACGTCTTAAGTGGTTCTAACCGCAGAGCCTGGAGACATCTGCTAGAGCAGGATGCCTGGAGAAAGTGAAATGCTGTCCCAGGCTAGATGTTAATTTTAAATCGTGCAAACCCACAGTGCTCGTGAACAGAGGCAGGATGCTGTGGGCAGGACACACATTGCCCCTCAGGCTCACGTGTGAGGTCCCCTTGCATCAATGCAGGAGCCAGACCCGCATTTTTGATGGCTTGGGGGATTCCTGCTACCCTAAGAGAAGCCAGAGGATCAAGGAGTCACACTGCTTTGCCATCACTACAAACTCCTCTTTCAGAACGGCTGCTCTTCCCAGTGCTACCGCCATCCCTGCTGATCATTTCATTTCCCCTCCACCGCTTGTCCTGCTTTCCACTGGCAATGCAGCTGGAGCTGGTAATGCTTCCTAGCTGAAGCCTGCAGCCCCCAGCCCCTGCAGCCCCAACCCAGCCTGCCACAGCACCCACATGCACTGAGGCCAGGGCATGCAGACAGCTCTGATGGGTTTAGGAAAGAGCTTTTGTGCACCCCTGTGTGCTTGGGCTGCACATCCCTGTGTGCCAGTGTCGTGGGGATCAGCTCCATCATCTGCCCCAATGACAGACCCCTGCCACCACCACTTTCCTGCAGCTCAGTGCTGCAGTGCAGCAAGCTGCAGGCTGCTCTCTGTTCCTGCTGTGTTGCCCCAGACTTGTGCACAGAGATGTAGATTGAAGCAGGGTCGGGGCTTCTTTGTGCAGGCTCATCAGCCAGCCCAAAAATTTGCTTTGTCCATTCGCTGGGGCTAGATAGGGTTTTCTGAGTGATGTCCAGCTGCATGGACAGTGCAAGGTGGGCTGGAAACCATGGGAGGCTATGGACACAATGTCACCTGGTGTTAAGTCCAGAACACACTGTATACACCTCTGTTAAATTCAGGCAGGGAACTGCCTGTATTTCCATGTTTTTCCCATTGGTATTTTGTGCACATCCACCTGCCATGCTGCAGAGCCACAGAGCATTCAATTTCAGTTAAAAAATTCTAAGAACACTCACACTGTGGTGATGTGTATCAGCAGCCTCTGCTGCCAGCCCAAGGTTTATGTGATTGCCTCTCATTAGCAAGATTTGGAGGTTAAGGCTTCTGGGATTTACCAGTGGAGATAAATGTGCTGATGGGCAGCCCAAGGAGCATCTGTGAGACCCTGTGTTAGCATGAAGCTTTTTACTGGGAATAGCTGGGCCTCATCAGTCTGTCTCTGAAACAGCACCATCCTCTTTCTTCACATTTGGCAAAACATAAGCACACAGAGTAAAACACGTGAGTTAATCGGGGGAAAATATACTGTGGGATGAAGAAAGAGACACCACAGTGAAACCGTCTGCTGAGAATGGAAAATGGATTTTTCTTTGTGTGATTAGACAGAAAAAATCTTATGAAAAGCCATTGTCTGGCAGAGGACCTGTGGTGTACACTAAGCTCCCAAGCTAAAATCTTGAGGCATGCTCTGGACAAGGAAGGAAAAACACTTTCCCTCTCAGTCAGGTGCACCCTTGATGCAAAGCATCAGCACCAAGAGAGAGCAGGTGGGGTGGAAGTGGCTCCTCACAGGGGCTCGGGCTGAGCAGCTGCTCTGAAGAGGCTAAGCCTGAGCCTCCACAGAGCACAGAATGCAGGTCTGACCCACACAGCAATTAATGGTCACAGCGTGTAAAGAGGAGGGGGCTGAAAGGCTTTCCTGGGAGCATTCCACAGCCCTTGGGACATGCTCTGGCCCACTAGAGCAGAGCAAAGTGCAGGTCCTGCTCCTCTGCAGGGGCTCTGCCTCAGGCACTCCTGGTGCTGCACGGCCGTGGGGAGGAGGATGCCATGAGGAGAATGGCACTGGGCACCCCCAGCTGCACAGTCTGCAGGTCCAGAATGTGGATTTCCTGAAAGCCAGGCAGTGCACAGGTCTCAAGGCAAGTGAAAGGAACACACAGAGCGCTGATGGGCTTTTCAGCTTAATTGTTTTTAGATTACATCAAATATTCCTATTCAATAGGACCACAGAGACGCTTTGAGGGCTGGCAACCCTCACCTACAAAGCCAGGCTGAGAGCTGGGCTGTTCAGCCTGGAGAAGAGAAGGTTCCAGGAGACATTAGAGCCCCTTTCAGTGCCTAAAGGGGCTCCAAACTAGCTGGACAAGGACTTTGGACAAGGCCATGGAATGCCAGGACAAGGGGGAATGATAGAGGACAGGGTTAGATGGGATATTGGGAAGGAATTTTTCCCTGTGAGGGTGGTGAGGCCTTGACACCGGGTCAGCCCAGAAGCTGTGGCTGCCCCTGGATCCCTGGCAGTGTCCAAGGCCAGGGTGGATGGGGCTGGGATAGTGGAAGGTCTCTGCCCGTGGCAGGGAGTGGAACAAGATGAATTTTAAGGTGTCTTCCAACCCAAACCATTCCACGATCCTGTGACTCACCACTCTGCCTTAGCAAGGAGTAAAGGCTGCTGCAAAGGGCTGACATGGTGTTAGGAGCATCCTTCTCCCTCCAGTCAGTGACTGCCACTGCCCCCAGTCTGGCCAGTCATGGCTGGCTTCCCTTCCCTTCTCCTGTGCAGGCTGAACCCCACCACGTCTGTGTGGTGCTGTGGGGACACTCAGACCCAGCCAGGCTCACGGGACCATGTCTGACCACAGATCAGAGCCAGTTGGGGTATGGATGTTGGGGAGCCAATTGAGTCAACCCCCCTGGGAGCAGCAGGCTGGTCTGCAGTTGGGATTCTTCCACTGTGTCAGGGTGCTGTCTCTGACAACTCCATGGGGCTGAGAATCCTCATTGGGATAAAACCCAGCTCATTCTGAGTTACTCTTCTAAACCCTAAGAAATCTGAAGTTATTTGAGTAGAACCAATTCCACTGGACATCATGAATCTGTATTCAAATGCTGATGGAGCTTAATTGGCTTGATTTATTGAATTGGTATAATAAAACCAGTTAATCTGGTTTAACTGGTATATAAAATAAATCTCGTTTGAATGTATTATGTGTCTCAGTTTTACAAGCCTCTGCAACAATCCGTCATCACACTATTCCTGGTTTAGATTGATTCTCCAGACAGTTGGACAAAGTGGCTCTTAACCTCCCTCCAGGCAACTCTAAATCTGCCATGGAACAGTGGCTTACCAGAAAAATGAGCTATAATTAACACTGAATATCTCTCACTTTCCAGTCCTCTGTAAGTTTATGAAGAGCAATGATTCCAGGATGGCAGGGCAGCTCCATGGACAAGTCTTCTGGATTGAGTTGCTTTTCCAGGGTCAAGACACCAGCTGTGCTTTAAAGTCCCTGTCTGTGTGGTAAGTGAGGCTAACACCAACACCAACACTGGCACTGCACCCCTGAGGCCAAACCCTGCCCTGGTAGTTCAGCTCCAAGGAGCCTGGTGCACATGCACTCCTGTTTATCTATCCTGCTTCATTCATGGTATTGGTTACCCTGGCCTGGGGTTGCAGATGAGACAATGACAAATCCCCCTGTTCAACACATCTACTTCACTTGCTGGGCCCTATCTTTTGCTCATCAGTGACTACACCCTGCCTACAATGGCTCCTTCCTATAAACTACGATTTTGTTTATGTGTTTATAAAGCATAAACCATGTTTATGTTTATGTTGTCTATGGTTTGAGACCCAGATATAAAACCTTGTCTAACTCCTCCCTTAATTCACAGGCTTCCAGTTCACACACAGCTAATGAGCAGGATTTATAATGAAGGCAGCTCCTAACGAGCTGACACAAGATGCAACATTGGATCATACTTGCTTTGAAAAGCACTGATCAAAGCCCTGTGCTTTCTGGTTGGAGAGCATAATTAACAACAATTTCTGAAAAGTCAAGTTTGGGTTGATTAAAAATGCTGTCTGACAGCTCAGGAGTGTTGCGATGTCTCATGATCAGTTGCACAGATACAGCACAAACTCAGCATGGTGTCCCTCCTCCCCAGGCAGGAGAAGGGCTTTTGTTCCTTTCCCAGCAGGCTCAATCCCCAGAGCTTGCAGGGTGGTGGATCTGCCCCAGGAGGGATCACAGGGCTCTGGGGCCACCCCTCTGTGGGCAGCAGGAACTCAAGGTTCTCGTGCTGCCGCACTTGAGAGAGGTCTGGCACATCTGGTACGTGCCCACATCTGATGGGGACGGAGAGTTCTGATGCCATCAGCAGCAAAGTGGAGAGCCTGCTCCATGAAAGCAGACAGTCTTTATAGTGGTTTGAGAGATTGCTGCCTCAGAGGAAGAGAAATGAAGGGAATAAGAGCTGCTGAATCCTTTTCAATCTTCAATACAGCCAGGTCAAGGCAGTTCTCTGGGCCTGAACTCCTGAGTTTCTTGCCAGGCCACAGACTCCAGGTTATGTCCAAGCCATTAACTCCCAGGGTTTATCCTGTCCCTGGCAACACACAGGGGCTTAATCCCCCCTTTCTGGACTCCCACTTCCCCTTGAGATCCTTCTGCTTAACTCCTCAGCCATCTGAAGTCTAGAATACACAAACAAAGATGTTTGACCAAATAATCCCCAACCACAGCCTGTGCAACAAATTTCTGAGCACACCACTGATACCTCCCATGCCTATCAGGGAGAGAGAGCCACAAGAGAAAATCACAGGCACCTGAAAGCACCACTCTGTGCATCTGTTCTGCTTGAGGAAAAGACCCATGGCTTTGGCTGGTCCTCTCCTGCCTTCAGCTCCTGCTAAAGCCTTTTTCACCTGACACAAGGAAATTCTTTATTCCCAGTTTCTAGCACATCTCACCTGCTCTGTCCACACCCTGCTCCTGCTAGCAGGAGAGCAGAATCCTTTCCCATGTGATTTTATTGTCAGGGGAACATGGTCCTCTATAAACCACATCACCACAGTCACAATTAGCTCCTTGTGTAGAGCTTTTGAATCGGAATGGAGGCCATGGACACTCATCTCCTGTAGTAAGAAAACTACAGAACAACTTTGTCCTCAAATTAGAGATAACAAACTGAAAACAAAGGCTGTAAAACACCTTCCTGGCACCTGATTAGTGAGTGGCATCCCTGCCTATGGCAAGGCAGGGTTGGAACAAGATAAAATTTAAGGTCCTTCCAGACTAAATAATCCTATGATAAAGTACAGGTGGATGTTCTGGGAGCATCAGAGTCTCTGAGCCACCCCGTTAGCAGTTCTGCACTGATTCCTGCACTCCCCTCACCTTACAGGAGCTGAACTGGACCCCTCCTCATTCAGGCCAAAGTTGGGTTCAGCCCTAATCAAGATAAAAACACAATTCACTGGGAATTCACCTTGTATTTTTACAGATGGATGTGATATAGATCCTGGGATGCCTTCTGGAATCAGGTATCTGATTTATTATGATGGAAACAAAACCTCTTCAAAGTTGCTGTGGTCTTCCAAAGTGTTAGGCATGACAAAACTGCCTGGGGAAATTAGGAGGTTGTGGAAGATGGTCTCCATGGCTGGCCTATCTTTAAAAAGCTGCCTTATAAAAGCCATAGCTGCTGATTAGGACACAGCACCTCTGATGGCTCATATTCAGTCCTTGCTTCAAAGCACAGAGGAGAATTGAAGCAACTTTTTTCTCTGCAGGCTGATCTGGCTCCCTGCTAGGAACCAACAACCACTTCTGTTGATGGCTGAGTTTCTCTCTCTTGGTCAGAAAGAAACTCAAGCACTCCTGGAGATGTTATCAGAGTGGAGCTGCTCAAGAGAGGGAGAACTCCTGCTTTGGGCAGATGACATGGTGTGGAGACAACGACCATTCCTAGATGATCTAGGTGCCCACAACTAATATTTTTTTCCAGAGATGAGGCATTAAAATGATGCTACAAGAAAGGAATTTTTATTTCTATGACACCAAAAATAGCAGATGGGGATTTTCTTTTTCTGAAAAAAGTCTGAGAGCTGGACCTGTCTGATAGCTCTGACATTCTTCACAAGGATGAGAAGTGGAAGGTGATTTTAGTACAAATATACCCAGTGAAGGAAAGGATGAGCAGACACATGAGCTAGAAACTGTGTGAGATACAAGTAGAAATCAGAAGCCCTTCCAGAGATAACATGCATGTGTTTGCACATTGAGATTGTTGTATATGAAAGACTTTTACTCTGTTTCATCTGAATGCCCTCAGAGAGATGCAAAATGGACAGCTGAATTTGTAAGTGAATTTCAACTGCCCTGAAAAACTCCAAGTTAGGGCTTAAATAAAGTTCAGGGGTAATGAAAATGAGGTTTCCAGCCCATGAAGACCTGCAGTAATTTTTGAATTCTAGAAGAGGAAGATGAAACTGAATAAAGAAAAACAAGCTTAATTCTGAAGCTTGATTGCTGCCCAGAGGGAACAGGATGGAGCTCATCAAATGTTCTTACTTGAGCAATAGATGATGTGATGGCCTGGAGCTGAAAGGTCTTGTCTGAGACCAGCAGCAAAGATAAAGATGATGTTAATCTGCATTGATTAATCAGAGTTTAATGTGGCACTGATGTCTGCAGAAATTTAGATACCTTCTTCCACCTGATGTGGTCTTCTCCATCATCAGCCTTCACATATAATTTTACTTAATCAGTTTTTTGCAGAAGACTGAGACACAGTGTCAAGTGCTTTAGTAAAATCTAAATATATTACTGCAATCTCTTCTAGCATCAGTCACCACACCCCAGACTCAGAGCTGACAATTCCCTTCTCGTCTAACTCCTAATTATTAACTAAATAGGGAAAATAATAACAGACAGGGAGGAGAAGCAATCAATAAAGCCATGGCTTATTCTCCTTTCATTGCTACCAGCAGAGCCTTGTGGACACTGATTGTGGATCTCTCTGCATGGATACAGGAATATCCAGAGGTTTTTCTTTCTCAGTCTTTGCTCCTTTTCAGTTAGCACTGAAGCAGATTTATTTGTTCAGTTGCTGCCAGCTCACTTCTCTCTTGTTCCTTTGCACCACATGGTTTCCAAACTTTGGGACTTGCACTAGTTCTAATTTTCTGTACCACAAGACCACCTCCACCAGGAGCACACAGGGGCCTGTCAGGCCCTGCTGACACAGCACAGCCTCTGCTCCTTCAGCAGGCAGCTGGTACCTGGGAGCAGCCAGAAGGAGCTCCTGCTGCAGTGCCCAGCTTCACCAGTTGCTGCCAGTGGGCAGAGAGGGGCCACAGGACCATGGGAAGATGCCTGCAGAGCTTCCCTGCCCGTGCCCTGCTCCATTCCCTGCACAGACACCAACCAAACAACCCTCACTGTGCTGGCCCAAAATGTCCCGAGATGGGAAACCCAGTCCCTGTCAAAGTTAAAGGCTTGGTGTTCTTTTCTTCAGATAGAAGGCAAACATTTGGGAATAGATGTGAATGTGAGTCTTGCCTTGCCTCTCCAAGGTGTGCATGCCCCATGTTTGAACTTTCTCCAAGAAGCAGCCAGCAGTGTTTTAGCTTTTATCCAGGAATATTATAATGGAAGACAAGAAAATACATTTGTTGTACATTTTATTAGCAATTCTGAGAGAAATGAAAAAAATACTTGTCTTTGGCCCTTGCTCCTCTCCATCCTCCATGGGGCTCAAACTTCCCCAGAGCTCTGATCTTTGCATTTCATTCCTGATGCTGTTTGTTTTTTGTTCTTTTTTTTCCTGTGACTTTTGCTAATAGCTTCTTTGTTTTCCCTTTTAACTCATGCAGACTTCAGTATCCACAGCCTCCAGTGGTGATGAGCCCAGAGTTCACCTCCCCTTCCCAGAAGCTGCACTCTCCAGGGAATTAATGGTGCTGTGCAAACACTTAGAGCATGGAATGATCATGCAAATCTCACAGCCACACTTGGTCCCAGGATTGTTTAAGGCCTTGCATAAAGCCTCATCAGGAGAAGCCCTGGTCAATGGGTGGGTACTCTTTATCCCACAGGAACTCCATCTCCTTTTCACAACAGTCTGTCCTGTGAGAAGGCCAGAGAGAAAAAAAAAAAAGGAAAGATCCCTCAGGTTTCCATTTGGCTGCATTTTCCCAGACTGTAAATCAGGTAGCAAGAAGCCTGGAGGGCAAAACAGCCCCATAAATACCTCAGTGCTGTGGGTGACTCTGCAAACAACTGGGCAAGGTGATTCCCTTGTCCAAAGGCTCAGAGGGACACGGCTTTCATTTGGTGTGAACTGAGACCTCAGCCTAAGCTCAGGATTTTGAAGATGTGTTAATGCTCCTTATGATCCTTAATTAAGGATCCAATATCAATGCACTGCTTTCCCTGTGGTTTATAAACTCTGGACCTGGCTTTATGGGACCTGCATGTGTTAAATGCATCATTTTCTACAGAAACAAGGGAGGAAAGGCCCCCTTGTTACTGCAGCATATCAACTGCTGGCAGAGTCACCCAGCAAAGGCAGAACACTCCTGCACATGGTGCTCAGGGGCTAGTGATGAATTGCTGCAGCTGTTTTCTGAACACCCTGGCCAAATCTCCAGATTCACAGCCTTCCCTCTCCCCTGATCTCACTCCACAGCCCAGCTCTCCTTGTTGAAACACCAAACCACAGTTCCTCACTCCCTTCCCATACAGCCGGGCAGGATCTCTTCAGAGCCAGCCCGGATTTGCACAGCCTGGCCAGGGATCACCAGCACCACAGCCCGGGGCCTTGGCCTCTGCCATTGGCAGGAATTCTTGTGGGCCAGTGGATGCTCCCATCCCTGCTCTACTCCAGCAGTGAAATCAGAACCTCTGGGGAAGGCTCATCCCAGCAGCTCCTGTGTCCTGGTGAGGGAGGTGAGGGCAAGAGAGCAAGCACCCAGAGCAAGCAGCGCTGGAGCCCGAGGTGACAGGGCACAGGGAAACCCAGCTGCCAGAGCCCTGTACTCCCCACACCAGCTGCTCCTCTAGCCCAAACCATGAACTGGACACGAGACCACGTTTGGAAAGAGCTTCCCTTCTCTTTTGGATCTTCTCACCTCAGCTGCAGTCTTTTCCAACTTGGATACACACTGTAGCTCCATCTTGAAAGGAATGAGGGACTTGTCTTTACAAACAAACTGTGGGTCTGCTGGTAAATAAAGCTAGATACTGAGAGATAAAAGAAACAATGGGAAGGATTCCACTGATTGATGAATGGAATGAGAGATTTGTCTTTACATAAAAAATGTAGATCTGCTGATAGATAAAACTGAATATTGAGGGATGAAAGAAACAATGGGAAGAACCATAATTTCCATAAGGAATTCCACTAATTACACAAGGAGAAGACAAAGTGGAAGGATTATACATTAGAAGAGGGTCTTAGGTATTAGGCCTTTCAGAAAGTCTGTACCTCTCAAGTACCTCAGCCAATGGGGAAAGAGAGAGGGACATGAGGCCATGAAATTAGGATAAAAAGGAGGCTGCATTCTCCAAAAATCTGAGAGACCCCAGAGGAAATGCCCCATGGCCTCTCCCTTTATTTGAGTAAAATTACAGAACTCTTCTGTCTCCCTTTTGGACATAAACCTCTGGTGCTTGTGGATTAATTTTCCTGACAATCCGTCTCACGGTTTCACACACAGGAGACTTCTTTTATCCTCGGTGTTTTGTTTCAAACAGGGCTGATCCAACGTAACATTCAGGAAAAGGGTGAGGATACAGAGTATTTCCCACTGCGAGTGTCCCTGATGTCAGCGTTTTTCCCCTAACAAGCTGAAGCTGATGCAAACGTGGGTTCTGCCAGGGGAGGTTTAGGTTGGATATTAGAAAAAAATGTCTTCACTGTAAGGGTAGTTAAGCACTGGCACGGGCTGTCCAGGGCACTGGTAGAGTCACCAGCCCAGGAGGTGTTCAAAATGTAGGTGTAGATGTGGCACCTGGGGATGTGGTCTAGTGGTGGGTTAATGGTTGGGCTTGGACAGAAAATCACACTATGAAAAGCCAGGGTCCATAAAGGAGACAGAGGAGCCCTGCAACTTTATTTGAATAAAGGGAGAGAGTCCACTGGGGGTACACACCCCTGGGGTTTTCTCTCCCAAGGTTTCAGAGGGTGCAGCCTCCTTTTATCCCAAACTCCTGGTGGCACGTTGCCCTCTTCCTTTCCCCATTGCTGAGGTACTAGGAAGGTACAACCTTCCCAAACTACCTACCACATACTCCCCTTTGAACCCGTTATTTCACCCCAAAGTTCAGAAACTCAAACTCATACAGATCCACTTTTCTATTTCAGGAGTCAAAGCTTCCTGGGCTCTGTAACAAACCTGCTGCTTGAAGACATTAAGACCCATCCCTTTAGCCATGAAACTGTTTGTAAAGACATCAACACACACCCTTCCTATGACAAGGGACTGTTGCCTGTGACAGCATCCTGCTGTCCTGGCGATGGTTGAACACCTGCCTGCCCAGGAGAAGCAGGGAATGAAGTCCTTGTTCTGTTTTTCTTGCATGGCCTTTTGCTTTTAAACTGTCTTTATTTCAACTCATGAGTTCTCTAACTTTTACTCTTACAGTGCTCTCCCCCATCCCACTGGGAAGGGGTGAGTGAGCAGTGTGGAGTTGAGCTGCTGGCTGAGGTTAAACCACAACGTGCCCATGTACAGAGGAGGATTTTCCTGTGTCAGCTCAGCAAACAGCACTGATCCCCACGGGCAGCATACAGGAGGAGCACAGCTCGTGGAATAAAATAATACAGCAATAATATAGAAAGTGTGGGGATGTGTATTAGTGGTGAAGTTTATCTCCTGATTTATTTTTTTTCTCTTCTTGTTGCTAAGTGATGTCTACTTGAATTTTACCCCAGGGAATCCTACCATCATGGGTTACAGGCACAGCTTTCAAAGAGCTTTAGGCATCCAGTACGAGAACCAAGTGCCTGGACAGTTATTTTTATTAGCTGACAGGTATTTCAGAGTTGGGCTGTCAGGAAAATAGAAATACAGATTGCAGAATACCACCTCAGAATACCACCTGTCAGCCTGAGCAGGGAATGAGTGCTGACAGTGTAACTTCCATTACATCTCACCTGTGCAAGATTCTCATGACTTCAAGCCCAAAAATAACTGGTACCAGAGCTGTGTACCAGCATCAGTCCCTTGTACATCACACGAGTATTTTAACCTGTCTTTTGTAACTAAATCTTTGCACCAGTTGAAATGTTACTTAGCGTGTGTGCCAGGTTGAGATACCCAGCATTTTCCCCGCAAGCATTGTCATGAAGCAGAAACACAGATGAGACTCTGTTAGCCTAAAATCCAGGCCTTGGCACAAAAGTCTCCTATGCCAGCTGTGCCACATCAGTCTGTACTGGTGCAGGGCCTGTTGCTACATGGACAGAATACGGCTCTTTGCTGCATTTACCCATTCCAGCACAAGCTGCTCCCAGTGAAAATAGTCAGATACACACAACTGGGACTTCTTCCTCAACCGACTTTCTCAGATGATCCACTGGAAACCCAACCACCCACAAGAGAAGGCAGGAACTGATTTACCCAGCTGTCCTGTTGCAAGGCTTCTCAGAAGACGAGGCAGCAGGAGCCCATCATGGGGGTGTGGAGGGGAGTAGGAGAGGGAACAGCTGGGCTGTAATGTCCAGTGTCGGAAGGTCTGAGCCCTGAGCATCAGCAGAGGAGTGGTTTTATCTCTGTCAGGAAGTTTCTGCTCTCCACCAGCCAATTATCACCTTACCCCAAGGTCTCTGCCATGGTTTCACCCATGATTTAACCAGTGCTCACTGCAGCTGGAACGGGCAAGGTAAAGCCTTGCCCTCCCCACCACGCTGCCCCTCCTGATTTTGTGATGGTAGCAGCCCTTGTCTCACCTAAATCTTTACTCTAAGCCAACATGCAGGGAGTCATCTGTCCTTCTTCCCAGCAAAGTGCAGTGTAACAGCAAAGTGCCGTATTAAAGCTTTCCTGTCTGTTGGGGGGAATTCTACTGCCTGAACAAAGCCAGAGGCTTGGGAGGGCACACACTTGATTCAGCTCCTGTACAAAGGGATCCTTGGGTTTAGGAGATCATTTTTAGCACTGCCAGACTACAGAGACTGGATGCAAAAGGTAGCCATGTCAGTGGTGCTGCTGCAGCAGGCTTCATGCTTCAGGTGACTTCCCCGAATTACAGCAGCCTGATCCTTTTTTTGGCTGTTTTTAATACTTAAATGCCAAGAGCATGCAGGTGCCTGAGGAAAGGTGTCACTCTCACGGCTCAGGCTGTGCTCCTCCTGGGACAGCAGGTGATGCTGGAGGCTCCAGGAGTCCAGGGCTCCATCTCCTGGCCAGTCCCAGGAATCCACCTACCCCGGGCACAGCAAAGGAGGGGCACGAGGATGGTGAAGGGTTTCGAGGGATCTAGAGCTGTGTGAGGAGTGGCTTAGGGCACTCGGTTTGTTCAGCCTGGAGGGGACTGAGGGCAGAGCTCTCCGGGGGCTGCGGCTTCATCCCGAGGGCCAGCTCTGATCTCTGCTCTGGGACCAGGGACGGGACCTGAGGGAACAGCTGGAGCTGTGCCAGGAGAGGGTCAGGTTGGATATCAGAGGGGGAAGCACTGCCCAGGCTCCCCAGGGAATGGGCACAGCCCCGAGGCTGCCAGAGCTCCAGGAGTGTTTGGACAACACTCCCAGGCACAGGGTGGGATCGTTGGGGTGTCTGTGCAGGGCCAGGAGTTGGACTCATTGTCCTTGTGTGTCCATTCTTCAGGATATTTCATGATTATAGAGAAGCAGCTGTCTGAAAATGACCTCTACTTGTCCTGCTGCTGTGCATCCCAGGGTCTCACAGCACTGGAGCTGGTCACTTTACTGATTAAAATATTTTCTGTGTCTGATATCCCTGTCAGCCCTGCTGAGACCAGGGATATCTGGCTGGGCTCTAACTTGGCTCATGGCTCAGAAGCATAACTGTTCACATTCTGACAGTGAACTCACACTTCTTTACAAGAGTTAGGGCAGGAAGTGGCCAGCCTCTTTGCCAGATTCAGTTACAAAGTCTACAGAGAGAGAAATCATTCTTTGTCTGTGCCAAAAGTGCAAATTACAACTGGAAGAATGTTGAGTTCCTGAATGTGGAAACTCACGATGTGTGATGATTTTTCTGATATTTTGTAATGGTTTAAAAGGGGATTTGAAGTCCTGTGTCGATGAATCACCTGGAATTCTCAGCTTCTCTTTTAAAAACTCTGTGGTCACGTGGCTGCAGAGAATCACGAGCACCTCAACCTCGAGATTCAGCCACTGAAGGCAAAGAAACACTTCTTTCCTACTTTCTAACTTTTTATTAACTTTCATCCTGCTGTGCAAGAGGGAACACTGGGTTCCCGCTCCTCAGCTGCCTGAACAAACAGTGCCGAGTGCCAGCTACGGGCTCTTCTGGAGAACTGCACTGCTCTGCAGCAAGAGCTGATCCTGACGGGATCCAGCAGCGCTCGGAGCCCGCGGTACCGACCCGGCAGCTCTCACAGCCGCAGGGCAAGGCAGATTCCTCTCTCCATGAAAAAAAAAAACCAACCCACAAATTCTCTTTAATGCTGATGCAAACCACGGGCGGCGGCAGCAGTTTGCCGTGCGCTGTGTCCGCAGCGCTGAAGGTGGCTCTGGCGGGGTTCCCGGGGAACCGGGCTGACTCCCGGCCCCGGGACGGCCCCGCTTCCAGCGCCAGCTGCGGGGCTCTGCGGAGCAGGAGGGCTCCAGCCCCTCAGCGCCGGGGGCTCTGTCTTCTCGAGAGCTTCACCGCCCAGGCTGAGGGGAGCAAATCCTGTTTGTGTCCTGACCCCAGGAGAGGCCGGGTACCTCGGTGCCCGAGCCCCCTCAGAAGGAGTAGGAAAGAGAGGGAAGCGCCGAAGGCGGCGGAGGGAAAAACGGCTTGCCCGGGCCCAGCGGGGGATCCCCGGCGATGTCCCACCCTCCCCGGGCAGACACAGCGAGCACAGGGACACCCCCTGCCGGACACCGCCCGGGCTGCGGCGGAGCACGACCCCGGAGCCACCCGGAACCCCTCAGGCCCGGGCCC
>WEIU01003270.1:70074-91199 GCA_013389925.1 Aegithalos caudatus
GCTCCTCCATGCCCGGGAGGCCCGGAGGGAGGCCCGGGCGCTGGTCCCGCTGCCGTGTCCGAGGCCCCGCGGGCCGGCGGTGCTGGTCTCGTCCCGGTGCAGCAACGCTGGACCCCGGCGCTGTTTGTTCCCTCCAGGGATGATGAAGAGGAGCGGCCACAGCCAGGCTCGAGCACTGAACACGGTGAGCATCTCCCCCGGGCCGGTGCCCCTTCATGTCACACCGGCCCCGGGCCAGTTGCAGTATTAGGAGTTATTCCAATGCTCTGCATCCACCTAAATACCCCCTCTGCCTTTTTCCTCCTGCTCTCCTCCTTGGGGTTAGCTTGGAGTCGTGCCTTATTAGCCAAGGCCGGCAATGAAGTGACTGTGGGCCTGACCCATGTGGGAATGTCACTTGTTGAGGCTGACTTGGGAGAACTGTCCTCTTGTGGCTCACATCCATCCTGGGTCTCGAAAGCTTCTGGCAATCCTGCCTGCATCCTCTGTGCAGCGGCTGTTCCCACAGCTAAAACAATACCCCCTGCACCATTCATTAGATTTCGTTTCTTCTGTGCCACCTGGAAGAGAAAGTTAGTGAAGAGTCAAAAGGGGAACATCCAGGTTTGGGCCTTCTGATATGTTTTCTCTTCTTGCAGAAGACAGGCCTTCACCCAAGGAGCTAGAGGAGCTGGAACTGCTGAACAGGGCCTTAGAGAAGGCACTGAAAGTCAGAAAAAGCATCTTGAAAACTCCATTAGAGGTTCAGGGAGCTACAGGACAAAAATGGGCAGGTGAGGCACATGCTCCCAAGGAAGCTGAAGAGCAGCAGGTGCCTGTACCTGTTGAGGATGTTCCTGAGTGCAGGAAGGTGAGAGCTGGAAGCAAAAAGCCTTTGTTGTTGAAGAAGCCCTCTCCATACCAGTTAAGAGCCCCTTACAGGACTGACCCAGTTGTGAAGAAACTGCCCAGGAAAGTCCCAACCAGATGTGTTTCACAAGGCCCCGGGATAGCTGGGAAGATTTCCTCCAAAGGAATGACTTCCAAACAAGGAAGGAGTCACAGGACAGCAACTGGTGCCAGTGCCAGAGAGGTCTGTGCTGCAGCTGAACCCCAGGAGACACCCACCTTGTCTGAATCTGCCCCAAATGAGCAGCAAAGCTTTTCTGGAGGGGATTCAGCTGCAGGAAAGAATTCCATAGCTGCTGAAAAGCAGTTATTTGATGCAGGGAAGAAAAGTTGTGGTTTCCTGGCAGAGTCCAGCAAAAAGGTGAACACTGCAGGTGCATGGGGAAGGAGCAGCTCAGCAGGGACAGGCACCCTGCAGGAAAAGGGGTAAGTGTGGGAGGTGGGCACCTCTCCTGTTCTGCTCCATACTCAGGCACGTGTACAGATCCTGCTGGTTGTGGCTCCTCTGGGGGTCCCAGCCTAGCTTCATTCTCCTCACATCCCTCTCAAGAGGAAGGATCCTATACAGTTTAAAAGCCCTTATTGTGGTTGAGTAAGTGTTTTCATTTTAGGGGCTTATTCTTGGATGGCTGTGACTTTGAAAGCCTTTCAATTAAGACTTTTGATGTTTCATAGTCCCCTGTGAGTGTTTTGGAAAGCTGTCTCTGTAGAGCTTTCTTAAGCCTTAGCTTTCCTCTGAGTGTACTCTCTATTATAGCATATTGATTTTTTAATTTATTCTGTTTTTTACACAGTGATAATACATAATGCATGAATTCTCTCTCTCTCTCTAAAGCATGTGCCTGGTGCTGTTTGGAGTGATGGCATCTGGGTTTAATACTGTCCCTGTTAACCTGTAACATACTGCCCGTGTAACTACACAAATCAGGACTGACTAGAGTGCAGTTGTTTCAAGGGTTTGGTGTAGGAAGAATTATGAAGGGAATCTTACTCAGATTCTCTGTGGAAAAGTGGCAAAATTATACTTGGAAGACTGGCTTTGCATTCATGCCAGTCTGTCTTGTTTAATTCCTTTCTTCTTTCTCTGTAACAAAACATTGAAGCTCAGTCTGATGTCCCTGGAAAGTTTTGAGGAATATTTCTCTCTGCTGCCACAAGCTAACTCTTATGTCTGTGCAGGGAGGAAATTACCCTTTTCACTGGCATTGGGAGGGCCACACAACACTTCAGCGACAGTTGCTGTGGGAGCAGGGATCTGGATTCAAACATTTACTTAAATTCCCAACTGTGGCCTTGCATTCCTGGTCTTCATGTGACTAACAGCTGCCAACCCTCCTGTTTTTGTAACAACAATTTAGGGATTATTTTGCTTCAGGGTTAAGAATTGTATTCCCTGTGGAAGCTGGAATGTCCCTTCCCTATTTCTTTGAGTGTGATATGGTGCTAAGCAAAGCTGCCTTGTCCTGCTGAGGTAGGGCAGCAGGGTATGGCAGACCAGCTTCCCTGAAGGTGTCTCCATGTCTGTGCTCTGCCGTGCCATGGCTTTGCTCCCAGCTGTCCACCCTGGATGACTGGTGGCAGGTTGCAGGAGCACTCCCAGCTCAGCTCCATGATGCCTGCAGAGCCAAATGAGCAACCCAATCACCCTTCCTTGAGGACAGTCTGAAGACAGTGGTGGATCCAATCTCCAGAGTTGCTGACATCTCCCATTGCAGCTAAATTAATTTCAGATTTTGACAAGACACCATTTTCCCTGTTGGAAGACATGGCTCAGTTAATTGCTTTCCAGCTGCCAGGATTGATCCTTCTCCTATTTTACAGATGCCAGCTGAAGCTCCCCCTTCCCTACAGGAAAGCCTATTCCAGGAACTCCAGGTAAGACAGTCTGACTGGTTCAGCCCAGAAGTCCCCTGAGCTCCAGGGCTGTGAGGAGGGGCAGGTGTGGCTGTTCTGTGTGCCCTGGGGAGGCAGGGACCCACAGGGCATGGGGCCTGAACTGGGAGCAGGAAGAGCTCCCATACTGTGAGGCTGCTGCTGAAGATGTGTTCTCCTGTTACTGTAGCCACAGTGCTACTTTTGTTTTTCCTGTGCTAATTACTGTTAGTCAGTGAGTCATGAAGTTCCTGGAATGCTTTAGTGGTGGGTTTGGTGCAGCAGAAGTCTCTGCTGGTACCATACACCTGTTGAAGGCAGGACACCCCGTGGAATGGGTGTCTGGATATGCCATCCAACCAGAGTTTCCCAAACCATCCCTGCCCTGCCTCTGCAGCCTGGAGGCACCACAGCTGTATGTGTTTGAGGCTGGTTCCTGCTGCTGAACTCTTACACAGAGCCAACTACAGTATTACTGCAGGGATGGTGCAGGTGGTTGGGGTTTGTGTGCTCCAGTCTGTTCTCTGGTCTTCTGGAAGGATTTCCCACATTTTCGCTGAGAAATCTTGCCATACTTCAGCAGATTGCTCATTATGTGCTTTGTTCAGATATTAAGCATAAACCCTTTCTTAAATATAGCTATAGCCCCTTGTGCTGCTCTCAAGAATTCCTCCTCCTCTTGGAAACTGTCATTTATCAGACACCAGTTTGTTAGTTGCCCTTCTGCAAGTTGTTAAGACTTTATACCCTTAATTTTCACTTCTAAATTGAGCCTTTCAGCATTCTAATCACTTTGGTGTAATTTTATACTTCTCACTATTGCTTTCAACTCAGTAACAGATTGAGAATAACCTTTGCACTAAAGATCCCTTGTAGAGGGTTTGCATCTTGCCTGGGAACTTCTGTTCTTTCCTGTTCCATTAACCTTGGCACTTCTTTGCATAATGTATTTCTGAAATCTGCAGATTCTAACATGATTTAAAAGACCCATTAGGCTAGAAAGAAGATACATGCACACTCGAGTTAGACACTGCAGAACTATTTTAAGCTTCCTCCTGATGGCTCTCACTTACTGCAGCAGGTTTTGGGAGACAGTCCTGAAGGAAGGGATATTATGGAGGCTGTGCATCCATGAGGATGTTGAACTCTGAGTAAAATGCATCTCTCTGGTAGTGCTGTTATTTGTGAAATGCTTTATCTACAAAACTGGTAGTCTCTGGTGTAAGGTCCTGGCCAGCTTCCTCATGATACTGTCCTTAAACCTCTGTCTTGCATCTCTGACATGCTGCTGTCACTCTGCTTGCCAAACATACCACTTTGTCCCCTGCAAAAAAATTATTAAAGAGGAATCTCGAGGAAGTTTGGAATATGAAGTAGTTGGGGTGAGAGTTTGTCCTGTCTGGTTTTTTTTTTTTTGTACACCTATACTAACAGAATAAATGTACAGAAATGCAAAATACTTACTCCTAAGAAAGGAAGGGGAAAATTGTTTCCTATGGGGTATAAAGACAGGCAGGACAATACAACAGAATGAGGGTTGTGTTGCAAGTTCACATTCTGCTTCTGGAAATGTGCTGTCTTCTGATCCTTCCCCTCAAAACAGGAGAGAGTAACAGGTGTTTTGCAGTGTCTGATGCTTTCTGCAGAGTGTCCTTGTTGATCTGATAGCAGCCGTGGGAGTGAGTGGGTAATGGCTGGTAAATAACCTGTGAGAGAGAGGAGGGAGGGAGACACTTGTAATTAAAGCACTGATATGCCACATTGTGTGTCACAGCTCAGTGTGGGCAGGCTGGTACAAAGGAGTATAACTTCCACCTCCTTCCCCTCTGCAATTTCAGGGCATGGCAGAGATGTCGTCTGTGCCAAACAAGTGCAGATGCAGCAGCTGCAAGGACCCGTTTCATGGAGAGGATCCAGATGACTGTATCCTTTCCTAGCAGGCACAGGGTGCAATTGCTCTGCAGTGAGCTCCCAGCTGGAGAGAGTTATGCCTCCAATAACAGCAGTTCCAGTTGGGTCTCTAGGCAGTGGGTTTTTTCACAGTATAGCTGTTGAGCACTTATAAAACTTCTGATCCAGTGAAATGTGGCCAGCAGGCAAGCATGCTCTACACAGCTGTGCTGTCCTCACCTTCCCCCTGCAGTGCTACTTCCCAGGCTGGTCCCCTCTGCCCTGATCCCAGCTGGCCTGGGGCTCGGGATGCTGCACAGAGCTGGTGCTGTGGAACCTTCCTTAAGCTGCTGCTGTTTCAGTTTTGTTCCCCAAAGCTGACCCCCAGTCCTGCCGAGATAGAGGAGGAATTAAGGGGCCTCCAGGATGTCCCCTCCCGTCTGAGGCAGTATGTGGAAGCTGAGCCTGCAGGTAAGGAGGGAAACAGTGCAATGGGAGGGTCAAAGGTGGAATAAGGATGATTTGGGCTCCAGTTCCATGTGTTTTGTGTTCTTGGCATGTGCTGGACATGAGGGACAGGAACATTCTCTGCCTGAAATGAAGGCTGGTGAACCCGAGGCCACTCTGGAAGCTGTCTGGGGAGGGAGGTTCCAGTGCTCACACCTTTTCTCTGCTTCTCTTGTAGCCCCTCCCACTCTGCAAGGAGAGTATGAAAGCCTTCTGACCTTGGAGGGTTTGCAAATCACAGTGTCCCAGTGCCTGCAGAAGCTGCAGCTGCTGCGAGCAGGTGAGACAGTCCCTGTGTTTGTGGTCAGGTATGAACATGGCCCTTTGCCATCTGTGTGCAGGATGCTGGACCAAGGTTATTTCTCCTGATTATCTTTATGGTAATGGAGCACTTAATTCTCTGGTGGCAAACAAATCTGTGGTACTGTGTGCCACCCCTCTGTGTTCAGGAGAGACTTGGAGCTTTGAACTGCAGTTGCAGTTCAGGAGGGCTGGGGAGGGGGCAATGCAGGCCACAGCTTAGGGTGTCCTGATTGTGCCCTGAGTAGGGAGCTAACCTTGATTAATACAGTCTTTAGTCATTAGTTTCTGGGAACAGTAAGTAGATCATAAGGTCTGCAAGTACAGATTTAACTTGGATGTTTTTGTCTCCTGCCATTTCTGGTACCCTGGCAGCTCTGGAGTCTCAGCTGAGGCTGCGCCCAGACTGCACTGGGGATGTGGTGAGCTGCTCTCCAGCCTGTGTCCCTGCCAGGGGACAGACGTGTGACAGTGCAGACATGCTGGCTGTGCCTCTCCTCTGTTACTCCAGTCTCCAGGAGCTGAGGGACCTGTTTGCCTTGAAGCTGCAAGTGTCAATGCTGCACCAAGAGATTGCCTTACAAAAGGTGAGTCTGGAGAAGTGTCAGTGCTCCCAGAGAAGAGAAAGAAAACAATTGTGGGACACCAGCTGCTGTGCAAGGTGTTGATGGGCAGCAGCAGTATAGCCTGACTTTTCTGTGTTTATGCCTTGTTCTCCTTATTGGTGAATGGGACTTTTTGTTGTTGTAGTTAAGTAAAGGACAGAACAAGGCCCTTACATGCCTGTCACTCTCCTGATAAGATTTTATTTTCCTGTTCTGAAAGAATTTGGCAGTGGAGAATGTTGTTGGTAATGCCCCTTTTGTCAGTCCTTTACAACCCTATTAAGGCACCCACACCCTCATTCCCTCCACTGTGACTTCCAGCTGTTGCTTTCCTTTTAAATCTCAAACCACTGTGCTGCTATTCTTGCTTTCACCATTCTGAGACTGTAAGAACAGGGTAGGAGGTGTCAGCTTCTCCAGCGGCCTGAGCAGAGAGTTTGCCACACAGGGATTATTTGTTCTTCTCAGCCAGCAGCAAAGGGCAGAGAAGATCTGTGAAATCAAATCCACTCCTTTGACCTATTCTTTGCCATTGACCTGAGTGACAGAGGCTTTGGAGAAGTCACTTTTTTGTAAGCCAGAGAGGCATTATTAATAACTGGCTGCAGCCCTGTGGCTAAAGACAGATTACCTGACTTCAAATGAGATTTCAGCATTATAATCATGGATTATGAATTATGAAGGGTTTGGGGGTTTTTTAATCCTCCAAAAATGAAGAGGTGACCTAAGCCTGATCCTTGCCGCTCTGTTGGCTGACTCAGTTTCTTCTGCACATGTACCCAAATAGGTGCCAGGTGAGCCCTGAGGGTCTGCAGGAGCTCTGTGCAGGGTGTGCAGGATAAGTGAAATTCTTGGGACAGGTGGAGTAAGTGGACACAGAACAAGATAAATAGCCCCAGAAAAGGATGCACCTATTTCTGGGCCAAGGCTGTCCACTGTGTTTCATGGAGGAATGCCAGGTATCATAGAAATTCCTGGTAGCTCTTAGCCTGTCTTTGATGGTGAAGATCTGCTTCTTCTTAGGTATCAGGAGCAGAGCAGTGGATGGAAGTGGAGCAGTGCAGCACTCCTTCATGTGCCAGCTTTCCCCTTAGGTAGCTTTCATGTCTGTAGAAGGAGACTTCCCAGAGAAGCAGAGCAGCTGTGTCATGCTCCCCTGTCCCTGCACAGAGACTCGTGTACAAGGAAAGGAACCTCCTGTAGATACCCTGTACTCTATTCTGTTTGGGTCTTCCTCTGTATCCACCAGGGAACAATCATGGAATCACAGAATAACTTGAGGTGGAAGAGACCCACAAGGATCACAAGTTCAACTCCTGGCCCTGCACAGACAGCCCAAGAATCCCAGTCTATGCCTGAGAATGTTGTCCAAACACTCCTAGAGCTCTGGCAGCCTTTAGGGCGTGGCTGACACATGCAGTTGTCCTCTCTCCTGGGCAGGCAGAGTGTGCAGCAGGCTGGGTGGGTTTTGGTGTGCAGGCTGCTCAGACTTCATTACCTCATGCCAGATGAAAAAAGAAAAAAAAAATAAAAATCCCAGGCAAAATGTCTGTCTGAGCATTAATTCAGGGTGGGGCACCACAGACCAGTTTTTGTTCAGTGATTGTAAGTGACCTGTGCTTGAGTTGTCAGTCAGTCCTAATCGCAGAGTTGATACTGATGCTGCACTGGGTTGTTTGACAGCATGGGCTGAGATCCCAGTGGCACAGCAGCCAGGCCAGGGAATGTTGGACAGTTTGAGCAGTCCCTGAAGCCTGTTTGGGCTGGAGTTGGCTACTTTGACCTCTGGCCTAACTGGGAGGTGATGGGAGCAGTCCTGAGTGAAGGGCTGAACTTACCCCTGGGTGAGTGAGCACTTCACTGCGTGGCTGCAGAGCTCCTGAACCACCACCAGCTTCAGTTCCTTGCAGGATGCTGAACTCATCCCAGTGCTGGGCCTTCCTTACAGTGGGGCAGCAGCACTGCCACTTGTCTCACTGCTCTGGGAATGCTGGGTGGCTGCTCAAGTAGCTCATGAGCAGAAAATGAACCACTCTGCCTTTATTAAATGTGACAAAAGAAATATCCATCAATCAATTAGCCTGTTATTAGTCATACTGCTCTGATTAGATTTCACTTGTTATGCAGCCACTTCAAGGAATACTGGAGTGCTGCTGGCTCTGGTGACAGTGTCTCCTTTGCTCCTGCCCAGGTGATGATGGCAGAACTGCTCCCTGTGCTGGAGCCCAGGCTGTTCCTGGAGGGCTCTGCAGGGCTGCTGCGGGCCCTGCACACCCAGCTCTGCGGGGGGGGCCGGCGCTTCCCTGTGCTGGTGAGAGATGAGCTGCTGGACTGAGCTGGGGAGCCTCCTGCTAGTCCTGCACAGAGCCAAAGACAGCTCTGAGCAATAAATCTTTCTATGAACTCCTTTACTCTGCCTGTTTATTGAGCTAAATTCCAGGAGTGTTGTTTTTGTTTTGGGCTTTTTTTTTTTTTTTTTTTTTTTAATTTCCATTTGTATCAGGAGGACTGGAGCCCCTCTGCTCTGGAGCCAGGCTGGGAGAGCTGGAGATGCTCACCTGGAGAGGAGAAGGCTCCAGGGAGAGCTCAGAGCCCCTGGCAGGGCCTAAAGGAGCTCCAGGAGAGCTGGAGAGGGACTGGGGACAAGGGCTGGAGGGGCAGGACACAGGGAATGGCTTCCCACTGACAGAAGGGATGGATGGGACACTGGGCAGGAATTGTTCCCTGGGAGGGTGGGCAGGCCCTGGCACAGGGTGCCCAGAGCAGCTGTGGCTGCCCCTGGATCCCTGGCAGTGTCAAAACCAGGTTGGACATTGGTGCTTGGACCAACCTGGGACAGTGGAAGGTATCCCTGCCATGGCAGGGGCTGGAATGACATGAGTTTAAGGTCCCATCCAACCCAAACCAGTCTGTGATTCTATTGTTCTCTATCACTTTCCTGACCTGTTAACTGAGGTTTTGTAAAGCCCCTTCAAGGCTTCAGACACTGATTTTGGCTTTTCTTCCAAGCGTGTCTCTAACAAGCTCTAGAATCTTGCCTGCCTCAGGACACCAGGCTCCTGGATGCAGACAGTGTAGCAGGGAATAAAACATGGTTTATGCTGATCAGACAGCCACAGGATCATGGGTCACAGCCTTGCAGCATCCAGAAATCCTGAGATCCTGAGCTGCTGCTCACCTTTAGTACTCTGTTCACCAGCTGGCACAGAGGGAGGAAAGGAAAGGAAAGGAAAGGAAAGGAAAGGAAAGGAAAGGAAAGGAAAGGAAAGGAAAGGAAAGGAAAGGAAAGGAAAGGAAAGGAAAGGAAAGGAAAGGAAAGGAAAGGAAAGGAAAGGAAAGGAAAGGAAAGGAAANCGGGCCCCGCGGTGCTGCCGGAGCCGGGGGGGCCCTGCCAGGGCCCGGCCCTGCAGCTGCTCCCACCCTGACACCGGGAACAAGCCAGCTGACGCTTCTCCTTCGTGCTGGGTTTTTGCGTGTAATCCCCAAATTCCCTGGCCTTTCAGTGACAGGTAAAGCTTTGGTGTGAAGTGGAAAACCTCTGCTTGTGACTACTTAAAATTCCATTCCGGAAGTGTAGCACAGCCTAATACAGTTTGACCCAGACCATATCTCAAGGCTGGACTCTGCTTGTGTGTGTCTGTGTGTGTTTGTAATTTAGCTCTTAGCACTGCAAAGACATTCATTATTTTTTTCCTTATCTTTTTTCAAGGCCAGGTTGCTGCCTGGCTTTCCTGAATGTCTGGCTCTTTCTGACACTCAAAATTCAATAAAAATCATTCATATGATAGGTGAAAATCAGCATCTCTTACTTTTCCCTTGTATTTTTGTCATAGAATCCCAGAATGGGTTGGGTTGGAAGGGGCCTCATCTCCTGCTATGGACAGGGACACCTTCCACTACACCAGGTTGCTCTGAGTCCTGTCCAACCTGGCCTTGAATGCTCCAAGTGTGTAGACCCTGCTTCCTAAATCAGCGTGGTCATACACATGAACATGTCCATGTTTGAATGGGAGAGCTGACATTTGCTGTTGTTAATTAGGGTGCTGTTATGGATAACTTGTGTCTGCAAGCACTGCATGAGTCATGGAGCATCTGCTGCTCAGTGCAGAGCAGGCCAGTGTAAATTGGCAGCAACTTCAGCACCACAGCAAGGACTGCGGAGGTGGGAAAGGGCTGGGCAAAGGAGACAGCCCACAAGAGAGGGTTCACAGGGGTGGTTGCAAACCCAGAGGCTGATGCTGTAGGAGTTGTGCAGAAGGGGTGCAGAATGTCAGGTAGCTGGGCTGTTCTCTGCCTCTGGGTGCAGTGGGGTTTTGTTTCTATTCCTACACCACGTTTTAAAATTTTCAGAAATGTGTAAGACTTTAAATCATTTGAATGACTCACTCTTTCAAACCAATCTTGTGCTATAGCAGAGATAGAGAGATTCAATAGCAGTTGAACTCAGGGGCTGGGAGGGCTTTGTTAAAGAATGTGCCATTGTTATCAGAAGAAAGTACATCCATCTGAGATGAGGAAACAAAGACATAAGGTAATGTTTGATGCCAGGGGATAGAATTACAGAAATACAGGAAATGAGCAGTATTTTTGGAAAGTGATAGATGATCCCAGTGTTGTGTAGACATGAGCTGAGAAAACACAGCAAGGGTTAGGAAGGATTATCAGCTCTTATTCCTTCTTGGTCCCCTGCAGTAGCATTTAAAAGGTTTTTGGGTTTTTCCTATTGAAGGATGGGATCCTGAGGAGGAGGCAGGTTTTTTTCTTTTCTTTCCAGAATCTGTGACTAAGTATTTCCAGCTGCTACAGTTTGTCTTCTCCCCTGGCTCTCCTCTCCTTCCCCTCTGCAACTTCTCCACGGACTGTGCTTGTTTTGCAAATGTGTTTGGCCAGTGGAGGGACAGCAGCAGTGCTGCTCTTAGTGCACACTGCAAACAGCAGAGCCTCTTGGAGGGTTTCACATGCACCAGGTGTCTTTGGTTAGCATTAGAGAATAATAGAATCACAGACTGATTTGGCTTGGAAAGGATCTTAAAGATCATTTAGTTCCACCCCTGCCATGGGCAGGGACACCTCCCATAATCCCAGGTTGCTCCAAGCACCATCCAACCTGGCCTTGGGCACTTCCAGGGGTCCAGGGGCATCCCCATCCTCAACTGTGCTTAGTTCTGAAGCTCTCTTGAGCCCTCCAAGGGGTTTGTCCTGTGTTATCAGATCTGCCACCAAGTGCTGCTTGAAGCCCCTACTTGGGTGTTGCCACCTGTAGACACTCAACAGTGGGGCTTCAGGGGTGCTCCCCATCTAAAACAGAAAGAAGTGGACTCTTGCTAAGAGGGATGACACCAGCAGTGGTGTGGAGGAGTGTCCTGCCTCTTCCAGTCCTTCTGAGGGGTCTGGCAGCATGTGAGTGGTGACAGAGTGACAGCCTGTGCCCTGCTGCTGTGACTGTCCATGGCACACTCCCACCCCTGGGAAAAGGGCAGGAAGAGCTCCCTGGGCCAGAAGCATATGTTAGGCTTTGGAGAGGCAAACCCTGAGGAGTTGTGTGAGGGATAAGGGAATTTCATCAAAGGGCAGTTTAAGATGGTAGATGTTGAAGTGGGAGGAAAACTTCCAGCCCCCTCTGAAGATGACAAATTTGCTGTTGATGTTATTCTCTAAATGAGCTCTCTGTGAGCTCCAGAGAGCAGGTTACTTGATTAAAACTGTGTGTGAGTCAAGCCTGAAAGCATTAACACCTGACTCAGCAAGTTGTTGTGCCAGTCTAGAGTTCTAGAAAGAGCACTGGTGCTGCAAAATGCTGGGACAGAGCTTTTGGATTTTAGGGGAGCTACTTGGGGGGAGCTGTATGTACTCCACACACATTTTTTTGGTTTTGTATTCCTTTACCCAAATCAATCTCTCCCTGAGTTACAGAATTCTGTATGAGCTTGTGATTTTCAGCTGAAGCTTTGCTGAGAATTTTTTTTCACTTCTGCTAAATCTGAAAGGGATGTTTTTGGATTCCATATGTGTGCAGAGCACACTGAGGGTGCTGGATGTGGGAACTGCAGGACGCAGAGAGCTCCTCCAACTCAGGGTGTCTAATTATCAGGATATTGTAAGCAGTGAGTGGGAAATGCTCTAATAGCCTTATGAATGCCAGGAGAAGGAGCCAACAGGGATTTTTTGTGGGCAGGCAGCCAGTTCATGGCTGTGCATTTCCAGTCCTGAGTCCTGTCAACATTGTGGAGTCACTAAGAGGCTGAAACAGATGATGGATCTGACACCAGGGCTTGTCACTTGTTATCTGTAAAACAGAGGCTGATGTGATTTCACTTGCTCATGAGCTTGGTTTTGTATGTCTGTGCTCTGCGTCAAGGCCTCTTGTTCTGGGGGATTTTTGGTTGATTTTTTTATAAGCATGTACTTTGGAGCTGGTGCAGTTGACATCTGGTTTCACTGGCAGCTTCCTAGTCCTCCTTCATGTACTTTAATAACAACCTCACAAAAGAAAAACCCTAACCATTGCTCAGTCTGACATGAAAACAATTCATTAAATAGGTATTAAAGTTCCTACCATCCGCCACGCAGATTGAGTACTATTTTTGCAACCACCACCCAGAAGAAAAGATCTATCATTTTGTTTTTAATTTGTGGAGAAAGAAGGGGTTTAGCATTGTAATAAAGAAAAATCTATGGCTGGTTAATTAATCTGAGCTCAGTTAGAAAGAAGAGGGCAGGAAGCAGCGTGCCACATGTGCAAGGGAACAAAGAGATGGGAATGGGAGGGGGAAAAACTAAAAGGGAGTTTTGAACTATAATTTCAGAAGGTGAAAGTTTAAAGTAATGGATTATTTAGGGACACAAATGAAGATGTTTGACTTATTTTTAGGCAGAACAAGAAAGATAACCAGTGGAGTGGTTTGGATAAGAAAAAGTAACTAAAACCAAGATATGAGTCAGTGGAGGAGCCTGGCCTTGGAAAAAAGCTTGTCTCAAGTCTTCCCTCCTGGTTTCTGGGACCAGAAGCTCCCAGATGTGCCCATGCTGCTCTTAGATTTGTCCTCAGCCCTTACTTGTTGTAGAGGGAAACAATTTATTTATCTCATTTGAGCTCTAGCTTAAAAGAAAGACTCAAGGGAGGCCTAATGTGCATGTCCAGGTCAGCAGGACTCCAGTGGGGGCTCCTTCCTGCCCCACAGATGAGCTTGGGTTGTGCATTCGCTTTCACTGCAGCTCTACAGCACCTTAGCATCCTTTTCCCTCTCCCAAAACCACCGTGCCACAGCTGTTAGTTCAGCTGGCACAGCCTCGGAGCTTTGCAATTTGCAAGTGTGTTCTCTGAGGATCTCACGCTTTGGGGTTTGATTTTCCTGTTTCAGGCTCTGAATTTCAGAACATACAGCAGTTTTCTCTTGAGGTAAAGTCTGTTAAGAGGATATGTTAGCAGTAGATCTTGCTTTTTTGGAATTGTTGGGCATCTGCAGCTCTCACTGCCTCCCAGATGAGAGTTTTGGGTACCAATCAGGCATAGGAACACAAATGAGAGAGCACAGGAATCAGAGAATCATTTGGGTTGAAAGACCTTTAAGAACTTCAAGTCCAAATGTTCCCCCACTGCCAAGACCACCACTAAACCATGTCTACACATCTTTTAAATCCCTTCAGGGATAGTGACTCAACAGTAAAAAACCCCTTTAAAAACTTAGTGAAACCATAAATAGTGCTTTAATTATAATATTGTGCTGACTGCATAATGGGATAGAATTCAAATGGTAGGATACTGGATGCAGGGATGAATCAGACAGTATTTTTTGTATTTAAGCAAGTTTGGGCATATAAATTTAAACATAACCACATGTTTCTGTGATCATTCCAGGCTCACTTTTAGGGTCATTAGGAAATTCAGTGTGTTTGCCAATATCCTTTCAACCATTTTCAGTCTTAACTACCTGGTATTGTCTCGGTTTTAAATGGTGTTTGTTGTGTTGTGCTGTTCTGGAGTCTTCCTGAGGGTGACAGAGCTGTCGGCAGAGATCCTGCTGTCCTTGCAAGAGCAAACTCACCGGATTTAATGGAGTTGTTTGACTGAACAAAGCATTAATGACTTGAATCATGTCTGATTCCATCTCCCTTCCTCCTACCAGCAGGAGCACCATGGTCTCCATTTGCAGGGAGCAAGGGTCTTGCTTATGACAATGCAAACAGCATTATTTGGGGTTTGGGCTTTTGATTAGGTTGGTTTATTGTTTGGGGGTTTTTTTGTGTGTTTTCTTTTTTTTTACTGATTACAGTAAAATAACTCATTTCTATGTATTAGGTGCATTTCTTATCTGCAAGCCTTAAAACCAATGTGCCTGGTGTATGAGTCACTCAGCTCCACTGGTGCCTTGCCCAGCTCCCCGGGCAGCAGTGGGAGTACCCACAGCTCCTGCTCCAAGGGCAGAGGATATCAGCAAAGCTTCTGGGGATCTCTTCTCCCAGTTTGCAGTTTTTCCTGTCTCAGGACCATAGCAGGTTGTCAGTGTTGTTTGTGCTGAGTGCCCGCTGTGGCCCCAGCTGGGAGCAGCAGAAGGTGGGAAGGTCTGTACCAGCTCAGCCCCAATGCTGGGAAGGAACGTGGCTGTGGCTGGGGGGTGATGTAATGATTGTTTTCCATCTGCTCCCATCCATCTTTGAATCCAAAAGAAAGCATCCTTCTTGTGAGACATGTGAATCCCTCATTTCAAGCCAAATGCCTGGTTTGGAAATTCCTCTGGAATGCCGTGGCTGGTGCTGGCGTTCTCCCCATGCTGATGGCCCAGAGGGGCTCCCCACTCAGTAAAGCCCTGGGCCCAAAATAGCTCAGAGATGTCACCCAGCCACTTGTCACTGTTGCCAAAGTCTTTGTTGGAGTGGATCAAGGTGACACTTGGCTGCTATTTTCAGCCCCACACTTCCTGGTGGCTGTTGGTGCTTTATTCCCCCGCTTTGATTATTTATTTATTTCCCTTTTGCTGAATCATAGACGTGGAAAATACTTCTTCAGTCACTGAGGATCCAAGAATGTGCCTCCTGATTTATTTTGCTGCCTGTTTTCCAGCTTTACTTGGCACAAGGCAGCTTAAAATGGACTATGAGGTGCCACCTGTGCTTCTTTAATGATGCTTTCCTGCTGCGTGAGTTTCTTCTCTGCTCTTTATCTTAAAATTAATGGAGCTGCTCAAAGCTTAACACTGGCTTTGCCAGGGTTTTTTCCACAATCAGTTGTGTCTGTGCCGTATTCACCTGCTCTCATTTCTCTGCAGCTCTTCATTGCAGTCAAAGTTTATTTATGGCGGGGGACAGTTGTGCAATAAGTGGTTATTCAATATTTCCTACCCCAGTCTTAATCTATCATGTGGCTCTTGCATGAACTGTACCAGATTTTCATTATGAAAAGGGGGTCAGGCACTGGCAGAGGCTGCAAAGGGCAATTCTGGAATCACCATCCCCAGAGGGATTTTAAAAAATGTGTGAATATTGCACCTGGGGACACGGTTTAGTGGTGATCACAGAGGTGCTGGGTTAGTGGTTGGAACTGCTGATTTTCCAACCTTAACAATTCCCTGATTCTGTATTAGCCAAATAAAGGCAGAATTATTAATTTCCTCACAGAGCCAAAGGAAAAAGCCCTTGTGGGGATTTCTAAGTTATTCCAAACTGGTTCCTATAAAGTCAGGATTTGTTGTTTTTTCCAGTTCCTCTGTGCGATAAGTCAATGCATATGGTCCTTTGGCATTTAATTTTTAACCAAGTAAGGGTCTTGAACTTGTTGAGAGCACAGTTCTCTGCGTGAGAAGGCTTCAGGGCTGCCAGTTGCTCAAAACACAGACCCCAGTTTTGAGCTGTGTGTCCCAAAAATGAGCAGTGAGGTGGGCACAAGTGAGTATTACTTCTTTGACTCATGCAGGAACACATGTGAATTGTGTAACAGAGATTATCTTCGATTATCTTTGCCCACAGATGTTCCTGCCAGATATGTTGTTTTCTGTTCTTGTTCCCAGCCCCATTTACCTTCTAGTTCTGGAGAAAATAAGGCATAATCCCTTCATATACAAAATTCCCCTATGCAGTGGTTTAGCTCCAGGAGGGAGTGTGTTCACCCTGAGCACAGCAGGACCTGGAGCTGTAAGCAGAGCAAGTGGCACGAGGCTGTCTCTGCATCCTGGCCCTGCCTTTTTGCTGTAGCACTTCCACATGGTCTCCAAATTATTTTGGCTCTAATGTCTGCTATGAGAAGGTGGTGTCAGTGTCTGGTCACTCACATAATCATGGACCATGGGACTCCTTCCTCCTGCCACAGCATTGGGCAGTGCTAGAGAATGTAGATCTCCTCCTGCACCTCGCTTCTTCTGGGATTCCCTAGTGGTGCTCAGCATCATATTTGATTCTGAGCTTCCTTACTTCAAAACTGGAGAAATTCATCTGTTTTAGAGGGATCCTGGCTTCCTCATCCTTCCTTTCCTCCTCATTCCCTTCTAGGAGTCTGGGTTCCTTGCTCAACCACCACCGTTCTATCACCCACCCGAGCCATTCACCTTCTCTGCTCTTTCCTGTTCCTCTTCACAGGAATTTCCAGGTTTTTCCTTCCTTCCTGCAGCTCTTTGCCAGGCTTTGGAGCCTCTCCCCCAGGCAAGGGCACCTTGCCTGGCTCTGGGTTCTGAGAGCAAGGGGAGCTCCTGTGGTCCATCCATCACCCCGGGGTCCCTGGGAGTGTCTCTGTGTGGAGAGGGTGCCATCCCTCTCTGCTCCTGCAAGGTGACTCATCCAGTCCCAGCTGCACTTTCATTTCCTGTGGGAAGAGGGAGGAGGATTCACAAGTCTCTATTTCTGCTGTGAAAATTACACCCTTAGGCTGGTTACAGGAGTGTGGAGGAAGGAGTGGAGCACCCAGGCAGAGGAGCCTGTCAGCCCCACCAAGGGTTGAAGATTCAGTGCCCAAAGATACAGACTCACACCATGCAGCCCATTGCACACTTGTGAGTTTATAGAAAACAACCATGAAATCAGAAAAACCTGCCTGAATTTGGCCTCAGAATGAAGAAGGGAAAATTCATCCACACGCGTGAGAGAAATTTCCAGGTGTGGCCCTGTCCCAGCCCAAGCCCAACCTGCAGGGTCGTCCTGGTCCTGCTTTTTCTTTCAAACCAGACTGAGTGCATGCACTGGGCTCTCTGCAGATAATTTCTTTTAAAGCATCTGTGGAGTTGTAGAGGTCCTTGGTTGGACATGGCTGCCTCTGCTGCTTTGGAAACACTCCGGTGAGCTGTGTCGTGGTGGAAGCAGGGAGCAGTTTGAGGCAGGCACATTTCCTGCAGATGGATGTGCACCTGTGCTTTACTCCTGTGTCACTTCAAGCAGCAGCAGGTGTGAGGGTTGCTCCCAGGAGACACAGGGCTGCTACAACAGGATCACATTGGTGTTGCTGAGTCAAATACTCAAAGCCCTCATGCATTAGAACTGAGACATGAAAATGGGCGTTTCTCTAACCAGCTGGGACTTGTTTTCCTCACCTACTCCTTTTTCAAGGCCAGTCACTGCTCTTCAGCACCACTTAAAAACAGGTACAGCTATCAATCCACAGATGCTGCCAGGTTTTGATGGAAGCCAAAAGTCCTTTTCAACCCTCTGAGTGGAGGCTGGAGGTGTGGGGATGCTGCAGGGGGGTGCAACCAGCATGGGAGGCTGGAGCTGTGTTTAGGAGTGGCACTACATCACTAGTTTCCTGAGAAGTTTGGTAAGTGGGCCATTGCCAGGCTCATTGTTGGAGTATTTTCTTCCAGACCCCACTGTCAGCAGCAGCTGAACTATTTTAGCTGATATTGTCTTCATAGGTTCAGCTCAGGGTAAATTTAAGCCTGAACATTTTCAAGTTTGCCAAAGCTTCACAAAGCTGAAACTGGAGCTTGTTCTGGGTGGTATCAGCCTTCTGTCCTCACTCAAAGGGCATTGACTCATGGAGTTCTGCTGCTCTTTTTCCCCTAATGAGCAATCAGGAGAGTAAATAACAAAACTCAGTTTGCAGAGCACCGTGTGCTGCATGTCTGCCTTGGCTGGAGTTATTTTTCCAATGCTATCTCTGTGCAGAGCCAGAGCCCTGTGCCCAGGTCCCTGGTGTCTGCAGCTGCCTGCTTCTGGCCATACCATGGGAAATTTGGGAATTCAGCTGCTACCTGACCAACTTCCACTTCTGTTATTTCTGAATGTTATTTAAGAAACTGGGAGTAAGAAGAAATGCCAAGAGCCTTGCAGACCCAGCACCCTCTGTTTCAGTGCTCACAGGTTGCACACAGCTTTCCAGGCCAAACCTGAACAGGAGCAAAGTCAGATGCAAACCAGCTTTTTTCTTTCCCAGAGTGGCAGGACTTCCCTGGGGATGATATAGGTAAGAGCAGAAAAAAAGGGAGGACAGTACACGCCCTGTGCAGATTAATGCCCAAACCTCCCCTTTCCTGAGTCAGTCCCATCAGCTCCTCTGATTCTTCATCTCAGCTTCCACAGAGCCTCCCTCTCACTGCCCAGCTCTGCTTCTCCTGCAGTGTGGATTTTCTTCTTCGTTTTTGGCTTCCTCTCAGTTGATACAGAAACACAGTTGGGCCCCATGGCTCGGGGCAAGCTCTGACCTGGGAAAGGCTCCAGGTCTTCAGGTTTGCTGCAATAACTCATTCCTTTCCTCTGTCCTTCAGGAAAACCAATTAAAATATAAAACAGTGCAGGAAAAGCCAGAGGAGATGGGAACTGTTTGTGCCCTCTCCAGGCCCTGTGTCTCTCTGATCCAGTCATGGTAAAGGTGGCACAAAAATATTTTGCCCTCAAAAATAAGTCTCTATTGATGTTCAGAGCTGGATAGGAGGATTTTTTTTTTTTTTTTTTTTTTTGTACTTAACCTTCTCCAGGCAGTTTGTGTCTCCCTCCTCCCTGTCCAGGAGCCTGGGTGGCATCACTGGGCTCTGCCACATGCTGCACATGTGTGGTTCTGGGCTGGAGCAGTGCAGAGCCGACATCTCCTAGCTGTGCTCAACATTGCTGTTTAAAACTGGTTGATCTTGATAGTCAGGATGTGGGCACTGCAGGGAAAGGAAGCAGTTCCTGGCGGCCCAGGTGGGTATGGTTCCAGTTCCCACAGCCCAGCTCTCCTTCCTGGGAGAGCTTCCTGTGGCTCTGCAGATTCCCTCCTGTTCGCAGCTGCCTTTCAGCATCCTGCCCCGCTGGAGCTTTCCCTGCTGCTGCCCTGCCTGATCAGCAATCATGTCAAATCCCACATCCTCCTGCACCTCAGCTCCAGCCCCTTTCCTTCCAGGTCCTGTCACTGGTCACCCTCTGTTCCCCCAGTGTCACCTGCAGCACTGTCCCACCAACATCACCAGTCCACAGGTTCCCAGCGAGGCCACCCTGTGCCAGGGGACAAAGCTGGAGAGGTGACAGCGGAAGAAAAAGCAACTTTGAAGGTGATGGTGTTGGCCCACAGAGAAGGCAAAGGGGCTCAGGGGAGTGGCTGGAAGTCCTGCTGCCTGTTCCCTTGGGATCTCCCCGCCCTTAGGGGCTGCACCAGTGTGGCCTCGGAGGCACTGGGCAGTCGGGACAGCGTCCCTGCCCCAGCGCTGCCTGGCCAGGGTCCGGGCTGGCGAAAACAGATGCAAGTTGGAAAAACGTATCCCAAGAGCGATCCCGGCTGGGCTGCAGGCAGCTGTCTGCTCAAGCCCGAAACAGTTAACGGGAGGCGAGGCCCAGCCGGTCCTCCCACCGTCATGAGATCACCGCTGCCACCGCCAATCCTTGCTCCAGTCCTCCTCCAGCCCTGGATCAGCCTGGCAGCAAAAGAGCCGGGAGCCAAAGCTGCGAGTGAGAGCAGCGGCAGACCGGATCCCGGCCCGTCCGCACCTTGAGCCGCCGGACAAAGTGACCATGTAGGACCGGAATCTTCCCTCCATCACCGGCACAGCGAGTCTCGTCCATCCAAGACGCGCCTTTGCCGCTGCTTCCTGGGTTTTCTTGCCAACATGATGGGCTGCAAGTCCAACTCACTCACTTGCCTGCAGGGAGGAAAACCAGGGCTGCCGCTGGCCACGGCCACCGATTCCACGGCAACACTCAACAAACTGGCCCTGGCCACGGGCGGGACCGAGAAATCCTGGTACCGCTGCATCTTCCCCTTCGGCATCGTCTCCGTGGTCATCGGCGTCGCAGCGACGTGCATCACCTTCACCATCAATGGTCCCCAAATGGACATCGCTAAGGTGGTCTCGGTGGCCACCCTGATCTTCGGGGTGGGCCTGCTGGTGGCCGCCTATGTGTGCTGGCGGGCCAAGCGGGAGCGGCAGCGCAAGCGGCAGCGCCAGGAGCCCGTCGCCCTAGAGCAGGGAGCGCTATGACCCGGGCTGGGGGCACAGGCTCAGCTCCACCCGGAGCCCCCTGCTCACACACCCCCCTCCGCGAGCAGAGGGGTGACAGCACCGGCTTTGTCGCACCCGAGGAGGTCCGGACCCTGCCCGAGGTCAGCTTGCCGCCATTCTCCACCCCGCCCGCGCCAGCGTCCGGCCATCCCCGCTCCCGCCATGGGGTAGGGGCAGCCCAGCCGCGCCAGAGGCTCCCTCCTGCCTGCCTGCCTGGGACCAGCACGGAAAGAGCCCGGAGAGTGGCCAAGTTGCAAGTCACCAGACGGGGCCCCGCTGCCTGTTCCTGCCGTGCACCGCCGGGAAGCCGCAGCGAGCCCAGGGCGCTGCTCTGTGCCGGGGAAACCGAAGCAGCCCGGCAACCCCAGCTGGGTGTCGGAAGAGTCCAGCGTCGCTTCTGTCCTCTTGCGGTTTTGCCCTGTGGCGAGGACCCGCGTGGCGCTGGCAGAAGGAGTTTAGAAGGAAATTGGGAGCGGGGAGCAGCCGGAGAGCGGCGTGGCAGGATGGGTGTGGGGGTGCGATGCGTGAGCAGGGCCGGCCTGGCGGGGAGCCCCGGGACGGCGATGAGGGCGGGTCGGGGGCTGAGCTGCCGGGGCGCAGCGGATCTCGGCAGGGGGAAGGCGGGATGGAGGGGCTCAGCCTCCCGCGGGCGGCGGCTCTGTGGAGTTTG
>WEIU01003270.1:96673-117603 GCA_013389925.1 Aegithalos caudatus
TACAGGATTAAAACCACATTTAGTTTTGCTGCTTTTTCAGGTGTCAGCTGGGTCTGGAAATTCCTGGAAAAGAGGAGCAAAGCTCGACCAGCCACAAGCAGAGCCCAGGTCCAGGACAGCTCACAGCACTAGTGCAGGTCTCCTTATCTAGCCAGGAGCAGGGAAGCTGGCACAGCCTGGGACATCCATCCCTACCAAAAATCACCATTCCCCGCACTTCAAAAACACATTCATATGCCCAGGGGGGTGTGGGAACAGCCAAGCCCAGCTATTTGGCTCCATTCCAAAGCTGTCAGCAAAATAATGAGTAACTCTGAGACAGCTGGGATGAATTCCTGGCTAATCAACTAATTTATTTACTCCTCTCATAGTTATTTGTTGTGCAGGGACACAAATGGAAATTTTAACAGCTTTTTTCCCTATCTGTGCATGGAAAACTATGTCTTCCCAGGGCAGGGACAAGGGACAGGATGCCAGGCACAGGGTGGGCATTGGGAGCAGACCTTTGGGAATATGGAAATAGCCAACAGAATGTCTTACCCAGCACTGCCTCCCAGGGGGTTGCTCTAATCTTGGTTTAGGAAGCTCCAAATTAACAATTATGGAATATTTTTCCAAATAAATGCAGTTTCTGCTGGTCTGTGTGCATGCAGGATTTATTGTCACAGAAACATCCTTGCAGCCACCCTGTGTCCCTGCTGCAGGGCTGTCCCAGCCAGCTCTAGCTCCTCTTGGCATCTCTGAACAACTCTCAAGGCTGTCTCTCAAATGTGGCCATCTCTTACATTTGGAGCCCCCCACCAGACAGAGCTGCAGCATTTGGGGTTCCCCAGCACCAGGTAAGGTCCCCATCACTGCTGCAGGGGGAACCTGGGGGTCAGTGGGGGCTGTGGGTGGGGCGAAGGGTGAGGCCACTCCAAGATGAGATCAGCAGGTCTCACCTTCCCTAGAGGCTCAGCTCCTCTCACTGCTGTTTACTTGAGCCCTGGTTTGGGTTTGCATCATCTTCCCCTGGAGTTTTACATGGATTGAGGACAATAAGGTTTGGAAGGTATTTGCAAATTGTGCAGCATAAAATATATCACAGAGAGATGGGTGTTCAGCTCAACAGAGATACTAGTGGTAGCCAAAGGCCAAATCTTGACACAGGGAATGGCTTCCCACAGCCAGAGGGCAGGGATAGATGGGATTATTGGGAAGGAATTCTTCCCTGTGAGGTGGGGAGGCCTTGGCACACGGTGTCCAGAGCAGCTGTGGCTGCCCCTGGATGCCTGGCAATGTCCAAGGCCAGGTCAGATGGGGATTGGAGCAACCTGGCCTAGTGGAAGGTGTCCCTGCCTATGACAGGGATGGAAGTGAGATGAGTTTAAGGACCCTTCCAAGCCAAACCATTCCAAGAATCTATGTGCCTGCATTTCTGCTCCCCTGGTCTGGGTTCCAAATGTTGTGACCCAAAACTATCCCCAGGCTCTCATGTGCTCCCACTGAAGTTTCTCAAGCACTGCTGATCCCTCCCCAGAGCTCTGCTGGGGGCTGGCAGCTCTCTGCCTGTGTCATCACATGCAGGCTCAGTTCAGAGACCACTCCAGAGCCCTGGGAAAGCACTCCCAGTTCAGGGTATCTCCTGCATCAGCCTGAAATTTATTAACCTTGTTTGTCACAATGACGTCAGAGCACAACTTAAATGAACAGCTTATCCTTCTTGCAAAGCATCATGTCACTGTGTGACATCTTCAGTGCCCAGGAGTAAAACTCTGGTGACACTGCATGGCATGTGCCCCAAATAAGGAGTAGAAACAACGTGGATTTACCACAAGGCTGAAAAGGAAGCCTTTACCTATGTTCTTGCTGGCTGCAAGGTTTTGGAGCAGTGTCTGGAGCCTCATCCATGGGCAGTCATCCTTGGTGCAAGCAGCTGCCTGAAGATCATGAAATCCCAGAATGGTTTGGGTTGGAAGGGACCTTAAAACTCCGTTCAGCCTCTGCCATGGGACTCCTTCCACTTCCAGCATCCACCATGAGATGCTCATGCTGTGAAGAAAACTGGGACAGATTTTCTTCCCAAGCAGGAACGGAGCTGAAGCACAGAAACCCTGAGATTTGATCCCATTTCCCACACGGAATTTTCCAAAGCTGAGGCTGGAGCTCAGCTCTCTGCGAGGAGAGCAGCTGGTGCCCGTGGAGGCTCAGAGCAGCCGGGCTCAGGCGGACACCACGTGCCCTGTCCGGTGGATGTCACCGTCCCCGTGCTGAGCTGGCGGCCAGCCCGGCCCGAGCCGGGGCTGCCATCGGGCGGGGAGGAGCACAGGGGACTTGCCGTGCTCTGCACCTGCCAAGGACACGGTGGCACCGTGCCAAGCTCAGAGCCCGCAGGGACAAACCTCTCTGTCCTTCAGCGCTGGCACAGCCCCGCCCGTCGCCCCCGGCGCCAGGAGCAGATGGGCTGCGGTGGCCGGTGTCACACGCCACGGCGGGGACAGGTGGCTCCTGCACCAGGCTGCGATCCTGCTGCCAGGGGAGCTCAGGGAGATGCTGGGAAACCCTCCTCACTCCTTCCTGGGAAGGAGCAGCGGGTGCAGGGCCCGCAGCCGAGGCACGTGCTCCCTGCCCTGGGTTGGGCTGGGATAGGGTTAATTTTCTTCTCGTAGCTTGTCCGGGGCTGTGTTTTGGATTCAGGATGAGAACAATGTTGATAACACACTGCTGGTTTGGTTATTGCTGGGAAATGCTCTCCCCAAGTCAAGGCCTTTTCCATTTCCCATGCTCTGCCACTGGGGAGGTGACAAGGACTGGGAGGGATCATGGCCAGGACAGCTGATCCGAACCAGCCAGAGGGATATTCCAGAGCATGGAACATCATACCAGTGTGGAAACCAGGAGGGTTGGTCGGGAGCCAACTGCTGGGGACGGGCTGGGAATTGGTCATGGGTGGGGAGCAACTGCATCACTTGTCTGCCTTGGGCGTTATTCCTCTCTCCCTCTTTTTCATTGCATTATCCTCACTATTAGTATTTTTGTTATGTTTTATTTTGTTTTAATTATTAAACTGCTCTTAATCTACCAAGTTTTTCTTTTCTTTCTGGTTCTTCTCTCCCACAGGAGGAGGGGGAAGTGTCTGAGCCAGCTCTGTGTTGTTTCCTTGCTGCCTGGGGTTAAATCATGACAGTCCTCCATGGGCCGCTCTGCACATTATGAAACACTGTTTTCATTCAAGAATAAGACCCATGGGCTCCATCATCTTTAAAAAAATCTCTCCCATGGCCTTTCTGCCCATGTCCCCATTTTTATTTTTTTTTTTCCATTTTGGGTCTCTGTGTCAGTCACTCACCTTGTCCTGGCAGCCTCTGAGACCAGGGAGAAGCTGCCCAAGGCTGTTCAGTCCAGCAAGCAGCAACTCCATTTAAAGACCATCTAACAAATACAGGCTGTGCTATGCCAAGGGAAATAGGAAAGCACAGCACTTCAGACATTCAGGATGCAGCTAAACCATCCGTGGAATCCAACTGCCAATCTTAAGACAAAATTCTGGTTTTTATTCAAAATGAAAATATGTTGGTGCCCAGTGGGCAGTGGTGAGGAGAGAGCCTTCCCCAGCTCACTCCAACTCAGCAGGAGGAAGATGTTTTAATACAGGACTGAGATGTGACAGGACAAGAAACCTGCATGTTCCCCACTACCCTCCTTGGGATCAGGGAACAAGGGGCAGGAGCAGAGGGAAGAGCCTCAGGTTGCACCAGGAAAGGTTTGGACTGGATATTGGTATATCTTCCTCAAATGGATGGTGTGGCACTGACACAGCTGCCCAGGGCAGTGGTGGAGTCCCCATCCCTGGAGGGATTTAAAAGACACACAAATGTGGCACTTGGGGACATGTTTTAGAGGTGGCCTTGGCAGTGTTGGGGTAACAGTTGCCCTTGATGATCTCAGAGGGCTTTTCCAACCTAAGTGATTCCATTACTGCACCCTTGGTCTGTGTTTCCCATCTGGCAAGATGCAAACCCCATTTTTCCTAAATCTGTGCACAGGGAACTTGTGGAGATGGTAGAAAATGACAGAAGGCATAATTCCCACTCACTGAACACCAGGTACAGAGCATCAGGATGTCACAAAGTGTATGAAAAGGCTGTAAATCCCATGATAGCAGCAAGGTAAAATGCCAGGGACAGTTCCAACATCAGGGCTTCCTGCTGGAGACACAGGCAGTGGTGAGGCCTCCTCATCCCACCGTGCTTACAGAGGCTGTTCCTGCACTCCCTGCTCCGAATAGGAGCGAAATCTCACTTTCATATTTTAAAGGAAAAGTACATTCAGCCTAGAGAAGCCTGGAGAGGAGGAGACTGAGGACAGAGCACACCGGGGGCAGCTCCAATCTCTGCTCTGTGACAGGGACAGGACCCAGGGAACAGCTGGAGCTGTGCCAGGAGAGAGTCAGGTTGGATCTCAGGGCAAGGCTCTTCCCCAGAGGGTGCTGGCACTGCCCAGGCTCCCCAGGGAATGGGCACAGCCCCGAGGCTGCCAGAGCTCCAGGAGTGTTTGGACAGCGCTGCCAGGGATCTACAAGGTGGCATTGTTGGGGTGTCTGCAGGGCCAGGGGTGGGACTGGATGATTCTTGCAGCTGCCTTCTAACTCAGGTTGTTTTGTGATACATGAAGTAAAAAATGTGATCATTCCCCACTAAACCACCACACAGGATCAAACATACTCTGAAATGCATTAAAAATCCAGGCAAACCCCCAGCTATTTAATGACAGCTAACTTGGAAATCATTAAAATGGAGAGTTAGATGGGCAATGAGTATGTTTTGGGGAACTCTGTAGCACCTGTTAGGAATAGGTTTGCATCCCTCTGGAAAAAGGTGTCACACTGTAGGACTGCAAAGGAAGCAGCAAGATCCCCCAGGAGAGCAGGAGGCAAAAGAACAGTGAAAGCTGTTGTAGCAGGAGACAGCATAGCAGAGGGTTCTTCAGGCTCTGGAGAGGTGACAATAACCAGGGAGTCAGGAAAAATAATAACAGCTGGAATAAAGAGAGACAATAATGAAGTTCTGTTGAAACTGAAGTGGTCTTTTCTTCCAGTGTCAGAGCTGGAGAGCTCTCACTGCAGATCTCATGGGTGAACTCTCTCTGACTGGGTGAGATCAAGGCAGCAACATTTCCTTAAAAACCCTTCTTTAAGAGCACTTCTTGGACTATAGTTATGAATTTTTCTAAGTCTCCATTTTCTAACTTTTTGACTATTTAGATACTCAAAAACATTATGCCTGTGAGTTTGTCCTTCTCCGCTGAGATGCCACAGAGGTTTCTGGAGACAGCTCCCAGTGGGTGCTGGTCCAGCTCCACACAGGCAATGTTCCACCCCCTGCACCACCCCTGGATCCCCACTGCTCCCTGTGAGCAAAACCACTGCAGCCTTTTGCACCAGAGAAGGGAACAGAGCTGGGAAGGGGCTGGAGCACCAGGAGCAGCTGAGGGAGCTGGGAAAGGGGCTCAGCCTGGAGAAAAGGAGGCTCAGGGGGGCCCTTCTGGCTCTGCACAGCTCCTGACAGGAGGGGACAGCCGGGGGGGTTGGGCTCTGCTTCCAGGGAACAGGGACAGGACAAGGGGAAACGGCCTCAAGTTGTGCCAGGGGAGGTTTAGGTTGGATACTGGGAAAGTCTTTGCACTGAAAGGGTGGTCAGACACTGGCTCAGGCTGCCCAGGGCAGTGATGGAGTCTCCATCCCTGGAAGTGTTCAAAAGGCACCTGTGGACTTGGGGACAGGGTTTAGTGGTGGTTTGGGCAGTGCTGGAGGAATGGTTGGACTCAACGATCCTGGAGGTTCTTTCCAAACTTAATGATTCCATGATTCTGTGACATTTTTAGGACTTTATCATTTCCGTGTTCGGTTCACAGCAAAATCATGGGTTTATTCCGAGTCCTTTGTCCTGAGGATGTTTTCCTGAAGAGCTGCCTGGCAGAAATCCCGCTGGGCTGGCTCAGGGATTTGATTTCCCACAGGGCACTCACCAATTGAGTTGTTTTCCTGGTTTTTCATTACACTGAGCTGTTACAATGACTCTTCCCAGGGCACCCAGCAGACACTTTGGAGGAAGAAAAGAACAACAAACACCAGCAAAATTCATCTCAGCAGTCCCATAGCTCCAGCTCAGGCCCTGTGGGTCAGGTCTTGCTGCCTGGTTTTATTTGCAGTATCTGCCTCTGCTGGGCTTAAAAACTGCCCGATAAACCTGGATTTGCAGAACTCTCAGGTCAGAGACAATGGCCCATGGCAGTGGTCCTGCCTGGTGCAGCATTCCCATGGGATTTTATTTATTCCCTGGAATGTTTTTCAGGGCTCAGAAGGATCTGAACTGGTGAGTTTTACACATTCTTAGGTGAACCCCTGAGATGAGGTGGGTTAGTTCACAGCCTGCTACACCAGACCCAGATCCTGCTGGGATAAAGGGAACAAGAAATCATGCAAAATCCATTCTTCCTCACAGCAAGTGCTGGCTTTCAGCTTTTAAAAAAGTTCAATGTTACCAAACCTTTACATCAAGATTTTCAGTTTGACTAAAAGTTTTGGGCCATATTAGGTGAACAAACACAAATAATTAGAAATAATTAGAAATTCCACAGCAAGAACACATCCCATCCCTGCTGTCCATGCGTCCAACTCCTCCTAGAGAGCTGGGCTGTCTGCTGTCACTGGTCATGGCACGTGTGGTCCCACAGGTAGTGACCACAGAGGAGAGCAGAGGAATGGGGCACCAAGGGGGTAGAGCTAAGAGGACCTGACTGGCATTTCTAAATCCCAAATCAACATTATTGCACTTTTATGTCTTTTGGGTTTTGACAGTTCACAGAACCATAGAATCATGGAATGGTTTGGGTTGGAAGGGTCCTTAGAGCTCATCTCATTCCACCCCCTGCAGGGACACCTTCCACTATCCCAGGTTGCTCCAAGCCCTGTCCAGCCTCATGGGGGGTTGTTACTTTTAGGTCTTTCCAGCACAAACCATTCTGTGATTCTGATCTGTGATGGGTGGCATTTTTCTAGGAAGGACCTGTTGAATCTACCTATGGCTTTTTTGTGATTTAAGATATATTAAAACCATTAAATATAAGCATTTAATTTTTGGACAAGACCCTATCAGGGTAGGACAGGATCACAAGGAGTCCAGAGCCTCACCATTGTGATTAAATCCTGCAGTGTGGGGCTGCCCTGAGCTCTCCTGTGCTTCGTCCTCAGGCCGAGGCATTTTGCACTGAGAAAGAAATTGGAAAGTTGTACGATTTGCTGTAGGCAGTAGAAGTCTCACAGCACCCCTGCACCTCCCCATGTCAAGGTGGGGGTTTATTTTCGGGGGGTTCTGCTGAATATCCCCTCCTCAATAACCCGTGGCAGGGAATGTAGTGAGCGTGGCCAGATGTTACCGGACTGTTTTCATCACTTTTCCATTTCACGCCTTCCAGCCTCACTGATGTTCCTTCTGCTCTCTCATTAGCAAAACAATACTCTTACAACACTCTAGGGCCTGTAGCTTGATTGGCTCCTTTATTTTCAGAGCTTCACAGGAGCAGGAACAGCCTTCAGTGGCGGAATATACAGAAGGTGAATGTTTTTTCCTAAAGGTTTTTTAGAACTGACCGGTGAAGAGCTCCAAGTGCTGGGACATTGCACAATCTGTTTAGGCCAAATATCATAGTGCCATTACAGGAATTGGGAATTTTCATATTTACTGCAAGAAGACCAGAAGAAAGTCAGTAACTTCTTGCACAGACTGGATTTAAGAGGGCAGACACTAACCTGGGTCTGAAGTGACATCCACAGCATGAGACAACCTGAATTGGAAGGGACTCACAGGGATCATCCAGTCCAACCCCTGGCCCTGCACGGACACCCCAAAATTCCCACCCTGGGCATCCCTGAGAATTTTTCCAAACACCCCTGGAGCTCTGGCAGCCTCGGGGCTGTGCCCATTCCCTGGGGAGCCTGGGCAATGCCAGCACTCTCTGGGGAAGAGCTTTGCCCTGGTATCCATCCTAAACCTCACCCCCCCACTCAGATCCTATTGCTGATCACCAGAATCTGTTGGATTTGTTGGGACTGGGTATGTTGGGGCATTTGTCTGGGGTTTCTGGACATCCAGAGGATGTTGCAAGAGTTACTCCAGCAAGGACAGTCAATGTCTGGAAACTGCATGGAAGACACCTTGCAAACACCTTGCTTGGGCTGAGGGACAGAACCTTGCCATGTGCTGAGGTGACACAGAGCGTTGTCAGCTCACCCTCTAAGGATGCATTAACCTTAATATTAAGGGACAGTCTTAACTACAGAAGAAACAGTGCTGAAAAGGTTAAGAAGGCACTGAACTCTATGACCAGCCTTCCAGCAGGGAATATAGACTAAATTAAATTAAAATGGAGTAATAAATCATGAAAAGTGGAAATGAGGGACAGAAGAGCATGAAGCAATGAACAGCCCCTGGCCTGTAAACAGAAGATAAAAATAGGCCAAAGAGATAACATCAATCTGAAGGCTATTTCCAAAACATCACATCCCAAAAGGCCTCAGACTGACATTTTGGGGAGAGCTGGCCATTTGAAGAGGTCCTCTCCAAGGGCACTCCCCAGGGTGCAAGGGCTGCTGCTGTGTGGGCAGCAGGCAGTGAGCCAGGTCCCTGGAGGACCGGGGGGAACGTGTCCCTTGGTTTGGGGACTTAAGAGCTTTTGTCATTGCACATGGTGGTGGGGACTCTCATTTTTGTGTCCAGGCTGCTTCTGGACAGATCCACACAGTCAAGGCCTCCTGGTGAGGCTCTGATGGAAATACTTTCTGGACTCTTTGATCCCTTTTTTTCTGGAGAACACCCCTGTAGAGAGCCAAAAACCAACCCCAATGTTCTTCAGACCTTTTCCCTGCACTTGCCTTTCTTGTGTCAACAAGTCCTGGAGATGGGGACAGTTGCTCTCAGGTTGCATGTGCTGATCAGAACCAAATCCTGGATGTTTCCTGCTCCCTCTGTCCACAGGCTGCACCTGCTGGTTGACTTGGATGGGAAGCTCTTGGGATGGGGCCATCACCCTTTTCAGACCCACTCCTGGGAAATACACTAGCAGCATTTCTTCTTCTAAGCACCGTGATCTAGATAATCTCCTGTGGGAATATTAGCAGGAAGAGGCTGTGCAGTCAAAAATCCTGTTCTTATTCAGTATTCCTCAGTGGGATTCTTGCAGAGTTGGTCCATTGGGATAGAAGCTCCCTGGAGGAGTCTCTGGAGCATTAATGCTCTGCATCCTCACTAGCAGCCATAGGCACTGTGGGAAAGCAGCACTGCAGCCTTTTGGGGGTACACAGTAAAAATCCCTGGCTTGTTTTGCACCCAAAGTGGTTCTCTCCAAGGCCACATTTTCTGCTCTGCAGGGAGCCTGTCTGAGATGCCAGTGAGATCCCATCCACAAAACACAGCATCCATGGCCAGAGAAACTGAGGCATGAGTAGCAGAGTGCAAAATTACTCTGACATGGGGAAGAGGAGAGCTGTGAAGGAGAAAGTGGTGGGCAAAAGGTATTTCCTTCCTGAAGGGGTCAGAGCAGTGTCCAGGAGAGAGGGCAGGAAAGTCCAGCACGTCCATCAGCTTGCCCCTGCATGGCTGAAGGGTGGCTCAGGAGGTATCTCTGGGGAGAGGGAAGGGCAAGCCAAAGCCCAAGGCAAAAATACCAACCTCTACAGTCAGGAGCTTCAAGAATACAGCTGGAAGAGACCACATGAATCTTTTTGTGAGGCTGGTGGTGCTCAGCGAAGGTGGCAGCCTGTTCTCAGCCACAAAACCTCAAGGGTATTCCAGCAGTGTGTCTCCAGTGTGCTGCTGTTCCTCACCTGGAGCACTGCAGACCCAGCCTCAGATCTGAGTTGGGGAGGGAGGGACGGGGCTTTCCCTTCCCCCATCCCACATTCACAGAGGCACAAACGCAGGCTCAGCGGAGTCTGGACCTGTTTTCATTTAATGGCATTTTAACCGTGCCTCTCTATTTGGCCTTTCAGCCTTGGCCAGCTGACGGGAGGCTCCCCATCAGCCTTGGGCTGTGCCAGCAGCCTTCTCGTGACCCTGCTGCCACCCCTGCGGGGGGGTGATGGCCCTGACCCTGCGCTGGGGGGGGCAAAAACGCCCTCCCGGCGGCCGGCCGGGATCTCATTCCAGCTCTGCCGGAGCGGGGAAGTGAGAGCTGAGTCACCGGCAGGTACAGACAGTGACTGTGAGTCACCGGCACAGCCCCGCTCATCATCCCGGCAGGGCTCCGGGAACGGCAGCGCTCTGGGAACGACAGCGCTCCGGGAATGCCAGTGCTCCTGCAGTGCTGGTGCTCCGGGAATGCCAGTGCTCCTGTGCTCCTGAAGTGCCAGTGCTCTGGGAATGCCAGTGCTCCTGAAGTGCCAGTGCTCTGGGAATGCCAGTGCTCCTGCAGTGCCAGTGCTCTGGGAATGCCAGTGCTCCTGAAGTGCCAGTGCTCTGGGAATGCCAGTGCTCCTGAAGTGCCAGTGCTCTGGGAATGCCAGTGCTCCTGCAGTGCCAGTGCTCCTGCAGTGCCATTTCTGTGGGCAGTGCCAGGCTGTGGGCCATGCCAGCGCTCTGGGCAGTGTCTGCACTCCCTCTTGCAGGTGTCCTGGCTGTTTCCATACTCCTTGCCAGGCTCTGGCACTGTCCTTGCAGCTCCTCTGCCCTGTGCTGGGGGGACACCCAGCACGTCCCCTTGGCAGAGGTGGCTGCCCACACCTACCACGTGCATTGATGGCTTTAAGCTGAAATTCAGAGTAGGTTTAGGTTAGGTATTGGGGGGCAATTCTTTCCTGTGAGGGTGGGGAGGCCCTGGCACAGGGTGCCCAGAGCAGCTGTGGCTGCCCCTGGATCCCTGACAGTGTCCAAGGCCAGGCTGGACAGGGTTTGGAGCAACCTGGGACAGTGGAAGCTGTCCCTGCCCATGGCAGGGGGTAGGAAGGAGATGAGCTTTGAGGTCCTTTCCAACCCAAACTATTTGGTGATTCTATGGTTCTAAATCCACACAGAAATGTAAACTGGCATCTGTTCCCCTATCAAACCCCAAAGTCCTGAGCTCTCACCTGCATGAGGGACCCTTTCTGTCCCCTGGTTCATCCCGCCATCTGCAATTCACCCCTTCTCCCCAGCTGAACAGCAGAGGCTGTGAGGACATGTGGCCCTTTAGGGTCCCTCAGCCTCAGAACAAGCACCTCATCACAGACAGAATGGAATTTATTTTTTTTTTCCTTGAGAGCTTGAGAAAAGATCTATTTCCCCTGTCAGGCACTGAGGGCAGCATGTCTACAAGGAAATGTTCAGCTGGGGTAGCACTTCATGTTTCTGATTCTTGTTTCAATGTGTTGATTTTAATTGATGAAATCAGGCTCAGGGAAGAAATGTGCTCTCACCTGCATCAGGTGCCTGGCCAAGGGAGCTCAGCCTGTGTTAGTGCAGAGGGTGCCTTGTCCTCTGGCACTGCTCTGTGCCCATGCTGGGGACAGATGCTCTTTCATGCCAGTCTCTCCTGAAAGCTTTACTTTTACAGAGTCATTTTAAGCCAGATGAATTAAACAATAAAACTCTTGAAAAATTAAAGGAAAGGGTAATTTAACACAGAGTTAATAAAGGTAATAAATAATCTGCTGAGTAGCTGGAGGACAGACATGGCTGGAGCTTTCGTTTGAAATTTTCACATCCATCTTTCCTCACCCACCTTCTGTGATAATTTCCCCCACCTTCTGCTCTCATCCTTTCGCATCCAAGGTGCCCAAGCACTTCCCATTCTTCTGTGTACAGCAATCACCTCACTCAGCCCCAAAATACATCTGTAACTAACTAATGCTAACTAATATTGCACAACAGATCAAGCCTAGAAGCAAAGGATGAACCTGGGTTTGGCTTGCAAATAAGCTGGGTTGTGTGGGATGACCCAGCCAAGCTGCAATTCAGACATAACTTCCTCAGCTCTGTATCTGTGAGTGAGATGGCCCATGTGGGTGTGACTGCACTTTGGGAAGCCACAGTCCTGGCCTGGCAGCACCAGCCAACACTGGGCTGAGCAATGGGCTTGATCTTGGCTTGGCACCTCTGCCAGCAGCACCTTCTTGACATCTTCATATTTCCAGGAAACCTTGGAAGGGGCCCTAGCCTGCCAGAGAGCTTTTTTGAAATTGGGAAACTAATCATAGTTTAAAAAAATGGTATTGTTGTCTCTGTGCAGCACATTCCATGCACACAGAGGGGTCAGTGCTGCAGGGCTGTAAGGGGACCCTAGAGCCTGCACCAGACTGTGCTGCTGATCTGTGACAGCACAAACAAGGACCCCCGCTCCACCTGGCTCATCTTGGGGTGACACAGGGGCACAGGTGGCACTGGGAAGACAAGCACCAGGAGAAGTTTATTGCACTGAGGCTGGTGAGGCCCTGGCACAGGTTGCCCAGAGAAACTGTGGCTACCCCATCCCTGAAAGTGTTCAAGGATGGGATTGGATGAGGCTGGGAGCAAGCTGGGATAGTGAAAGGTTTCAGGGGGTAGGAAGAGGTGATCTTTAAAGTATTTTCCAACCCAAACCTTTCTGTGGTTTTATAATTCTGTGACCCTGTTTGGTGATGGGAATGGGCTGGCCTTTCCCAGAAGACCTGGTCTGGGGCCAAGTCAGCATGGCCAAAGCAGCCAGAACCCCATGCACCCAGAGATGTCACCACGAGCAACACTTGCTGGTGTCTCCCTCTGTTACAGGGTTTTCATGTCCCAGCAGCCTGCACAGCCCCACAGATGTGCTGCCAAGCACGTCAGCAGTGTGGGTAATGGGAATGTGTCCCCATGTCCATGTGGTGCAGGCCACAGGGTTGGGAACAGGGAGATAGCAGCAGCAGTGAGCCCCCAGACCCCTCCCATCAACATTGCTCCTCGCTACCATGGCAAGGGTTTCAAGCCCTGCCAGGACTAACAGCTCTGTGCTCAGCAGCCTCAGCAGCACTAGTGAGGCTCTGCTGTTCCCCAAGGATTATTCCTCCTGTTCCTCCACCATCAAAGCTCTCCAGTAAGGACAGGCCCGACTGAAGCGGCTCTCCCGCAGGGAGGGAAGGAGGTGCTGGCCATGAAAGCTTTAAGCTCATTAGCTGCCAGTGGAACAGTAATTAGGTTGATTTGTGCAGGAAGCACAGTGGGAGCAGTCTTTCTTCGTCAGACAACACCAGTAGAGAAGGGAGAGCTCCCATCACCCCTCTGGTGCAGAATAAAGGAATAGTACTGAGGAAGAAAGAGCATGTTGAATGCCAGCTCTGCCACAGAGATCTTCAGCAGGCTCAAGAGCCACTGCCCCATGGAAAGGGACAGGAGAGTAGGAGAGAGTAAGGGCTGGCTCTGGGTGGTCCCCAGGTCCATGCTGGCAGGGCAGGTAAGAAGGAGGATGGTGCAGTGGTTGAACCAGCCTGGATCAGGCTCACCTACCCCAGATCTGCACTGACTGTCCTGCGTGGAGTTTCACTCAGGGCTTCTGCTTCTCACTCAGAGTGCCAGCAGCGGAGAAAAATCCAACAGTGTGCCACAAGAGAGCCCCACTGCTGGAACAGTGGGCAGACACAGGGGGCTGCAGCATCACTGCCCTGGCTGAGGGTCTCAAAGGACCTTGATCCCCATTTTGCCCCTCCAGCCCTGCCCCACATGGCACCAGGCAGGTGTGAGCTGGCTTGGGGCATCCTTCAGAGCAGGCAGCAATGAAGAATGGGACCCCCAGTACCTGTTTTCTAACAGGCATTAAATATTCTCTGAGCTTCCTCAAGTGGGGCCACACACCCCCCAACCCATCCTCTGCAGTCCTCAAGCCTCCAGGATGGGACCCGACCTCAAACCCCATTCTTCTCTCCAGGGAAGAACATATTAGCATATAATCATAGAGTAACATAATGATTTGGGTCGGGAGGGACCTTTAAGATCACCTAGTCCAACCCCCTGCCATGGTTAGGGGCACCTTCCACTAGACCAGGTTGCTCCAAGCCCTGTCCAACCTGGTGCAGAACAGGGAAATTTAACAGATTATCACAGGCAAAACCAGAGAATGGCAATCTGGCCTTTACTCCTAATCCCAAAAGTTTGTGGGGTTTGAGACAGAGGAATGTTTCCTGCCCACACTTCCAGCAAACTTCTCTCCTGCTCATGCATAAGCTCCTTCCTGAGCTGTGGCTGGCACAGCAGAGGCACCAGTGCAAGTGCCACATGCCTTTTCCTGTACCACCCTCCCTGTCCCCACAGGATATTCCTGGTACAGGCTGTTTTCCTCATGGCTCTGGAGGAGAACAATAGGGGCCCTGGGCTGTGCAGAGATGTTGTGGGGCTTTTTCTGGAAAGCTGTTAGCTGAAGGCTGCAAGGGAACATAGCGAGGTAATTGGGGAAGATGAGCCTAATCTCTTTTTTTTTTTTTTTTTGTGAAAAGGGTGTGAAGAAGAGAAAAGGAGATGTACTGGTAAATTACCATCAGGGCTGCTATAGTAACACGGCTTTAAAGATTGCCTCGTTGGCCTCCTTGGGGCTATAGTAAGCTCTTCAGATTGTTCTGTAGTTTTCCACTCTCTCCTGGTGCAGGCTGGCCAGGGCTGCCGTGTGCCTGCCAACCATGCCAGCCCACAGTGCATCCACCACCACTGGCATCCCAGCCGTGCCAGTGCCAGCCCTGGGTGCAGGGAAGGCTTAGGGGAAGGAAGGGACTCAGTCCCAGGTAAGTTCGTTAAATTTCTCCCTTCAGGCTCACAGAGAGTTTCAGGGAAGTACCTTTACTCACTTATTACTTTTTTTTTCTCCCCCATTCATTACCCTGACTCATTTCCCTGTAGGGAGTCAGAGGCCCCAGACAAGGCAGCTGGTGCATCACAGGCTCCCAGTGCAGCACCAGACGTGGGAGGATGGGAAGCAGAGTCTGAGGGGATGTGCAGCCAGAGCCTCCCTTGGCCAGCACAACACCCTGACCTGAGCCTTGTCCTGAGCCTGGAACTGAGCCTTGTCCTGAGCCTGGAACTGAACCTTGTCCTGAGCCCTGACCTGAGCCCTGACCTGAGCCTTGACATGACCCTGACATCAGCCTGGCCCTGAGCTCTGTGCTGGGCCCTGTCCTGAACCTGCCTGCCCCCTTTGGCCCTGCCAGCAGGTGCTGGGGTGCACAGTCCTCACAAAGGGCTGAGCAAGCACAGAGCCATGAGACTTGAGGGGGTAGTGTTCACTTGCTATAACTGTGCCGTTCCCTAAGAGTCGCTTCCCACCCCTAAAGGGAACAGTTTCCCTCCTCTTTTTAAAGAAAAGCCCCAAATGTCTGTGCAGCAATGCAGTGGCCCCAGTCTGAAGTGCTATCAGATGCCTCAGATGTGACCATGGGAAAGAGTTTTTTCCTCCAATCTCACATCCAGCTGCTAGAATTTGCCCCATGGACCATTTCTATTTCTGAGCAATTCCCCAACCCTCATTCCTGCAGAGCTGCTGCTCTCCTCTGCATCCTTGACAGCTGCCCTTGTTTCCAGCACAGTCAGGCTCCGGGTCAGATGTGTTGCTTCAGAGTATTTGCTGGACAAATAAGATTTAACAGGATTTTTGGCTCCAGGAACTACTCATGAAGTCCTGTCCTCTCCTTCCACTCATAAAAATATTTAATTTCTCTTCAACACCAGCTTAACATATGTGGAGGCGTCTGTGCTCTATGCCTTTGTTTCTCTGGAATTCACTGGGATGGAGAAATGCTAATGTATCATTTCTGCAGGAGGGAGAATCTGTTAACAGCCAACCCCCTCAAAGGACCCCAGATTAATTTAGTAAAAACAAAAGGCTGTGTGAATTCTGGGGTGAATTCAGTGAATTCTGCAATGAGGGATGGGAACTCAATAGGTGTCCTGGTCCGTGGTTTCACACGTTGAAGTAATTTCACTGCAGATTCATAGAAATAATTGGTCTTATTCTTATTAAAATAGCACCTAGGGTGAAATTTAATTTCAGATGAGATGTGTCCCTGTGCTGAAGAATTCAGGGTCTTCTAGATATGTTGCAATATTGAAAACAAGCACAAGTGAATTAAGATTTGTCTCCCAACACATTTCAGCCATGCAGTCCCTCAGAAGCGGGGAGCACCAACGCTTTCTGTCCCTTGGGCACACATAGCCCCAGCAAGGAGAGGAAAGCTCCTGCCTTCTGCAGGTGTAAATCTCAGCTGCAAGCAGCCCTGGATTGTCAGACACAGGTGTTCCCCCAGGGGATAACACCACCCCTCTGGGAGGCAGCCAGTGCCCTCACACTTGTGTGCTGCAACTGGAGAAATTCCCCTTTGCCACAGAGCCAACCTGGCCCCGTGCAGGAGGAGGGAGCAACTCTCCCAGGCTGCCATTCCTCAGAGCACAGAGCATGAGCAGCCAGACTGTGGGAGAAGGATATTCCTAGTCTTACTTAAAAGCCACTATTTTTTTTCTTCATGTTTTAATGAAAGAGTGCCCAGAAGGTTCTTCTGTTTCTGTTATGAAATTTTTCGACGCTTACCAGGATGTGGCTGTTATTCATCTGTTTTCAGGCTTGTGAGCTGAAGGATAAAGTTTTATTAACATCTTCTCAGAGGAAAGGACTCAGCCTTGGGGTTCCATGCATATTCAATGCTAAACATGCAGGCATATTCCTCTTGACATTTCCCTTGGTTTATTTATTGCTGAGAACAGGAATCTTCCCATCCTCTTGTTTAAGCACTGTGCAATAACCAGATGGAAAAGTGCCCTTGGCTATGAGAGAGAGAGATCTGAAGATCTGACATGGAAGTTTTGCTCTCTAAGAAACTCTGCTGCTGGTTGCTAGCAGCTGGTGTTGGGTTCGATTTCTCCATGATGATAAGGCAGTAAATGTAAGGAACTTTCTTCTTGGAGACAAAAGATGGCTTTGCCTTTAGAACTGGACATCTGGAACTGGTTCCCATTTTTGCTGTAGATCCCACATGTGACTTTTCCAAAGCCTTTGCTTTTCATCTCGACATCTCCTGCTGAAGCTCTGAGCACTAGGCCAGGGACTGCAGTGCCTTGTGTCAGAAGATGGTGATTTAAAAGACAGCCCTTGGATGCTGTGATAAGGTCTGGTGATGATTCATCCTAAATGGAAGCCATCCCTTTTTGGCAGCTGGCACAGCTGCTGCCCTTTGAAATGCACCTCTCCAACCTGTGCTCTCATGGGAGACAGGACTGACACTGAGGAAGCTTTTGTGGCACAACCCTCACTTGCAATTTGTAAAGATTTTCAATTGGCTGGGAAAGGCTGAAAATAGCTCTCTAAAAGCTTCCCATTGCTCCTGTCTCACTCTTCCCTGTTGTGTAAGAACAGATGAATGTTTCTCTCCTGCTAGGTCCCCCAAACTTCAGAGAAATTCAGTATCAGGAGACTGTTAATCTGTGGGTCCTAACTTTTCCTGAAGTCTGGCAGGGTTGGAGACAGCTCCATCTGGAAGAAGGGAGGGATGGGGCTGCACACACTTCTCTTTAGGGTAGGCTTGTAGCAGTTCAGCCCATCCTGCTGCTCTGGAGGCTGCCTTCCTCCATGAAGCTCCAACCTTACATCCAAATTAAACCACTTAATCTCTTTAATTCTTCAGGCTGTAGAGACAAAAAGCTCTACATGTGGAATAGAGTGTAAATAGATCCATCAATGTCTGTCTCCAGGCTGCACAATTGATGTGCTTCACAGCGCCTGGCTAAGAGGAGCAAATGCAGATGCTGGGACAAGTGACTGACCCAAGTGCCCATCTGTTTATCCAAGGAAGGAAGGCAAGGTGTGTGAGCTGGGAATGGGTGTTTTACCCTTTCAAATGGCACCTGAGGGAACTTCAGTTGTGTCTAAAAATATTACAGTATAAGCCCACTGCACATCACAGGAGCTGTTTTATGTTATTCATCTTCATCTTGATGCCCACATTGTCAGTATTAGGTTTTTTGTTTGTCACTTTTGCTTGACAAGAAGATGTCAAGTTGGTATTTAATGCAGCCTTGAGAATGTTTATTGCATATTGGGCCATCACTTTAATGTTCATGAAGTGCTGGGCTGCAGAGCAGTGCTATAAACCAGGGATGAGAGCAAACCCCAGCAGCAGAGGCACAAACTGCAGCTTTGTGCCAGATGTTTCTCACCACAAACTGCTTTGTGGTGGTAGCAAACTCAGGCTGGCCAGGCAGCATGCCACCCATAAGCAACCCCTCCTAAAACATAGAATATATTGAGTTGTCCAGGGAGTACCCATGGCCCTGGCGCTGCCCAGGTCACAGGTGTTGGTGCTGGAACTGGGGTTTCTAGCTGGATGGCTCAGGTGAATGCTTTTACTGGGCTTCTAACACTTGCCTGAATTGGGGGCTACCTCTGCCAGATCTTAAGCTGAAACAAATTTTGGCCCAAGATTAAATTAGAGATTCTCTGGGGGTTCAGAGAATTGGACTGGCAGTGCTCTGGCCCTGACACAGGATGACCATGCCTCTGCTGGCAGAGGCCATGCCCGGGGCTGTCCTCCTGCTAATGGAACTGAACAGAGAGGAGACTCAGCCTGCCCACTGTCATGCTGAGTTCTCTTGGTACATTCCCAGGAGGAGCCTGTTAATCCCATTGACCTGGCTTGATTTCAATCAGCACAGGAACAGTCTGCCTACACAGGTTGTTCTGATACCGTTATTTGGCTGCAGCAGGGGTTCCCATCTTTTTTGATATTTTATATGTGTTTTGGAAATGCAGTGTCACAGACGCCTTCTGCCTTGGCAGTCCTACACATCTTGTTCCCAGTGTCCATCCCTGGCAATGCCCTGGCTTTTTCTTCAATAACAGAATTTTTAGTCTTACAGATTTGGGATATCTGACCCTCTCTGTAGCCTTGGAGCCCTTGATGAAGACACAGCACCTTCCAGACGGATGTCAGTAAAATGTCCCCAGGTGACTTTGAGCAAAGAGAAATTCCTAACCATTAGACCTGTGCATGCACAGGTGCACTCAAAGGATGGTGGTGGCCCCATACTTCAGTGACGTGTGCGCAGTTCTGGATGCCAAAATAGAAGAAAGATATAAAGCAATTGGAGGGTGTCCAGGGCAGCGCTATGAAATGGGGAAGAGCCTCAAGTGGAAACCATCTGAGAACTGCACTTGGACTGTTCATCTGGACAAGACTGAGGGAAGACCTCCCTGCAGTCCACAACTTCCTCATGAGGGGAGGAGGAAGGGCAGGCACTCCTCTCTTCTCCTTGCCAGTGATCAATGACAGGACCTGAGGGAATGGCCTGAAGTTGTGTCAGGGGAGGTTTAGGTTGGGTATTGAAAAGGGTTCTTTCCCTAGAGGGTGGTTGGGCACCAAACCGGCAGCCTAGGGAACTGGTCACAACACTCAGCCTTGACAGCAATCACGGAGTGTTTGCACAACACCCCGAGACACATGGTGGGATGCTTGAAGCTGCCATGGCCAGGGCCAGGAGTTGGACTTCAATGATCCTTGTGGGTTCCTTCCTCCCCATGTTCCCTGGGAGCAGAGCTTGACCCCCACCTGGCTGCTCTCTCTGTAAGGGAGTTGAGGAGAGTGAAAAGGTCCCCTTGAGCCTCCTCTTCTCCAAAACAAGCCCTCCAGCTTCTTCAGCCCCTCCACAGGGGACATGAGGTCCACACCCTTCCCCAGCTCCATTACACTATCCTGGGTATGCTCCAGCCTCTCAATGTCCTCCCACAATAGAGGGGTTCACAGCTGGACACAGCACTGCAGCTGTGGCCTCACCAGTGCCCAGCACAGGGACACAAGCCCTACTCCGGCTCCTTCTCCTGCTTCTGCCATGGCTGACACAGGCCAGGGGCCATTGGCCTGCCCACCGGGGCACACCTGGCTCTGCTTCAGCCACTGTCCACCAGCAGGCCCGGGGCCTTTCCTGCTGGGAGTTGCAGTGGCTTCTTATGGCCAAAGGGCAGCACCTGGCAGGCACTTGGGCCTCTGGAACCTCCAGAACCAACTGGGTCGGGGGGCTCTGCAGAGTCTTTCCACCCTTCAGCACCCCACAATCCCACCTCACTCAGTGTGCTCACCCATCTGCCCATGGGACACTCCTCTGACAGATTATCCAAACAGATATCCAATAGCCCTGGGCCACACTGCAGCCATCCCAGGGGAACAGCAGCAGGGCCAGACACCAGCTGGCAGCAGCAGCAGTGCCCAGCCCTGCCCAGGCTGGGCCATGAGCCACTTCTGAAGCCAGCCCAGAGAGAGTCTGTGTGAGCCATGGCCAGGGACAGGGCCTTGTCCCAGGGCCTTGGGTGAGCCGAGGTCCAACCCTGGGCCTCCACCCAGCCTCCACAGACATGGACCAGCACATGGGCTCTCCTCCATTTAGAGGCAGCCAAAGGATTCCTGCTAAGGCCTCACCACACACCCGGACAGGCCCTCCATGCATTAGGCTGCCTGAGGGCAGCACCCCGTGCATAGGCCCCAGAGGTGGCCCCTCTCGCTGTCTCTTACAGCACCTCAGGGATGCTCCTGCCTCTTCCCTGCTGACCCAAGGGCCTGTGACAGCTGTCTAGGGCCAACCAGACACTTCCCAGGGCTTTTAGGGACCCCATGTTGATCAAATAAATACTTCTTTGCAAGATGGAGGCAAGACAACGGTCTGACTTCCAGCTGCCCTAAACACTCTCTCAAATCCTGCTGTGACACCCAAGCTCAACTTTACTGCTGCGCTGGAGCCTTTGTGCAAAACCAGCCATGGCTGTGTCCCCTTTGGGATTGTACACTCAAATAACACAGCAGTGTATAGAAAACAGCAACTTTATTGAACTAGACTACTCGTTCCAGCTTCAACTAAGGGGTGAGAAAACATGACTGGGAAGCCTATGCCTAAAATACCTAAACTTGAACTCNGTCTGGGAACGGGCCTCTGCCGGGAGCTGCG
>WEIU01003272.1:0-52530 GCA_013389925.1 Aegithalos caudatus
CGGCCGTCTCCCCGCCGGGCAGACGGTGCCCGCCCCCGCTGCGGGGGGGCAGAGAAGCGGGGGAGACCCCGACCCTCGTGATCCCCGGGCGGCGGGGGGAAAGAGCTCCCGCCGCGCTTGGCTGGCTGGCCGGGGCTGGGGCAGCTTTTCCTGTGTCCTTGCAGCTCAGCTCGCGAATTCCGAGCTCTTGAGATACAGGTGAGGCCGGCCAACAAAAAGGTGTACGCAGAGAGATGAAAATAAGTTCGTGATTTTGTGGGTGACTGAAATAATGTCTAGGGTGCCTTGCGGCCTAAAACAAAACAAACAAATCTACTGTGTCTTAGCTGTCAATGTTGTGTGCTTGAAAGATGAAGAAATCGCAGAAACCACACGATCTGATTCATAGTTTTAGAAAGCCGCATCAGGTTTCTCCCGTTTTCTAAAGAGAGAAAAAGCCCCCAAACTGGTAGGTACTTGATCGGTCATAATACTACAGTGTTGCTAGTTCTCCAAAGTTTACTTTTATATCTTAAAAAATATATCCTGAAATACTTCAATTTTTTAGGGTTTGTTTTTCTCCCCGAAAATGTTCTATTCCACTTTTGTGTGGTATTTCTGAAAAGTGTTTATAGAGACAATTAAATAAAATGAAGTGACAGATTGTCATTTGACTAATCTGTTGTTGATGCACGCAGAAAACATAATTCTCATTCCAAATCCCTTGATACCTATCTGCTAAATGTGATGTATGGAGCAGTAGTAGAATAATTTTTCTTCTCTGCCCTGCTCATGAGTTATGTAGCAGGGAATGCTGACAAAGAAATCTTTTCTTCACATGGAAATGACGGAGTACTGTGTGAATGGAAATGCAAGGAGAAGATGTCATCAGCCTTGAGTCAGTTTTCTAATCAGCAGTGAGCTTGGAATAGCTGGATTTAGCAGCTTGTTTCCTGCAGTGATGTATAGTGAACTCTATGGAAAGGGAAATGAGCTGTAGTCTGTGCTACAGGTTCACTCTGAAATGGATCTGGGAGCTAGGCACGAGTAAGATGAGTCAGTTTTTGTCTAGTTTTTCAAATGAACAGCTTGAATAGATTAGAAGTAAGTACTTTGTCATTTGGTAGATTTGTGATTCCTGTCGTGTGTTGTGACAATGCTTACTCAGCAAGGCTCTATCAAATGATTATGACAAATTTTATCACTTCTGGAAAGCTTATGGGATATATCCAGTGATCTGAAACTTGCAAGTTGAACCTGATGCTCATAATCCATACTATTCAAAGAGTGTGTTTGCTACCTAAAATGTAGGCAGTATTATTAAGCGCCTTGTTATGGGTGTTCTTCATTACATGTTCAGATAATAGCTTTACTTCCTGCAGAACAGGTGTTTCAGTGGCTTCTGAAGTTGGTTACTCAGGAAAGACAGAATTCAAGTGACATGAGCTTAAATTTCAGGACTTTTATTTTTCAGCAAAAATGATACAATTTTATACAAATTAATTCAGGATTTTCTTTAATTAAAGTTTTCTGAGAATATGACTAAGGAGCCAAATACATAAGGAATTTCCTGTAATAGAGTGCCAAAGGACACTTTCACTTCTTACTCTTACTATAGTAGTTGCTGTTCTGCTGTTTTTGTAGTTTCTTAAAACTGCTGCCTGCTTGTCATCTTCAACTATGCAGGTATTAGTGACAGGATTAAAATTTATTGGAAGAGGTGCATATATTATAAAGCACTAGTGGAAAGAATCACCCTCATGTAAATTTATTTTCATTTTTGAATATATTATTTCCCTTTATGTTTGAACAAAGATGTGAATTTGTACCTTAAGTTACAGAGAAGTACTTTGATTTTTTTGCCACAAACCACAGAACAGTTGAGGTTTGAAGGGATCTTTAGTGGATATCTTGTCCAGCTCCCCCAGTCAGCATTGATTTGGCAATGTTTGCCATGAAGATTACTGAAATGTCTGTTAATCATGTGTTTACTCTTTTACCTGTCTAGTTACTGTATTTGCAAATTTGAAAGCATTGTATCATTCAGCAGCACAGTTTCCATTTAGCAGTTCACAATGCTTTTATTAGATGAACTGATAATGGACACTGGTGTAGAAGGAGCCTTGTCATTCTACATTTGTTAAGACAGTGAAAATTTTACATAGATATAAGTTTTTAAGGTCTGAGAACAAGAAGATGACCCAAACTGCATTTTGAAATGGTTTTGATATCTAAATTACTTTTTACCTTTGTAAAAGGTTTTTCTTATTGCTGTGTTACAGTTTAAGAGCAGTGAAGCTAATAAAACTTACTTTATTCAGCTTGTAACAAGTCTGTATCTCATGTCAGGATGTAGTAATGAGTTTTTTGCTTTTTCAGTATTTAAAAATTTTTTAAAAATGTCCTTTATCTTCAACTTGCATTGTTCTTTCCCAAGGCTGTGGTAGAAAATGAGGAGGAGGGAAGGGGTAGAAACAAATTAGGTGTGTTTTTGTTGTACTTCACATTATATGGTGTTTGGTGTAGGATATGAAACTAAATGTATCAACTAAACTGCCATTTGGAGGCTTGAATTTTTGTCATCTCCATGTTGTATTAGATGTGGTTTTACTAAATGCAGTTGACACAGTGTCTTTATTTCATATGTGCCCTAAAAGGAAACAAGTGTCTGGATAACACAGCATCATCCTTTACAAAGGTAGGAAAGGTACACCATCCCTAGGAGAAGTCTTCTCTCTAGTGTTGGGATCACTTACTCATACTGTAAAGATCTTCCCCTGTGAACTGAAACTTGTGTTGGATCATCATTTGTGCTGTTACATATTTTCGGTTGGTGAGAGATTTCTTGTTGAACCGCACCTTTTAATTGCAAGATTTTCTGTTCAGTGCTCTGCTATGATGATTCCAGATATCCTTGAGCATTCCTTTTTTCTCAGACTTGGTGGACAAGTGTTACGAAACAATGGTGTTAAAGATTTCCAGTAAAAATCTAGATTGCCATATGCAAGTTCACTGTAATGTTACTGTAATACTTTCTCCAGTTGTGAGGGGATCATCTCCATGGCAGGGATTTCAGTCTTGGGTTTTTTGGATGGGAGGTACATACAGAGTTTGGATATTACTAACTCAGATTTGTTTAAGGGTGTTTTTCAGGTGTTTTATAGTTTTGGCTTTTGTCTCATTGAAATTCCCTTTCTAGTTAATGAGCAATCTGAGTCTTCTGTGTATCTGCATTATCCATGCCTTTCTGTGAAAAACAGTTTTGTTTATCAAGATGCGTATAAAAGAAACATGAAGGCAAGCTTATAAACTTTGCCTGTCTGATAAGTAGCCACACTGAATATGAGAGTCTTCACCTCGATATTAACTCTTACGTTTATCAATGATAACATGTAGTTCAACTTGAAAAGTTAGAGGTTGCATCTTACTCAATATTTTCCACAAAGAAAACCACAAGAGGTTCGAAAGTGTTTGGTATAGCAGAAATTGTTTTCAGTTGTGTCATCAGTTAATGTTCTGCATGAATTTAGACCTTTGCTTATGCGTACCTGAATCAATAGATATGAACATACTAAGATTTCAATAGAAGAAAATTGCAGGGAGTTTTGTGACAATAATTTCATTTCATGGTTGGGAAGTTATTCTAAAGCTCATACAAAGAATGGTTGTACAAAGAGCATCCTAATTGTATGGATATCAGGAATCATCTGGTACAACTTCACTGATACACATCCTTCTGAAGTATTTGCCATGCATATTTACCTTCTTTTATGCCAGGCAGACATGTCTGATTGGTGAGGAATGTTGTCCTCTGAAGTGATCTGAGATCTTTACTCCTTTTAGAATAAAGCAGTGTTAACACCTTCATTGGGCTAGAATGGGCCATTTCCTTCCTGTAGGTAAATGACCAAAGTTGTTTGGATGAACTTTGAAAATTCTGCTAGTAGCAAAGTAAGTAGGTTCTTGCTTATTTTCAGTTTTGTGTATTCGATTTCTGTGTCATTTTAGTTTTGTGAAAGTTAGCCAATTTCTTTAGCCAGCCAAAGAACACAAATTGTGTACTTTTCCACTTCTCTCTTTGCTTGTACAAATTTTACAGAGTGTATTCTAGGTTACTGATTTTATTGGCTTGTGTAGTATGTGATAAAATTGCAAAACACCATGTAGACATAACAATCCCTGTTGTTCTGAATGAGTCTGTATTGAATCTGAATGCTAGCGTTATGTCTGTCTTAAATGATGCACCTTGGGAAAGATTTAGCCTAAAAAACTACAGGGAGTAAAGCAGAACTGCTTGGGACAGCAGACAAGAAGGAGGAGAAAGAGCAATGTAAAATTTCAAAGTAATTCCATATTTCTTAAATTCCCTTATGTTTGAAAATCAATACTTTTAGTATTTAAGTGGAGACTTGGTGCCAACAATTTCTTCTGTGTGAATGTGTTGGTAATGTTCCATTGAACATGAAGGAATCAATAAATGCTTTTTTCAACAGAAATAAAAAACTTTCACTTTCTTCTCCTTTTGTTAGTAGCTTCATTCATCACATTGCATTTTAAGATTCTGTAACAACATCTTCCAAAATTCAAACTGAAATTGCCATGGTGCTTTATGAAATGTAATTTGGAGATGAACAAGCAATACTGCATTTTCTGCTAAAATTCTTGATCATTACATTTATTAAGATTTGATATTAAATCTTGTGTTACATCTCAGAAAGATCTCAAGCTTTCTGTAGCGTTTGGGTTAATAAAATAAACTCACAGAATTTGACTTCTCCTTTTCAGATTGTTTAACATTATTTTTGCAAATGTATTATAAATCTAATTGCAAATTCTACAGAGATTGTATTTGTACAATTAAAGTTCTGCTGAAGCTTTGTTGAAGTCACACAACTCTTGTGCATACATAATAAAAACTAACACATTTGCACAATCAAGAGGAATTAATCAGCAGCATTTTAGTTTTATGTGATCATTTTCTTTAGAGTTCTCAGAATACTAGTAAGTTTCACAACAAAAATGATCTTGAAGATTGCTCTGTTCAAGTGTCTGACAAACTAGTATGAATTATTCCCTGGGAAGAAAGGATATTTAAATAAAGCCTGTAAGGAATACAGTTCTCTTTTAAGGTCAAGTGATTATGGGGTATGTAAGAATCAAAACTAGCCCACAGTTACATTTTTTAAAAATTTGCTATTTCTCCTGCCAAAGCCTTAGTGTTTTGAGGGTTTTGTAATATGGAAGCAGATTAAAAATCTGTGCTAAATAACTCCAAGAATGAGAGGTGCTTTTTAAAATGTCTTGTTTCATTTTTTCTTTTTTTGTACAAGAAGATGGAGATGAGGGGATGAAGAAGATGAGATAATTTCTGATGAGACCTTAATGGAATTATAAAAATTTATGCAAAGTGATCTAGATGACTGGTTTTTTGAGAATTATGAGAATAATTGCTAACAATTGAGTAATTACTCAGTTATCTCAATAGTGTCTTGGCTTTGGCCACTTGCAAAACAACCTAGGTTTCTCAATCCAGTAACTCCTGTAGAAGTACACCTTTGTGAGGCTGATGCTAACCATGGTTCAGATCTCTTCATTGTCTTCATTTTTGATGAGGAAACACAGGAGAGGAAAGAGTTCCAGCTAGGCTGTGCTTTTTAGTTCTTCCAGCCTCCCACAGATGGATGTACAGGGCTTGCTGGAGGAATGTCCCCAGCACAGATATTATAGCAGCTCTGCTGTGCATCTTCACCATTTAGCTTGAGAACACCGGAGTAGTTTTGTTGTTTTTTTTTTTTCCTCAGAGGTGCTTGCTCCTTCTGACGCCGAAGGAAGCAACACTTGGATCCAGCTACCCAGGTGTGGAAATACACAGGGCAGTGAGTAAGAGAGACTTGCTCAGCATGGCTGATCTGATACACAGGATGCCATGGCAGGGGGAAACGGAACTTTAAGATTACAGATGGTATTAAACCTGCTTATGGGAAAACAAGTGATTCAATCAAGACCTCTGTAAGCAAGAGATGTTTTAAAATGTCTGAGTTGTCTGTATAATTCTTAACCTGATTTTGTAATAGAAAAGTATTAACCTTCCTGAAATGGTATATAAGCTTTCGCTAAAATGAGTAAAATCGAATTCTGATCATCGAATCAGTCTTCCCGTCTCTCCATCAATCGTCAATACCCAGGGATCTGAAAGTTAGGTAGTTTTCTACTTCTGAAACAGTTTTCATGTTGTAGTTTCTTCCATTGCTGGGGGTCTGGAGACGTGGGAAGAATAATTTGTAACTAGGTATCTGTAATTGACTTAGTGATAAATCTCTTAAATGCTGCTCTGATATCCCAACAAACTGCCTACCAAGATCACAGTCCAAGTGTTTGGGTTTTGTTGCACTTCAAAGGGTAAAAATGTAGGAATTAATTATATTTAAAATGAGGCATCTCTTTGGAGTTAAGACAGCAGAGAACTTTTTTTGGGGGAGCTTATTGTACTGAAATTTCATAGCCTGCAAAATCAGACTTTCAGATGTGTGCAAGTCTTTGTAGCACCACCCCAAACACAAAAACAAACCTGGAAGTCCCATTCCCCTACATCTCTAGAGTCAGGTTTCTTTAGTGTGAATTTTGAATAGCTGATGTTGGGACACTGTAAATAGGAACAAATATTGTGAGAAATCTCAGGCTGGGCAAAACAAAACTGAAAAGTTGTCTCCCATTTAAAAATAAAACCCTCCTATGCTACATATTTGGGCTTTCTTCTCATCTTCCACACGTACTTACTGGGTATCTCTGAAATGACTTGGCTATATTATATAGATCTTTCCTACGCGATTAAAATTTTCTTCATAAGCTGTTCATTTAAATAGGACTCCAGTACTGTAATATCAGACAGCAAGGGATATTCTCAGGGGAATCTAGTGTTTTGCTCAGGTCTGTTTCCTTTTGGATTCTGTAGCGTCATGATGTGTAACAAACCGTTGTAACTGCAGTTATCTTCAGCTAAAACTCTCTTACATTATTGTATCACTCCTTTTTACTTGATCCCTTGTATGTCCCCTGTGTCCCGTTCCCTGCAGCGATTCCAGCAGGCTCTGGTGGAGATTGGTTTGCTGTGAATATTCTTACCACCAAAATGAGTACCAGAAGCTTCTCAGAAGCCGTGGCAGCTGACTGACACGTGGAAAAACTCTGAAACTCAGAGGCAGAGTTTTAAAGTAGGTATGTAGTTTATTCAGCGCTGGGCGCGATGCGGGATAGCTCCCAAAGGCATGCGCAGCCCCTCGCTCACCCATGTTTTCTTTTAACCCTTAGAGTGTTACANCTAAACCAGTCTGATCAGGTTCTGGGGTCCGAGGACCCTCGTTATCTCAGCATTTCTGATGATCCTGTATTCTTGTCTCCTGTTTGGTAAGACATCCCTATTGTTCTAACAAACACAGTCCTGCCTCTTCTCTCCCTAGGCAACTAACACAGTACAAAGGGCAGCAAATATTAAGCCATACACATCATCTGAATGTCTATTCTTAATAAATATCTTTTAATTTCTAAGATTAATATCCTCTAGTTTCCAATCTCATGTTTCAGTCCCACCTTTTTAATAAGGCAGTAGATTCTTTTACTCAGTGCAAATTCCAATCTCTACAGTATGTAGAGATTGCCACGCCATTGCCATGTATCTGGGATAAAGAGGTTAATGTTGTTATTCATTGTAACAGTTTCCAAAGCCAATTACAAGAGACAGCACTAAACTTATACTAACTAATATTAGTAATAAAATGATGGGGTGACATCATGTTTCATGACCACTTGCTTTCACTAGGAATAGGGGCTTTATGTCTGAATACTTGCCCTCAGGTAACTTCCCCTCTCCCACCTTTGTAGAGTAAATGTGGTATGTATTTATATAAATTTAGGAGTGAAGTGAGCTCTATAAATGCTACTTGGGTTTCCACTTCTGTTTCTTTTTGTAATTTAAAATTCTGCAAAAAATAATTGTTTGCTATGCAGCTGTGTGTTTTGGCTTCTTTGGGGTTTTTGTAAGTCCTAAACTAAATTTGTAAAACGGGTTTGTGAACTAAATCAGCAATCACATTATAAACACACCTTTATGTGTATTTTCTAAATGTAATCTGAGTATTTCCTAATATCTGTAGGCTGTATGACATTTACTGTTTCTTATTTGCATCTACTTAATTCCTTTTCATTACTTATTGTGTATTATCTCTGTATTGATATATTTGAAGGCTCGGTCAGCTCTAACTAGTTTACAGAAGAAATTGACTGATTTTATTTCTACTTTTTTTGAATTAAAAGAGTTCTTATAGTTAATATGTTATCAAAAAATCTTATTTTGTTGTGAGATCGGATCAGTTAGCATTAAAATAGATACCTGCTAATGTCATATAAATAAATGATGTGGTTTCCAAAAAGCAGGTATTGTTACACTTTTACACTATATCATTATTTCATGATTTTAAATTTCTGAAGTTATTTTTCATCATATGACTTTTTTTTGCATTAGGTACAGAATGTTGTATTTTAAGTGGAATTTAATAGTTATTAACTATAAGCAAAGTAAGGTGGTTTTATTGCTGCATGCAATGGGGAAGTTGTAAATACATTGCCACATATTGTTTGATATATTCAGGATTTTATGTTATCTTGTATTCAACATATCATTAAACCCTGACATGTATAGGATTGTCATGTTTGAATAAAGTTCTTTGGGTTTGATCATATTAGCCATTTCTCTGCTTGCTGTGAGAAGACTTATGGAATAGAAAAGCTTAATATTGGTCTGTGTGAGGGTTTATCATAAATGAAAGGTGAATTGCTTAAGCAATGTTTTACTTGCAACATGGTCATCATTTGTGCAGTGCAAGCTCCTCATTAATGCACAGTGCTTGGCTGTTTCGGTGCAGATCTGCTTCATGACACATAATTAAATAATAATCATTGATAACAGCAGCTGTCTCAGTTCTGCCTGTACCCAAAAAGCAATCAATACAGCTTTTTTTAAATGGAAAAAAAATAATTTCCTATATGTGTTATTACAGAATTGACTAGGGGAAGCATTATGTACTGTCAAGAGAGTTGGTGGGGATGTCATAATTTGAGAAAGTGTGGAACAAGTGTTGAAGCTAGTAGGAGTGTACTAAGATGTCTTTTGGAAGTCACCTGGAGTGGGAGACTGTGCTGAAGTCCTTTTGTGTTGTGATGAAATTATTTGCCAAGTGTCAGTAAAGCAGGTGTATTATTCAGGGCTCCTACAAATGGGGTGGATACTGCACCAGATGTATTACACAAATATGGGTTGCTTTTTGAGTCAAGATCCTAATTAGTGATTTCACTGGAAGGGAAGATCTGGTTTTACACTACGGTAGGTCAAAAAGCACGATAAGTGTTAAGTGCTTGAGGTCCCATATAGTAGCCTGAAAAGTCCCACCTGAAGCTGTAGGGTTGTAGGTGGTGGTATTTTGGACTTGTCCAGTGTGCTATAACTGATGGCCAGCCTGAGAGCAGTAGGTCCAGGCTGGGTGTGTAAACAAGGAAATGCCCTGTCCTTCTCCAGAGGGTTGGGCAATGAGCACCTTCACAAAGTGCTTTGCAGCAGGTGGTGCAGATTCTCTCCGTGCTGGACATCCAACCAGCCATGGAGGCTTCTCCATCTTTCAGTCAGACACCAAATACACACCTGACAATTCTGCAAATGTTCAAAGTGAGATTAGATAAAGTGTGTAGCCATTTGTGTGGAGTGGCCACAATACTGATAGGTAAAGGGGCAATACTTTCTTGTGAACAAATTGATGTTGGATGGTGTAAGAAGGTACCAGTTGGGTGTCTCAGAAAGTGAGGGATATACTTTATCCAGCCAGTTACTTAAAATTAGCTATGTTTTGTGGTGTTAGGCTGGATGAGATTAACTCAATTGTAACAGTATACACTGTTGATCCCAGTACTTCGTTTCTGTGGCAAATTTGACAGAGTTAGTTCTATTTCTCTTTTACTTGAAGTCTTAAAATTTGAAGTAGTATAGTGAGTATAGCTGAATGGTAATAGACCTCCTTCACTCTGTTACTTAGAGTCATGGGAAGGAAACATCTTCCTGAGAAACTCAGTTGAAAAAGACCGTTTTTCTTGTTTCAGAAATGGCATAATATACCTTAGTGATCAAATAAGATGGTTCAGCCAGATGAAATAGTAAAAAAAAACCCAATTATTTTCAAGTTCCATTTCTGCTGTTCTGTTATTGAACCAGTTGCCAGTGCTTAGTAGGTCATGCTTCCCTTTTTCAGAGCCTGTTGTTTAAGCAGTTTAAGTTCATAACAAGGAGATAAGCAAAACTTGCGGCACATACTGTGATTTAATAATTTGTCATTATTCAGGCATACATTTAGAGTCATACTGCTGAAGAAATTTTATTTAAAATACAGGAAGGCACATGTTAGGGGCAGGGAAACCAGTTGTGTATTCAGGAGATGTGCAAAATAGCTGAGAATCTGTGTCCAAATGTAATCTAGACTTCTCTATTTTCTCTACTAAATCCAGAGGTTGGAGATTCTGTTGTCAAACTTGACAAGGCACCCGGTATTCGTTCCAAACCTTTGGGGAATGCTGCTCTAAGCTGCTCTTGTGACTTCAGAAAAGCGTTTTCCCATCTTCTCTTCCTATTTTGGGGGATTTTTTGTTTCTGTTTTCAACTTCTTGGCCATCTTCTCTCCTCCATTCAGAGCTCCAAGCCTGTGATGTTACAAACAAACCTTTAGAAAATAAATATTTTAGGCAAGGAAATAAATGCATCTTTTATGTAGGTTTTGAGTTATTTTAGAGGGAGAGAACTGGAAGAACTGTTGTGGTCCTGACAAAATACATTGATTGTAACTTGCTCCTCTTTAATCCTTAATACTGCACTTTTACTGTACTTTTATGCTTTTCACTAAACTCTTAGTCTGTACTTTGTAAATGAAAGTTGAACCATCTATCTGTAACTGTGTAGGAATATTTAGTGCAGTGTGTGTATAGACATACTCAAAGGAGCTGTGTCAGGCAGCTTATGATATTGATAAATTAATATTTCTGGATCCTTGCATTTAAATTGTAAATATTTTAGAACATTATTCTATTTATAAAATTAAATAATAAAACTGTATTGAAACTCGTACTATCTCATAGTAATTCAAACCTCAGATATGTTTTGAGAAAGGAAGTGTAGTTTGTGAGATTGAAACTCAATCTGTGAAAACAGTTTTGCTAAGAATATCTTCTCACAGCTCACCTGTTGAGAGTTTCCTTCTGTGGCTTTTGACAGGAAGGGTACAGTCTTAATAGGCAGAGATCCTCTTACGTCTGTCTCTTCTCAATAAAGCAGCACTTAGAGCATTTTTCCTTTCACTGGCTGCAGGAGAAGAAATAAATTCAAAGCAACACTCTTGGAAGAATTAAAAAAATGTATATAGAAAAAGTGATGGTCCTTCCTGAATTTTTCCCCGTCCTTCTGCTCCCTGTTGAGAGAGGCTGGCTTCTGTTTGTTTGAAGGACATTGAAAGTAACTCAAAAATGGCTTTCCTGTTGCCATTCTCCTCCTTAATGGTATTTGGATATTTTTCTTGCTATGAAATATGAAAACCTCTTTCTGTAGGTTCTGTGTGTTTCACTGTGATGTGTCTACAGCTGTGACCAGGATAATGCTTAGATCTGTCTACGAGCTGAGAGGCATTTTTGGGTGGCTAAGCAACAGAGAACTCTGAGGGGGACTTCTTTCACAGAGCATGAGTCTCAGGAGACTTGTTGTTCCTCTGTGTGTGTGTAATGGCACAATGGTTTTGCATATGCTGTGTAAATGTGATTTTAAAATGACACCAATTTGTAATTTTTACATTGACCCTTACCTAGAAAGTCAAGAGTGAGAGGTACTACCAGGTGACTAAAAACACACAGTAGCTGCTTTTTTTCTTCTAGGAATTTTGTACAATTTGAGTCAGATGAGACTTTACAATGATTTCTGATATAGGAAGTTTTATATTTTGCAGTTACTGATAGATTGTTTTAATGAGGAAGGTTATTTAGCTCTTCTCATTATTCTTTCTCGTTGAAAGCAAGAATACAATAATAATACAATAAACCAGGAAACAGTAATTCAAGTCCTTTATTACCCTCATCATATTTCTAAACAGAGCATTAGTTGGCAAGGAAAATACATTTATCAATAGCCTTATCTCAATATATTTTTAGTACTGAAATTATGAAACTATAATATTCACAGATTAAATCTTATTGCTTGTGGATAATTTATGACTGTAAGCAATACAGTAACAACTGCAGCATTTCATAAGAAACATATCTAGGAATATTTGCAAATACGTACTGCTTGCATTTTGTCAGGTTAGGTAAATATATTTTCAAAGTTAACTATCCTGGGAATGGTGTAGGGCAGTTGGACTCAAAAAATGCCTACTCTGTTTCAAGCTGTACTTGGAAACTGTTAAGAGAGCTTGCTGACCTTCTTCATCTATTTCCAACATCTCGCCCAGTATCAAGTACTTCATGAGGACCTTGTAGTTCAGTTAGAAGTTGGTCTCTTGAATGGAAAGGAAGTGCTGGAACTGCACCTTTTGGGACATTGCTTCAGGGTGATGTTCCATCATTGAGGACAGCCAAACCCCTTTGCTCTCTGCCTGGAGAATAGCAGCACCAGGAGATTTTGCTAGGAAAGTCGCATAGTGCCAACAGCAGTATTTTCTACTACCTAATCTTGTAAAACTAGACTCCATTCATAAGCAGAAACAATTTTTCATGGTAGATTGAAAGTGTGGTGAAGTATAGCCTGTTCTTAGCTTATGGTACATACAATGCTGTTGGTTTGAAGGTGGAGAACCCCGGGATTCTTGTCATGTTATCTTAAAAGGATGTGAAGCATTTGACGCAGTCACACAGATTGTTTCATTGTATCAGCAACCCCTAGTGCATTTGAAATACAAAGCAATTTGTATGTATGCTTCTAAATAGATACATTTTTTTACCACATGGATATTATATTTAGCTTTCAAGTTTTCATCCAATATTTTATATACCTCCTGCTGCTATGTGTGCCTGTGTATTTCTAATTTGTCATTAAATTCTATGACTAAATCTAATTAATATTGTAAATAAAACTTCTTTTTTTTTGCAAGATTCTAACTAAATACATAGAGAGGTACTCTTATGACAGTAATTTTAGGGGTTTGGGATTTTTTTCTCCTTTAAAAAAATATAAGTGTGAAATAGATTCAATTCTATTTTATATAGTTTAAAATTAATAGTTCAATAGTTTGAGTCAAGGATTGCTTGTTATTCTGAGTGACGCAAAAATTAGAAATATCTGACAATATCTTTTTGTTTATGTATTTATAAATTGAGCTAATGAGATTAAAAAAACTGGGGGGACAAATCAATTCCATTGTACCATTTCTTTCCAGGGTGAAATTTATCTAAGATTACTTAACCCCCAGACCATTGCTTTGAGTTAAATTGTCACTGATATGCAGGATAGCTTTGATTGCTTAATATGTGTTTACTTAAGGTGTGTTTGTTTTTAGGTTCACCAAAAATCTGTCACCTGACAAGATCAACCTGAGCACGTTAAAGGGGGAAGGTCAGCTGACCAATTTAGAACTAGATCAAGAGGTACTTCAGAACATGCTGGATCTTCCAACATGGCTTGCTATAAACAAGGTGTTTTGTAACAAAGCATCCATTAGGGTGAGTGTTTTATTGTGCTGGAATGGTAATAAACCAAATCTTTCCTTTTTTTGTTCTGTCTTTGTAAACTTTCAAGCAACTCTGTATTAGTAGAACATTGTGATAAGTGCTTGATAAAATTTTAAAGAATGACAAAGATTTTATCAGTAATAATTTCTTCCTTATTTTTGTTTCTCATGTGATGATGTACAATGCATCTGGAAATAATGAAAATAAGAACAATTATTTTAATTTTTTTTTTCTTAGTAGAATTCATTCCTGCATGTTTTGAAAATGGGGTAGAAATAAAAGTTTGTATTTGTCCATGGTAGTTAGTCTATCATAATTATTTATTATTCTCTTTGTGTGTTCTCTCTTCATTCCTCTTCATTTATTGCTTTCCCTCTTGTTCTGTTCCCATTTTCAAAAATACTTGAGGGATTCTGATCTCTGTGGGAAATATGGGAAACACAGTAAATAGCAGATACTGTGGTTTTGGTCATTGTGGCTGCTAATAACTGAAACAAGGTGTATCATCTGTACCACATTTTACTAATGTGGGATTAAGAAATGAAGGATGGGTTGTTCTTTACTGAAGTTACACTGTGGTCAAACATTAGCACCTGGTGGGGTTTGTTTATGGTTTTTTAGTGTTCTTTCTTTGCCTTTTTTTCCCCACTATGGGAGGTTGTTCTGATTTTTTTCTGAATGCAGTGAACTTGATGTTTTGTTGCATGCATCCTAAGGAAATGTAGATTTTCTTTCCTCTTAAAGGAAAGAATGTGTAAGGCAGTGATGCTTTTTCTGATGCTTGAAAACTCACTGTTAAAGAGACAGATTGTACTTTGTTCCTCTGTTTTTCTGGTCAGTTATAAGTAGATTTTGAAGTTCAAAGTTTCTAACACCTAGTGTGTGCATAAAGTTACAAAATAGTATGTTCAAATGAACTATATATTTTCAAAGCAATATTATGCTGAATTCAAAAGTTAGAAATATAATTTGTATGCCTAAAACACATTCCATATGATTATTTTACTGTATTTTTAATATTTAATTACTTTAGACTAGTGTTTTCTCTTGTAGATACCATGGACAAAATTGAAAACACATCCCATCTCTTTGGTGAGTTTTGAAATAAATTCCGAAATGTGTGTAGCAGAATCTATATAAAATATTTATATAGTTCTCTTGATGTGATTCTAGAAATAACTGAAACATCAACAGGCCTTTAGTAAGTGTCCTCTGAGTAGCAGCAGATCAAGGCAAAATGCCTTAATGTTTTCCTTGGTAGGTTTGTTTTCTTAATCTGTGGCTTTGATGTAATCACTGTAATGTTTGACTGTTAGCTCATTCCTGTCAAGTTTTTACATGTTAATTTGGGTTTACCTGAAGGGTAATTATTTGGCCAACTAACCCCTTTTACGAGTTCCTGCCCTTCTTTTGGACCTGTCTTTTCTGGGACTTTTCAATTCTACATCTTTACACAGTGATCTCAGCTATAGCAGGTTTGACACACATCACATTTATAGGTTTTTTTTGTAACCACCTAGGATTCAGCCTGGATATAAATAGGAGGTAAAACGTGTAAATAGGACTCAACAACAATTAGAAGTCATGTTAATTCTTGCATTTGTTTTCCTTTGTTCTTTATTTTTAAATATATTAACAGTTGTGGTAGCACCGGAAGTAACTTATTTGATGATGAGTAAACTTTCTCACTTGTGTTTAAGAGTGAATATTCCTTTAGCTGTTATGTTTCCCAGTCTTGCAGTGAATGTGCTTGTAATTCCTTCATTCTGAATCAGACTTGGGAAAGACATGTTGTTTTAAATAATTGATGCATTTGCTAGTGACCCAGTTGGAATGTACTGATGTCTGTACTGCTTCTTCCTGACACCCAGAACTTAAAGTCTGGTATTGCCAAGGTGGGTGATTCAATCTCTTGGCTGTGAGATGCAACTGCCAAATTAGGAACTCAGTTCATGCTGTGCTAATTTTAAACATGACACACTTTGACCTACAGTAGCAAGGCACTGTTTGCTTTGCTCCTGTTGAACTTATATTAGCACTCTTTGAGGCTAAGATAACTTTCAAGGTGACCTTTCTTACATAAAGGTTTCCTTGAAGAAGTGCATTAATAGGTAACCAAACTTCACTATTCAATGGTAGATTGTACAACAGCCTTTTCAATTTCTAAAGGAAAGTTAATTCAGTGGCCCAAGTGTCAAACTATAGCCCTTCATTACATCACTGAACTTCTGGTATTTTGGCAGGGACAGGGGTGGGGGGATATTTTTGCTATTGAGTTGAATTAAGTTGGGATAGCATCCTCTGTTAGCACAGCTTGCTGGTAACTAGAACCCACTTGTCTAGTCCAAGGGCCTCTCATGGACCTGAGTTACCCTTTGTGAGAATCAGTCTGTTAACATAGTGGCATTTAATAACATTTGTTACTAAACATTTGTAGTAACAGAGTTAACATTTGTTCACCCACTTCTGGTTTTACATGATAAACAAGGATAATCTGCAGCAGTTTTTACTCTATCCAACTACAGTAGTTGCTAGTGAGAAAAGACATAGGTCTGCATCCAGATCCATTTTTTGTTACTTCTTTTTTGTATTGTGCAATCTCTTGGAATGACTGTCCTACTGTTCTATGCGCTGATCACGTGGTAAAGGGAATTCTTGAAAGAGAGGTCAAACATCCAATACTGCTAGGATAACTAGGAGAAATCTTGGCTTTCCCCTACCATCCTCAAACTAAGGGATTGGTTTTTCCTTGGTTTTTTTTTTTTTTTCCTCTGTTATTTTCAAGGCAAGATAATCACTGAGACAGCTAAAAATAATTTTAAAATGTCCAAATTTACTGTTACCAGCTATTGCTTCCCTTCAAGCATGAAAATACAGTGAAGTATAAATAAATCTGGACTAGACAGTTCATTAATTTTTAGTTGTAGTCAGGTTTTCATGGATAAGAGCAGAACAGAAAAATGTGGAGTAAACAGATTATGTCAACAGGCATGATTAACACAGTAAGATAATAATCTAGAAGCTAAGGCAGGTTGAGTCATGAAAAATCTAAAATTGAGGAAAAAGAGGGTTTTGGTGTTTGTCTGACCTAGGAGCATAAATTGGGGAATTCAGAAGGGGTGATAGGAAATTAGAATTAGGTAGGGAAAAAAATCTTAACTCCCATGCTTTGAATCAGCTTGCATTAAGTATGAAGTATTTCCTTGAAAGAACAGCCACATAGAAAGAAAATTCAGATAACTACACATTAAAGGATGTCCATTTTGAAATGAAATTTTCAAAAATGTACGTGTTGGATAAATAATATTCAGGGATCAAGAATTTCATGATACAATATTTGATTAGGGATGTGTGTCAGAACTCACAAAATTAAAAAAAAAAGAAAATAGTTAAAAAAGGTAATTCTAATGTGTTGGAAAAGTTCATGGAAAAATTGACATGGTGGCAAATGTTTTATGTCTATTTCAGAAAAAGTTCTGTTTTCGTTGGGATTTTTGTTCTTCATATGTCGTCTATTTACTTTGTTACCTCTAAGGTCTCCAATTTTTTTTGTTTTGTTTTGTTTCCCATAGTCCTTGGATAAAGTTGTAATGGAAATGAGCACATGTGAAGAGCCACGTGCCCCTAATGGACCCTCTCCTATAGCAACTGCATCTGGGCAGAGGTCAGTGATGGTACTTACATGCAATTGGTCAAAAAAGGTTTGGAATTATATAATACAGATCAACTGCAAATTTTCAGAAGTATATAGGGTTGCAGCTTGCCATTCCCATCTCCTCCAAAATTTTATTTTATTGCTTGTATGTGAAATAGTGTAGTGATGATGGAGCTATCCAGACCCAAGCCTGGAGAGAACATGTGAACTAGGTATGGAGCTTGCAAGGTTTGTTTCACAGGGGTGCAACTGCTATGTCAGATATTTACTGAGTTTAATTGATATTAAGTTTTTAAAAAATGAATGATATCTTGCCTTCATCCTTTTTGGAAAATACAAATACTGTTCATGTGGGTTTAAATTTTTTTCTCTTTTATTTGTTTTGTATAAAGAGTTTAGAGTTTTATTTCCTTAATTGTATCAGCTGATTCTTACTGAGAGATTGCATGCACACTATGTAGCCCAAAATTTAAGCAATTTGGTGGAACAATTCAACGTTACATCAGTGATTTTTCGTCTCTCCACACCCCAATCATTTCCTTTACATGGACTCAAAACATTTTTCCATGGACACAGGGACTTATATACAGAGAAATAAATTTGATTACACAATTTTTTTTTCTTGTTGTTCTGTGCAATGCGTAGAAGTAGTCCATGGGCCTCTGTGTCTCTTAAGGTACAGCTTGAAAACCACAGCCGTGGAGATTTTATGTAGAATGACAGTTGAAAAAGGAAAAGGAATGACAAACCACACAATTTAAAAAAAAAAAAACCGAGCAGGAAAAAAACCCAAGAAAACAAAAGGCTGGAAACGTTTCAATGTTAAAATAATATTTAATATTCAAATTTCCATACACTGATCTAAAACATTCAGAACGTATACAATTTTTATTTAAAAATTGTTTACAACAGCTTAATCTTTTATAATACTAGAACACATGTTGATTTGCCATAGAATTGTAACTACCATTTAAGATGCCTTTCTTTATAGAATGAAATAAAGCAAATACTTTATACTATTTTGAGTATCTGAAAGTTATTATTTTTAATGGACAAAATAATTTGTCTTATAGACATAAATACTAACCAGACTGGAATTGTCAAGTAATTAAATTGACATGAAATTCTCCTTATGTATGCATAAAGAAGAGTAAGCTTTCTGCATGATATAGACTGCTTTTTTAATGTATGTATAATAACACGTAATGCATACATCCATATAATTTAACATGGAAGGATTGCATTAACTGTTACGCTTTGTGTGGATTGATCTTGGTTAAATATATGTTCTTTAACGATGTAGAGATGAGGATCACAGAATGAAAGTTATTGTAAACTATATCAAGTATTTTGAGCAAAAGTTGCTAACTGTAGAATACATTAGTAACTTAATTTATTTTAACATCTCTTTCATAATTTATTTCATCTGTTTATTTTTGTGCCTTTTTACTCGATTTATATTTAATATGATGGCATTTCACTTTTTAGTGAATATGGCTTTGCTGAAAAAGTGGTAGAAGGCATTTCAGTTTCTGTGAACTCCATTGTAATAAGGATTGGCGCAAAAGCCTTTAATGCTTCATTTGAACTCTCCCAGCTGAGAATATATAGTGTAAATGCAAACTGGGAGCATGCTGACCTAAGATTTACCAGAATACAAGAAGCTCAACGTGGAGAGGTAAATAATACCTTTACTAACTTTTTCCCCTTGTTTTTGTGGTAAAGGAGGAAGTTGAATTGCAACTTTTTACAAGGTAGAGAACATAGAGAACATGCCATTACTGGGAATGGAGACATTCTGTGCTCAGTAATTTCAGTTTGTCCTCTAGGAACACAAATAGGAAAAAATGGTGGATGTCAGTTCAGATCAAATGGCAAAAACAAAGACCAGGGCAAGCAGGTGTATGGTTTCCCTCGTAACATTCCCTCCAAGTGGGTGACTATTCTAAAATGCAAACTGAGCCAGACTTGAAGAGTAGTGAAAGAACAAAGAATAGTATATTAAATATGGAAAGATAAGAAGTGCTGGTTTTGTTATTTTTGTTGTCATTAGTAGTAGTAATCATAATACGAACAATAACAATTATATTTTCAAAGTTTTAACTGGTTATTTATTTGTTTGTGAGGGTTTGCCTGCTAAGGATTTTCTTTTTCTAAAGCAGGTTTTGAATGAAATTTAGTCAAGTTCTTGAGCAATTGTTTTCTTGGAATACCTAAATCATATATATATATATTAAAAAGTAATAGCAGTCAAGTGTATATGTTTCTACTGTCCCGGAGAATAGCACATGGAAGTGCTAGCTTGATGTGCACCATTCATTTGCTTTCTCCTATCTAACCAAAGTTAAAAGTATACTGAGTGCAAGGTTGATTCTAAATGTTTGTCATGGGTTAAAAGTAGAATATGACCTTGCAAGGACCTTGGAGCCTTTAGGGGGCAGAGAAGCACCTATGGGCAGGGGGCCGGCCCTTGGCGGTTGACATTTGGTTTCAGCCATTGAGGGGACAGGAAAACCACTCTTTGGAGAAACTATATAAGTTGTGAATCACTGAACCTGCTCTCTCTCAGCCCCGGGATCTCACGAGGTAACACCGTGCTGTGATTGCTGCATGGCCGGTCTGGGCCAGGCCCCGCTGCCCTTGGGTGGATGGGTTGGGCCCGGCTGGGCCTTTGGGAGCCGCTGGCCCGTGGGGGAGCAGCCCAGCCATGCTGGTGGGTTGGATCACAGCGAGCAGTGGAGAAGGGGAAGGAAAACCCCGGCAGCTGCTGCTGTCACCGGCCGGGATGTTCCCCCCTGCCCCTTCCTTGGCCTCCGGGGGCTGGTGCTGCCCCCTTCCCGCCCCCTCCCCCCACCTCCCGAGGGAGCAGCTCACGCTATGAAGAGGCAGCTCTGAGCAGGCCACGCTGTGAGACTGAGGGGTGGAAAGTGACCTCCCACCATCATGACTCGGAGATCTTTGCAGCTCCCTCGGCTCCCTCAGCAGGGACCTCATGACCACCGCAGGCCTGAGCACATTTCACTCTTTCATTGCCAGCAGATGAACTTTACAAAGCACTGACCCTTTTCCCCAGAGTGAAGACAAGGCAAAGTGATTGAACCATAAAAAGGCATAGCATGAAATGGAGTCAGTGAAGAAAGAGTAGAGACTATTTGAGAGAAGAAAAGGAGTAGCCCATATGGCTGTAACATTTCTGTATTCATGGAGAATGGACCTTCTTTTCCTGTAACATATAAATGCAGTCTGGCCGGGGAATGCATGGCTCTAGTTGGAAGTGATGTGAGGCCCTTTGCTCCTATTTAAAAAGGAGATTTTGCAGTTTGAGATAAAGATGATTTTGGAGATAGAAGAAAATTTTGGCTTTTATGACAGAAGAGGCATTCTTAATACCCCAATAATCAGTTTATGACCTATGTGCAGTGATCGGGCAGCAGCCATAGGTAGGATCTGTAGAAGTGTAATCTCCATAAGACACAGAAAGACTTTTCCTAAAGGAATGGATGGAAGATTATTTTTAAATGGTAACCCTGACTGAAGTTACAGGTTTTGTCTTTTCATGTTGTAAGTAAGAAGGTGGATATTTGTGGGGGAGAAGGGAGAATATTTTGAAGGTTTTTCATTTGCTTCTTTTCCTCTTTTCTTATTCCTTTTTTTTTTTAATGTGTGTGAATAAACTATCTTTTGTAATTTTAAGGTAAGCCTGTTTTGCTTTTTGAGTTCCCCATGTCATATATAAAATAATAGTAAACACTAAACCATCACAATGTTGTATTCAAGAAGACTTTGCAGCATATTCTGGCCAGCTTACTCCAGAGTTAAGGAGTCTGGTAGTCGATTTTTAGATAGGGAAAGAAACCCCAAGAAAACATCAGTTAAAAATGTCACAAAAGTAAGAAGTTGAAAACTATTTTTCTGACAGTTTTCCTCTCCTGCAGCTTATATGTATGCTTATGCTCTGTGTTAATGAAGTCTGAATGAGAAGAATTCAAGTCTGACTAGATGGAGTTTTGCATTGGCAGATTTTTTGATTTTGTGTTTTTTAGGAAGAATTCGACTGAACAGTCTTGTTCACAACAGAGCTTTCTTTGGGAGAGTGTCCCTTTTAGTGCAATTAATATGAGAAACAAAATTCTAGAAATTGCATTGAATGATTTATTAGCAAGAAATTGCATGAGAAGGTGAAAAACCTAAACCAGTACTGTGCTTTGAAGATAACATGTGCTGAACCATATATTTAGGGCATAATCATTTAGCTTTGCACTGTAGCTACATTCTTTATATAATAAGGAATATCCCTAGAATACTTGTAGAAGCTTTCAATCACACTGTATAAGGAGGCTAGGTACTCTGCTGTTCTGCAAATACTCACTGCACTTTCCGTCTTGCTCACCTGAGAGAGTGTACCTCCTTTCCAGGTACCCTGGGTTTGTTTTACTTAAGTCTCTGCGTATGTTCTCAGGACATATGCTGTAAGGTTTTCAAATTGACAAGAGGAGAATGACACGTGAAGAATAAGATACATACCAAACAAATTCTTCTGTCTTACTCTTTACTCATGGCTGATCCTTGTTTCTTCAGAGAGTAATCATCAAATCATGAAATCATTAATGTTGGAAAAGACCTGCAAGGTCATTGAATCTGACTTTTGACGTCACCATGCCCACTATACCGTAGCACTAAGTGCCATGTCCAGTCATTTCTTGAAACTCTCCAGGAATGGTGACTCTCCCACTTCCCTAGGCAGCCCATTCCAATGCTTAACCACCCTTCTAGGGAATAAATTCTTTCTCATGCCCCTATCTTAACCTCCCCTAGTGCAGTTTGAGGCCATTTCCTTTTGTCCTGTTGCTTAGTCTTGTCTCCGGTCTGGGAGAAGAGACCAACTTTCTGCCATCTTTCTGCAGTCTCCCCTCAGGCAGTTGTAGAGGTCAGTTCTGAGCCTCCTTTTCTCCAGGCTAAGCACCTGTCTCCCTCAGATGCTCCTCAAATAGCTTGTGCTCCAGACCCTTCACCTTCTCTGGATGTGCTCCAGCCACCTCCATGTCCGTGCTGAAGTGAGGGGCTGAGAACTGAACAGTCACTCTGCCCCCAGCCTATGGGGGCAGTTGTTGTGACCCAGGTGTAGGACCTGGCACCTGGCCTTGTTGAACATCATAAAATTGCCCTTGGCCCATCAATTCAAACTGTCCAGATTCTTCTTCAGCGCCTTCCTACCCTCCAGCTGATCAACACTCTCCCAGCTTAGTGTGGTCTGTGAACTTACTGGGGGAACTTGATCCCGTCATCCAGATCATGTAGGAAGGAGTTCTGGATAAACTAGAATTACTGTTTTTCCATACTGATGTCCTGTTCATTTGATGTTCTCCATGATGCTCCTGCTGGACTGTCACTCATTTTTCCATATTTGATTTTCAGTGTCCAACTGTAGTTGATGCTCTCGTATCATCATTATTCTAACATTTGCTTGCTGTGTCTTCTAGAAATCTATGTAGTGGATGCAAAGCTTGTGAGGTCTGCATGGCATTCAGTGTGCTCACTGATTATCTTTTAATTGAAATAAAACACTCCCAAAAAACCTCTCCTATACTGTAGCTTTGCTTCCTTCCCTGCTCTTATTTAACATTTTGAAACTAAACCACACAATCATTTTTTTTCCTGTCCCAAAAGCAGACTAGTATACAATAGTTGTGACTTCTGTTTCCTTCTGGATATTTTAAATGCTGCTTGTTACATCAGCCTGCCTGGAAGTAGCTTAATGTTTCTATGACAAGCAGGGTGAGGGTTTCCTGACACCTTTAGGTGGAATAACAAGTGAGTTGTATTTGTTCTGTTTGTATGGTTCATGTGAGTTTGTGTGTACATATGTAGAGATGTATACATGCACAGGGTTTGGTGCGAGTAACTGTCATATTGCATCAAGGTGTTTTTCTCTTTTTTTCTGTCTTTAAAGGTTTTGACTTTTAAAGAAATCACCTGGCAGATGATCAGAATAGAAGCTGATGCAATCCAGAGTTCTAAACATGAAATTATGAGTGCTCCAGTTCGACTGATTACTAACCAATCAAAAATTAGGGTCACGCTTAAAAGAAGGGTAAACTTGAAAAGTTTGAAGTCTTATTTTATTTTTTAATTTGTAACTCATGCTGTTAATGCATACATGCACATAGCAAAGATTTTAAATTTAGGCCATAATCAATGTAGAATTCCCTGGACCAAATTTATAATAACATGTAACTGTTTACAAGAAATACTACAGGCAGATTTTAAAAATTAGCACCATACACAGGTCCTGTTAGTAAAATGGTTTGATTTGTAGAGCTTTATGATGATGCTTGTTGTTTTATCTGTCTAGATTCAGGTAATATTTACACTACTTATATGTTTAGAAATGTAGGAGTTAAAGATCTGATGCATGCCAAATACATAGAGTCTCGATTATGTCTCACATATGTATTACTGTGTCTTAGGTACCTCTTAGTTAATGAGAGGAATAAAATTTAAAATAAAAAATGTTTGTTAATGCTTTTTGCATCCAGCTTTTCTTTGCCCCATGTATTTAATATAAGAAATATAAGTCCTTAGTTCAACTTCAAATTTTATTTTACAGTTAAAAGACTGTAATGTTGTGGCATCCAAACTGGTTCTGATTCTGGATGATTTGCTGTGGGTTTTGACTGATTCCCAATTGAAAGCCATGGTGCAATATGCCAAATCTCTTAGTGAAGCCATAGAGAAATCAGCAGAACAGAGGAAAAGCTTGGCTTCTGAAACAGCCCAGGTATGGGAATTGATTGTCTCACTGTATCATTATTTGGTGTTCTACAATACAACTCAGTGTGGTTAGTTGTGTCGACTTATTTTAGAGAATGTTCAGTTACTCATTTTCATTCAGCTGAATATCTTAAATTACACTGGGAATGAATTGTAGTTTTAAACAGTCTTTATTTTGCAAGATTTTGTGTATTGATGTTAACTGCTGAAAATAAAAGAAGTTTTATGTTTTTATCCATGTGCAGAGTTTCTAGACTTATGTATTTGTTTAACTCTTTAATTGACTATTTAGTAAGTTTGTTTTCTAAATATTTTCTGGTTATGAATTTAAACAATTAAGACACATTAAGGTAATCTTAATGTGCGGGTAGATATGCTTACTGTAATAATTTAAAGTTCTTGTCCAGTTGGTTCTCACGGTACTGAAAATTTAGCTTTTATTAAGAGCTTAACTTCATGCAGTTCTCGTTGGCATATATAATGAAAACCATTTCTACTTTAAATATATTTCTGCTGGCGTATCTTTGCTGTTGATGCTGCATGTAAATCTTGGTGTTCTTCAGCACATAAAGCAGACTAGACCAACTGGGTTTTGTGGGTGCTGAGGGGAGGCAGCTCTTCTTGTCTGTGAAGAAGCAGGACAAGTACACTAATATCAGATAAGTGCTATAAAATAAAATGTGATTGATTACTGAGTACAGTCAGTTGTAGAGAATCTCTTAGAGTAAAGCCAGTGTACTGTAATGGAGAGTTCAGTTCTTGTGCTGGCCCTGATGCCTTATGCTGTGGTGTGAAGGTTTAGCCACAGCAATCTAACTTGAGCAGGCTATGATTCTTCCTAGCCCTGTACTTGGATCTCACCTGTTCCCTGACACTGGCAAACTCATGTTTGACCCTATCGTGATGTAGCTTGGGGAACTAAATTAGCAGAAAGGAGCCCACTTGGTTTAGTTCACTGAACAGCTTGCGACAAAAGTTAGAAAAACACTAGTGCTGCAAGTGACAGGAGTATAAGGAAGTGTGAGGAGTGGGAAGAATGGGGGATGCACTGGCACTGCAGTACAGCACACATATCCATTAGCTCAGCTTAGATTACGCTAAAACAGTACCCTTAAATCTCAGTAATGATCCAAGGGTGAATGCATGTTGTGCAGATTTTTCCTTGTTTCAAACACCTGTTTTGTGTAAATAGATGGATAATTATTGAAAGAAACAATAAACATTATAAGCTGATGTGACTGTTTTTTCAGAGCTCTGCCCCTGCACCCAGCTCCCAGCAGGTGAAAGTGCACCAGACAACAGCAGCACCTGATCAAAACGATGCAATAGTAAAACTGTTTAATGATTTTGATGTTAAGGAAACTTCTTATCACTTATTAATTTCCCACTTGGACCTACATATATGTGATGATATCCATTCTAAAGAAAAAGGTAATTTTTTTAAAGTAGCATATCTGTGTATCATAATTATCTTTAGGGGAGATGTTTTGAGGAATACAGTAATGAGACAAATATAATACAATAAAGTTAAGAGACTTTAGTTCAGGGGAATAGTTAGAATTATCTCCAGTGTCTGTGGACTCATGTAAAACTATTTAGGTGGCTCTGTTAGGACAACATTTCATTATTAAATATAATTATTTTACTATAAGTGCAAAACCTAAGAGTGCTAATACCTTCTGTGCCTTTTCTGTTTCTAGGAACTGATTCTATCAGTCTGATTGTTACTGATGGTGGTTTGTTGGTTTTTTTGTTTGTTTTTTTTTTATAAGTTAACTTTGTTATGAAGTGATCATAGGAGAGTAAGATATTAGTGTATATCCAAGAAGCTGGCTAGTCACTGAAAAATTTATAGAAACATACAAGGTCTGCTGAAGAAGAGTGTGAAAAACATAGGGTTTATCAAATGCATTTCCTTGAATTAGGGAAGACACTTGCAGAGCAGCAGAGCATAAGGTTCACTGGCTAGAGACATATATCCTTACATGCAGTGTATCTATGGCAGTTTATCACTCCTAGTGAGATCTTTTTATTGGTTCTTTATTTGGCCATGAAGATTAAATTCAACAGTGGAAAAAGTCAGAAGATAAGATTCTCAGAAGACCCCTTTACTGCAATATTTGTCAAATAAAATGATATAATATAGTATTCTTGAAAGTAAATGTTGACTTCAAAGACTGATCATAATCATATATTCAGTGTAAAAAGTTTGTTTGAGGAAAACTGCAGTAGTATAAACACTTTTCAAAGTATTGTCTTTTTAATAGCATTAAAAACAGTATGCAATTTGTAAGGAATGACTGAGTATAGAATTTTGCAGGCTGATCTTTAGAAACCAGTGCAGACTACTTGAACGGAATGTTTGAGGGAAGATAATGAGCTTGTAAGGAGAGTAAAGGGAGGAAAGTTGTACTGTTAGGTGTTTAAAGGATTATAGCAACATAAGACCAAATACGCTAAATGCAATGTCTACAGAGTGAAGCGTTGTTTTGTTGTTTTACAGACCCAAACAGAAGAGTTACAGGAGGGGCCATGCAGCTTTCCTTCAGCTATTTAACAGTGGACTATTATCCATTTCACAAAGCAGGTATGAAAGTGAACATTTTTATGAATTATGAATTTTATTATTTACCTGTGACTTGTAACTATCTTCCTTGAATGCTAAAAAAATTTGTGTGTGCATGTATACAGCTTGGATAATTGTGCTCAAACCGTTTGAAACGCACCTTTTTACTCCCTTCTATATGCAAGAACAACAAAAGCAACAACCTGGGAAATAATTTAATTTCTGCAAGTGAGCTGTTTTAGGCCAAATGCTTGTCACTGTTTTGTTTGGTCAACAAAACAGTGTTTACACATTTCTAACATGAAGAGAATTTTGTATTGACAGAGGAAGGAAGCATTGCATATTTAAAAACCAGTAATTGGATATTTACAAGAATCAGTCTGTTAGATGTGTTTCATTTATAGAAATCTATCACTTTATGTCCATTTCCAATCAGTGTTTTGCTTTTTATGTTATTTTGCTGAACAAGAATCTCAGTGTGTAGAGATTCAATTGTGTAGCCTTTTGTTAAGAAATGTTATTTAGAAAATGTTAGCAACTTCCAAAGAAGTGTTTCTTACAAATAAAACATTTCTCATAAATAATTTCCAATAGAAATGTAAAAAATTTAAAAGAGGATACATTACAAAGCATGTGACAAGAAAAAGGGTCTGATCATCTTCCTAATCTCGAGCAGAAGTCCACAGCATCATCATCCATGTTGGTCTGTCCTCTACTCCAAACCTGTGAACACTCAGTTGGCTGATGATCCATCCCAAGGCTGAGCTCCCTTGTTCCCACTTGTTGCCCTGCATGCCCTCTTGTGCTCCCCAAAAGCCAGTGTTCATCCCTTGCAGCGTTTCAGTTGTGTGTGCTGTCTCTCCACATATCTGATCCTAATGAGGTCACAGCCCCGCAACTGCACGCAGGGGTGTGCTTGCCCTGCTCCCACATGATGCTGCATATGTTAGTGTTCAGAGAGGCAGCTGCCCAAACTGACTTCCCAGAAGAGGTGTTAGAGCTTTCCCTGTGGTGTTGCTAACAAAGTCCTGTAGGTCCTTCAGAGTCTGTGTGGATATGCTAGGAGGAAGCCCATGTTAGCCCTGTTTTGGAGAGTCACAGTTTCATGGCCTTCAGTCTAATGCATCTTTGTCCTTTTGTTCCCTTTCTGGTTTCTCCCATTCCTTTATCTTCTTCCTCAGCTATAAAAGTATAAATAACCAGAAAAGATAACCGTGAGGGAGAAGGGTGGGAAAAAATGTCATCTTTTGTGGCCCCACCCAAAAATTTCTTAATGCTGCAATATTTGCATTTAGACTTGGAACCCCTTTTTTTTCCAAAATAATTTTCCTATTTTAATAGCAAACATATTTGCTCATCCCCAGTATAAGTATCCAAAAATTCATTAAGTCCTAAATAAAGTAAATTTTCACATGATAGTATTTAAAGAGTGATGTACGAACAGATAGAAGTTACTTGTTGCATCCTTATTATTGAGCAGGTTAGTAGAATGTGTTTATGGGGACTACTTAAAGATGTTGTGACTTCTTTCTGAGGTTTGAGTACTTGACAACAGAAACATGTTGGAATTGAAAACAGGAATGAAAAAAATTCCAATGTGATTGATTTTTAAGGCTGTGTGTGCTGCACAGTTAAGTTCACTTCTTGAACTTAACTTGTTATCTGTGTGCCATAAAGGTTCTAGAGATCCAAGAGAAAAAGAATACAGTTCTGGAAAGGGACCAGGAACGTCTTAGGACACAGTTCTGGCAGGAAAGATAAGCTTGGAAAAAGTGAGCGTGAGGACATAATTCTGTTACTTGCTCTCACTTTTATTTTTCAATTCAACATATTTTTGCATGTTCTCACATATGACATTAATGTGTCATAAGATTTCTCTGAACTGAAAACACTCAATGATGTTTTGAGTGTTAGTGGTGTTATAAGGCAGCTGGTAATGCTATATTCTGAGTGATACCGTGAAGTGCTGAGATCTGGTTTATGAAATGTATAACTTCTGTTTTAATATCTGGTATGACTGCTGTTGCTCTATAATTACAGCATGCAATGAGCTTACAGTTCAAAGAATACTTGTGAAGTAGTGTAAACTTGTTATCCTGTTAAAAGCAAGATTTTAAATGAGATATTATTTTCCCCATTTATCTTATTTGCAGGAGACAGCTGTGATCACTGGATGCATTATAGTGATGCCACTAAAACCAGAAGTGGATGGGCCAAAGAATTATTAAATGAATTCAAAAGCAATGTTGAATTGCTTAAGCAAGCTGTGAAGGATCAGGTCATAGATTCTCCTCCCAAGTCACCACCTGGTGTATCTCCTCAGAACCTACAAACAGGTATTTTGTTTACATAACTAATTCTCTGCTTCCATGAAATGTTAAAACTATGAAAAAATAAGACTGTTCTTTTCAATAATTCTATCACTATTCTTTCTTACAGGCAAGGAACAGATACCGAAAGGAACATCTAGGGCTTCCTCTGTATCTTCCCAACAACCAAAGAGCAAACTGATGTCTAGTCCTATTGTGGTTAGACTTGCAGATTTCAATATATATCAGGTACATTTCTTTAAGTTAATAAACTGAGGCTACTCCACCCTTGACTGTATCACTGTGGTATTTAAGGGACAGTATGAAGCCCATTGAAATTAACGAGTCTTTCCATTCATTATTGGATTAGACCTTTATGGACCTGCTTCTGTTTTGTTAAAATTGTGATCCTATCACAATTATGTGTTGGGTCTAAGTTCTGTTGGTCTCTGAATTGTGAATTTGGAATCCAAATTTAATTTTTCATTATACTATGTTATGTACCCAGTACTTTAATACATGGTTTTGTTCATCATGCTTTTCTTATTGTTACATCTCTCAAAGTACATTAAAAACTGTTAAGAGGTTTTATTAAGTTTTTAAAATCTTTTTCCAGCCAGTCACTCTCCAGTGATATTTTGAGCAGATACTTTTACCATTTCCATCCCCCTCCCCTTAGTTAGAATGAGTTATTTTAGTTGCTGGTTGTGGTCTGGATTGACTGTTCTCAAGCAAGTGAAATAGAGAAAGGGAAGAATGGTAGTGATGTGGGAGGATCTACTTGGAGTTTTAGGTCCTAACAGAAATGTTCAGTGTGTGTCTTTTGTCGTCATTTCTGCTTGCTCTTTTTCCAATTTCCAACTTTTCTGCCATATCACTTCTGGTGTTGTGGGAGATTGCAGATTGCTGCTGGGAGCCTTCACCTGGATCTGAAGTGGTTTTATACTATTGTTTTGTACTGTTCATGTTTTCATTTTCCTTCTGCTCTTGTCTCTTCTCTACACAAACACATTTTCAGTTTTTAAATTGTCATTATTTCTATGCAATTCCCTAAAAGCTATTTTTCTAAATAGATCATTTTACTTGAATTTTTCTGTGTGTTAATGCAAATATGTTTGCATCTTGAAAACAGCTACATAGAGTGAAGCAGGCTTGTAAAGGTCATGTATTCATTATTTCCAGTGAAACTCATTCTAGTAGACATCATTGTATATTCATTATTAATACATTGGATAATTTCAAATTAGCAGTTTGACATACTAACTGTCAAATGAAAAAGCTTTGTTTTGGCAACATACATTTTAAACTAGGACACACTCAATGAAATTTAAGGTCAAATATGTATCAAATTTTGATTTCTTATTTCATAATTTACATTCTAAGGAAGCAGAAATGGAGTTTACTGTTCTACAGTATCTTGATTCTCCTGTGAAGCAGACCTTCAGACATATCCAAGCAAACCCTTCTCTGCCAGGTGCATGCTGAACACCTTGCTTCACAAGTAACTGCTTCACAGTTTGAGAGTTGACTTGTGTACTGGAATTTGTTCTTAAGACAATACAAGAATTACCTAATGCGTGTAATAAACTTATCTAGCTTATCTGTCCCTTATTTAGATCAGACTGTATGGAAATACATTCCATCCAAGCATAATTGCTAAAACAGGAGCTGTAGTATTTGCAATAAAAAATCAGATCATTCTAGGCTTCTGCTGAACACCTTTGAAAGTGACCTGCTGCCTCTTGCCTTGTCTGAAGGAAGGGGATCTGGTACCTTTAAAACAGTTTTCTTGTGAAACTCTTCCATGCAAGTAATTTCTGCTACAGTGCAGTTAGGGGTTTGTCACTGTTTGTCAGCACTTTGTGTTGTACTTTGTGTTGTGTTGTTTGGGGGCCTATACCCAAAAGCAGTGGCTTACTAGTAGTTACCTTACTAGGGACAGTACTGTGCAAGTACAAATGCTTAATCATTCATAAAAATGTAATGTGTTAATGAAATATTCTTTCATCATTTACAGGTTTCAACAGCAGACCAGTGTCGTTCTTCCCCTAAAGCTCTGATCTCTTGCAATAAAAAGTCACTTTATCTTCCACCAGAAATGCCAGCTATTCATATTGAATTCACTGAATATTACTACCCAGATGGAAAGGACTTTCCTAGTAAGATTATTACTATTATTATTATTTTTTGTAGTGAAGCATAAATTTTGTGTGTTACTTTCACCTTTGTGAAACTTAAAGCTCAGAAACAGGTAATGGCTTTCTAAAAAGGACAGAGCAAAAGACTGCTCCATTTCCACAGTGCTTGCTCTTGGCAAACTCTTATTAATACTGTTTTTTAAAAACATGGGTTTTCAGTTTGAAAGCACTTGCAGCATTTTTACTGGTACATGAATGATTCATTCTCCAACATCCACATACTGTTGCTGCAATTTCACTGTCCGGCTAGATAATAGCACTCAAACTATTGCAGTAATACCCAAGAGGCAATGAAGAGCTGCTGGAGTTATTTGTAGGAATGTGTTCTGTGACTGGCCTTGTTTTATATATATAAATGTTAGTGGATTTCTTGAGGATGGAACTTGAGGACAGCAAATTTCTGTGGTCTTGCCCTTCCTCTGTAATGATTCTCCCTATTTCTTCAGACTTAATTCTATTCTTAGTTTTTTTTTTACCCTCAAAAACTCAATTACTTGCTTGGAGTGAGAGAAAGAAGCATCTCTTCAGGTATCCCCTAACAATTAATTCTACCTTGAGACCAAAGGACCAGGTTTCTCTTTTTCTCTGATGAAAAGTGCTGGTGAAAATGTAGGTTTGCAATTGTTTAAAAAACAAAGAAAATCCAACCCATAAACATTTTACTTATGGTTTTGTTTTTTCTCTTTTAGTTCCATGTCCAAATTTGTATGGCCAGCTGAATGCTTTACAGTTCACTTTGGATCAGAGAAGTATTCTTTGGCTAAACCAGTTTGTGTTGGATTTGAAACAGAGTCTAATTCAGTTCATGGCCATGTACAAGTTAAATGACAATTCAAAATCAGATGAACATGTTGATGTGAGAGTGGATGGACTAATGTTAAAGGTATGCTGTCATTGGGTAGGGGTTTTGTGATTCCTTGGAAGACTACTTCCAAGTAGAAAGACAGACTATTTTCTTCTGTTATTCTCTTAGAAATACCTAAATTAATGAAGAAACATTTCTCTAAAAAACTCTGCAGAATATGATTGTTTGAACTCCTTCATATGTGTCCTGGTATTTTGGTTTGGGTATTTTGGTTTTGTTATTGAAGACTTGAGTGGGAGTACTAACAAATTATTTCACTGTGGTCAGTGAACTTGACATAGCAGTACTAAAAAGAAATTGAGCAGTAAAGTAAAAATAACTAGTGAAAAATTAGTATTTGTACTCTATATTAATGCAAGGGCCCTCCCTTGTTCCTCTGGTTGTATTATATCAAAACTCTTTTGTCTTGTTGGTGAATGGCCTAGAGTAAAGAAAACAGTTCATCTGAAGGTTTATTTCCTTCTCCAAAACCCATTCTCACCATTTTCTGTTTAATGCTGGCTGTTGGTGTAGTTCAGGTACATGAGTTCTCTGTATGCTTATTCCAGAGGAGTGCTGCTTGTTAGTGCAGCTGAACATCAAATTTTGCTTCCTTTGTCTTCTCCTTCTTTGTAAAAAAAGGATTATTGAGCACATAAATTTCCCACCCATCCCCTGTTTGCATTGGGCACTTCACTGTATGGTTTCCAAGGTTCAGAGGTGAAGAAAACAAGTCTTCAGTGGTGCCCACAGGGGAGGTTACAAGGGTTCTAAAAAGTCAGCATATGGAGAGATGGTTGTCTTTCTAAGCTCTTGCTACATTCTTAATGGAACTTTACAAGGACATGGTTTGTACTGAAAAAACCAGTTACTAAGAGCAAACAACTGGAAGTCTGCAAATAGAGATTGATCTGGTATTGAATTATTAGATGTCAATAGCCTACTAAACTACGAGAGGATAAAAGTATTCTTACATTCCTCAAACCTTGATTAATATTAATTATGTCACCCCTGCATTAACAGCATTATTTTTATTCTGGCAAATAATGAATTGATGTTTACATATAATTTAGTTATTTTATTTCCTTTTTTTTTCTGAGTCCTTGTATTTAAATGAAGAAGCATCATTACCCCCATCTTAGTGTGTCTTTAGGGATGATTTTTTTACTCCTACTTTCTAGATTCAGAATGGAGATACTGTGATAGAAGGCAGTGTCACTGATATTAGCAAAACTAGAGTGGCCAAGGTTCGTGTTAACAATTTGAGATTCAGGATTTGGCATAAAATGTGTTCACTTTAAAATGTACACTAAAAATATGCAAGTTAAATACAGTGTGCTGAACTATTTTGTTGTTCTTTAGAAGTATATTATTATTTTCCTATATGAAATGTATTATGATTATCAGATAATTCTCAAAAATACCTGATCTATATTCTATAATGGAAAGAATATTAGCTGCATTAGCACATCCAACTGTCTGCTTGTATCTTAACATAGAAATAAAATACCGTAGTACTCAGTATGGTGAAAAACCCTATTTGACATGCCAGATTGAACTCCAAATTGTAATTCTCTGTTTTTCAAAGTTGTAAATTTTGGAAACACTTTAAGAAAGGTTCTACCAAGCTGCTCAAGTTGAAGAAATGAGCTACTTCAGCCTAATACAGCTGAACTAAATTTAAGGCCTTCAGATAAGAAAAGTCTGAGACCCATATGTTTTCATACAAATATTGATGCCACAGTATCCTTCCAAAAAATGAGAGAATATAAATCATAGTCTGTGAGCCCGACTTAACCCTGTTCTGTGTCACTGTACTTGATTTCTCATAAAACAATAATTATATTCCTTTGTATCAGCTGTCATGGCTATTATTTTGTTTCTTTAATTTTGCACCTTCTTAATTTACACATTTTTAACTAGAAAAAATTTATTTCTTGCTTGCAGATCATCATCCCATTTGAAAACAAACCTGAAGTTCATAAAGATCAACCTCGTGCACTTTCCATTCAAAGTTCAGAGATGATTGCTACAAATACGAGATGCTCACCAAACTGCAGACACTCTGATCTAGAAGCTTTGTTTCAGATCTTCAAGGACTCCAAATTTTTCAGTCGAACTTTCACCACTTTTCCTAAGTCCCCAAAAAATTTTAATCTTTTACATCCAATCTTCCAGAGACATGCTCATGAACAAGATACCAAAATGCATGATGTTTATAAAGGTTATATCATCCCAGAATTGAATAAATATGCATTAAAAACATCTGCAGCTACTGATGTTTGGGCCATGCACTTCTCCCAGTTTTGGATAGATTATGAAGGAATGAAAAGTGGGAAAGGCCGACCAATAAGCTTTGTGGACTCTTTCCCACTTTCAGTTTGGATTTGCCAGCCAATAAGATTTGCAAAATCACAAAAAGAGGTGGTATCCCATAATCAGCCAGCTTTGAACATTCCAAAAAGTGAATCGAGTGATCTCTCTAATAGATTGCAACACAAGAAACTTCTAAAGGAGTATTACAGCACTGAGACCGAGCCCTCAACTGATGGCATTCAAATGCCTGAGACTTCAGGAGTGCTTTCTGAAAGCTCCTCCTCTGATGCAGATGTACATGTTCTTGTCCATGTTCAAAAACATGTAAGAGTGCAGATCAATCACTATCAGTACCTTTTTTTGCTTTTTCTCCATGAGTCTCTTGTATTGCTCCTGGAAAACTTAAGGAATGACGTAGAGGCAGTGACGGGAAAACCTGCAAAGCAAACAGATGTCTGCATTGGGCTCCTACTGAAAAGTGCAGAAGTAGCGTTACTGCTCCATCCAGTGACTCAGGAAAACCCTTGTAAATCTCCTGTTGAGGAGGAAGGAAGTCCCGTGGCATCAGAACTCTCTCCTGTGGGAAATGGGGAAGCTCTTACTTCAGAGAGTAAATTAGTTGGTAGTAAGGTAGTGGAAGCTGGTATTACTAATTTTAGTTGTGTAAATGACTGCAAGACTCTGAATGCTGAAGTTAATAAAGGAATATTAATAGATCCTTTTTTGTTTAAATCAGACAGTAATACAGATTTTCAGAAAGCAATGTCATTTTCTGATGATGCATTGGATAAAGGTTTGGGAGATACAAGTGAAGGAGGAAGCAGTGGACTTTTTAGTAGAAGTGATTCAGAAGAGGTCTGTGGACCTCTGAGTGAGAAAAGTAGTTTGAATCCTAGGGATTCAGTATCCATTCTAAATAAGAGAGAAGATTCTACTGAATTTTTCATTGATAAAGAGGATGACAGAAACATATTCTCAAATAAGTTAAATGAACAGGAAGGCACAACTGAAGGCTATCCTAACCAAGTCGCTGACTTGGAAACAGAAACTTCCTTAGAATCTGAAGAGCTTGAAATCAACCAAGACAAAGTGACTTCAGTTAAAATGTTTGCATCCCAGTCTTCTTCAAGGTATAGAAGATTTAATACTAAATCAGTTTTCCTACTCTTTGAAAATAGCTAGCAGTCCTGTTTGGCCACAGACTACTAGTACTTTTAGCAGTCAGGAAGGGGACATCTTAGGAGCTGGATTTGATGATCCTTCCAGTTCAGGCTGTTCTGTGATTCAGTGTTTTAGTAGATGAAAATTTTTAAAGCATGTAAGAAGTTATGCAGTATCTAGCATTCAGTGAAAATTAAAATGAAGTGTTAGTTGATTGATTTAAACTATTTACTTTTAGTTTAAATGTTAGGAATTATGTATTGAGAGAAGTATTGACACAAATACCTAGATGAATATATGTTGTTTCTACATTTACCTCTTTTTCTTATCTTTTATATCTTGCCTGGTTTACAGAAAAATTTTTAAGTAGCCTCTATGTATTTCCTTTAATTTTAAATAATAATGTCCTCATATCTTTATATTTTAAAAGTGCTAAGCCTAAGGAACGCTGCTCATCCAACCTCCCTGCATTCTCTGTTTCTTACAAAAATATGAAAAGAAGTCCTTCCCAAGTCTCTCTGGATACCATTTCTATTGATAGTATGATGCTAGAGGATCATTTGATAGAGAGTGATGGAAGTGATAGTCAAAGCTTTCTGGAGAAAGGTAAGTAAGTTTAATAAAATATTTTTAAGCGATACGTGAAAACGCTGTTTGTTATTAAAGTCATGCTCAAAAGTATTCTAGTCCAGCAAATCCTGGACACTTCAGAAGGCTATTTCTGTTACCTTCACCAGTAATACCAAGTGTATTCACCATATATCATTTTAGGGGAAAGCAATAACGTGTGCTACTTCAGCAGCACTATTTAATTTTAACACTGCTTAATTTTCCTCTATTAAGTAAAGTAAGAGCATTGAAGTGCTGTGTTGCAAATCTGATTTAAGCAGAATTTGTTCCTTGCTATGCTTAAAAGCAGCTGCTTTGGCTGCAAGTACTTAGAGGTTGTAGCTTGAATCAGTGTTAGTCTTGAAGTGGTAAAGAAGCTTTCATTTTAGAAGTGGATGAAAAAGAAACAAGTTTTTATTTATTCTCGTCCTGCTAATTACCAGGCAGACAGGTTTGGTCGTCTCCTTACAGCTCATCACCAATCAACTGTCTAATAGCAGGTATTTGTCCAATTTTTGCTCATCTGTGCATATACTGATGAAATAATTTTCTCATGTCAGGAAACAGAGTAAGACGACCTTATTGCTACCTTTTTTCTGATAGTTCTAATTTGTATAAAGACTGACTTTTTTTTTCTGTAGGATTTCTCTTCAGTCTAGAGCAATAATGAGAAGACTCCTTCACTTGCAAGCCTGTTATATATTTGAATTGTAGGAGTATTCCTGCATGTGCTTATGTGGGAGTATGCCATAAAATACATTTTCCATTTTAAATAACCTTTATATGCCTTTTTAGCATGTGTAAACAATATTTAACTGCAGGTTAAGTATCTATGCTTTCCAGTTGTTAAGGAAACACTATCATGATTGCTCTAATGAAAATATATGTAGCTTACTTATCTAAACATACAAGCATCTGCTCTAAAGGCACTGTGCAGTATTTTAGATATACAACTTGGAATTTTTTTTCCAGCTAGATCACATTTATATTTATTTGGAAGACTATAAAATGCCTTCACAGTTTTTTTAACAATGCATAAAGAGTGCTGTCTTGGTTTTGTTACTATATCCTGCTTTACTTTTGATAAGCATAACTTTGAACTGTATAAGAGGAATGAATTTGGCAGTTCAATCATAAATATTTGTTTAATAAGCCATTGAACTCATGTTAAAAAATGACACTGATTTTATTCTTAATGTAGGAGTGATTCAGGTTATGCTGTGCTAAGTTTGCATTTTTTTCTGATGTTTATATGGAAGGTATTACAGCCACAAATTATCAAAGCCCATCAGAAAATGTCCAGGAAGGAGGCACAGTGATTGAAAATTGTGATGGGTCATCTCCAGATGCCATGAGTGCTGCTTCAGAAAATGCCCATGAGACTAGTGAAGAAATGGTAATATTATTGTATTCCGTTAAAACAAATGATTCCATAAATTAAACCTTAAAACAGAACTAAAATGGCTCTTCTTAGAGGTGATTTTTTCAAGTCATTAGAAAAATGAACCTAGAATACAAGTAATGATGTTGGACAGACATCTTCTGACACAAAAGCTGATTTAAAACTGGCTTCTACTTATTTTTAAAAAATACTGCAACCCAGTAAATAGAGAAAAAGGGCTGACTGCTGTGCAGATAGCCAAAGTTTAGTAGCCTATCTTAGTTTTTTAACATGGTCTGATTCAGCACTGCAAGTGCTTGGTTGTGCTTATGATATGCATAAAGTTGGTTGCAGTTGTAGGTAATGTCTGATACCTGACATTTCAGGTATCACATAGGTAATGTGCTTCTCTGTCAGAGTAAGGAGACTATCTCACTTGCATGGCTTTTCTGGCCAGTTCTGAATTCATGTCAGTGGGGTCTAAGTGTCTGTTTTTCGACAGGCTGTTGAGACATCAATTATAAAGCCAATGTGTACAAAAAGAAGAGAAGAAAATGGGAAAACTTTGTGCTTCTCCATGAGCAAGGGTTTTGGATACAAAGGGGTTTTTTCCTTTTGTGATGGAAAAGGTTGAGACATACCTTATAAACAATAATCACTGTAAATTCATTTTATAATCTTACATTGTTTATCTGCGTTTTGTTGACAGATGTCTGTTGTGGTTTTTCAAGTATTTGGTGTTAATAGTGAAATTGACATCAGAGGAGAAGACACAGATATATGCTTACAGGTCAACCAAGTGATACCAAACCAACTAGGAAATATTGGTGTTCGACAATATCTGTGCAACAGAACTGTTGGTAAGAACTAGCAATTCAGTGTGGTGAAATTGGAGCTGGAAACGTTTGTTCTAAGTAAATAAAAATGAAAACACAGTTTTATGTTAGACTATCACCCCCCCATGCTGGTTTAGAACTCTGATTTCTTTCTTCATTGTCATACATTAAAAAGGAAGAATAAATAAATGGCACTGTGTATGATCATGTGGGTAAAAATGTGAATTTGAATTGAAATTGAAGTTTGCTTTTTTGAAAATGAAATAAGCTGCATTATGTGCTGGTTTTGGCTGGGGTAGAATTAATTGTCTTCATAGTGACTGGTATGGGGCTATGTTTTTGGATTTTGTTTTCCCTATTAAACTCTTTTTATCTGAAGCCACGAGTTTTCTGGCTTTTACCCTTCCAGTTCTCTCCCTGATCCCACTGGTGGGGGAGTGAGAGGCTGCGTGGGGTCTGGCTGCTGGCAGGGTGGAAACACAACATTGCATTTTGTTACTGTTTCGTGAAGATGGAATTCCATTATGAATCTAATAGTGCTTTGCTTAATGTACCTTCCTTTGAAGGAATGTTTCTTTTTTTCAAGATCAGTTTCTCTTGATTAAATGACACACAGTGTAAACAGGCTTATAATATGTGGATTAACAAAATTTTAAAAAATTCCTATGTCAGTAAATACAAACTTTAAAGACAGACAACTGTTTTTGGTTTGGGTTGGGTTTTTTGTTTCTTTTGTTTTTGAGGGGTTTTGTTTGTTGGTTGGTTTTTATGTTTTTTTTTTAAAGCTTAATACAAAGAGTGTAGTTTCATGCCAGATATTTGCACAGCTAGATCAACCAGTGTCTTGTCAGAGCTGTTCTTGGGCATGAGTACAATATATACATTCTTTGCCAGAAAATCAAGTTCTCATGGATGAGGTGTTTTCCTTGGCATGATGTATTGGCATGGCAGCTCATGTCACAGTTTGCTTTGCTCCACTCTGTCTTCTACATGGATTGCTGGATGTAAGCTCTGTTGCATTGTAGGGTTTTTGGGGCAGATCCCTACTGCACCTGCTTCTGGTTCAGCCCCTCTCCCAGGAAATAGCCATAGCAGCTGCTGACTGCTATTTTTATATTCCAGCCTTCTATCAGCATGGCTTTTGTTCAGGAGGTGCTTCATCAGAGGTGGTACAGCCTCTGATGACCTGGCTAAAGAACTCATTTGCTATTAAGCTGAGCAGTTGCCAGCAACTGCTGCCTGAGCAGCTGTTACATGATGTTGTATTCAAGCATCTGAAGGCTAGGAGAAGGTCCAGCAGGGAGGCCTCATGGCTGACTTTCAGTTCATACACCGGACAAATTGATTTCTGGTTATCTGCCATATCCTCTGTAAAAGCCGGAGGGAGTAAATAACATGAACGTACCACCTTCCTGCTCTTGTGTGTATCTACAGCTCAAACTGCTGATAATGGTAACGCGTCTCAGCTGATAATGTGAGGCTTGTGCATTGTCTAATTATTTTGTGGACAGAAAGGGTACTTCCACTTTCTCACGGGTACCTGAATGGGTGAGCCAACAACACTTTTTTTGGTCTTTTTTTATGCATTGCTGGTCACGCCTATTCTGTAATGTACATTTTCTCTCCACTGATCTTTTCTTTCCACTGTGATTTCTGTACTGTCAGGAATCTTCTGCAGCTGCTGCTGCTGCTCCCAGTGTCCCATATTCATTTCTATTAGAACAAAAAGAGAAAAAGTTTGGAAAAAGCTTCAGAATCAGATCAAAAGAGACTGTTTAAAAGAGTTAATGGTAACAAAATACAAATAAAAGAACAGGTGAGCAAATGTGTATGATGATATCTCAATAAAAGCAAATGTGTATGATAATATCTCAACAAAAGGTCTCTTCAAGACCTTTAATAAACACTTTCTCAAGTGCTGCATTAACAATTGAAACCTGTAATCTGAGGAACCATGCAATGCAGTGAATACTCAAGTTATAATTGCAGTCTACAAGATGTTCTGGATGAACATAACCATTTAAATGCAGTAGACGTAAAAAGGGAAGAATGTGGCTAAAAGCTGGTCTAAGTTGAGGGCTACATTGCAGCTGTGCAATTCCCTGCAGGGCTGGATGCAGGACTGAAACTTTATCCAATCTTGCCTGTCAGCAAAACCAAAAGAAGGCAGGATGGAGTATGGCAGAGGTATTGTGGGAGGGCTGTGCTTTTACAGAGATCTTACCATGCTGAACCTGCTTGTGAGATGGCAACACAGCTCACAGCAGCTTCCAAACTTTTAACGCATTTTTACTCCATCTTACCTTGACACCGTCCTTTTCAGGTATCTGCAAGATAACGAAAATTGACTCAAGGCTGACACTGAATGTGTGGTCTTTTCCTCTGCTCTTTTTCTGTACTTTGGATTCTTCCAGCAATGATGCAGACACTTTTCAGGTGCAGAAATAGTTAGGGCACCTACTGCTTATTTCTTTGTCTGTATGTGTGGGAAGTATATGGATCCTTGAGGGAAAGCAAGTTTCCCGAACCAGTTGCAGAGATTAATTGAACAGAGTGGTCCTTGTTCTTGTCTTTGGAGAGTGTCCCTTCTCTCCTGGGCTCCTGGTAGTTTATTCACTGCTGTCTGGACTGAGCCTAAAAAAATAGTTGATACTTGCAGTATGGGTTTAGATGGTTGCTTGGGTTTTGGGGTGGGTTTTTGTGGAGAAGGGGAATATGAGATTTAGCACTTCTTAAACATTGGAAAGATTGAAGGATGGAGTCATGGCTGGTGTGAATGGAAACCTCCATTCACTAAGGTAACAAAGGGAGAGATTCTGGTTCACAGCAGAGGCTGAAGAGTCTCATGTTCATCTTGCCATTTGTCTTTGTTGGCCCAGATCGACAGTGTGTCCACCCTGACTCTAGTGCCAGTAGACAACTGCACAAGTCCTGACTGCTGCTGTGCCAGGTCATCCAGGAACTGGCACACTATACAGGAAGAGGAACCCAATTAATGTACAAATTGGAAAGTAAATCACTTACATTGTCAGGCTGCTGTAGCTCTAGGCAGTGTCTATTACATGATGAATTGACATAATTCAGTTGATTTTTCTTGAGTTTCTTTCTTGAGGTATCTTTCAAGCTTCAATGCTTGTTTTTTCTATAATTACTTGTGATTGTGCTTCTTGTCATAGAGAATTTCTGTAGGCCAGCCATCACAGTGATGAGATGACTTGAGAATCCCATGGGGTAACTATTTTGTACAAGAAATGGATACTGGTCACCACCCCCCACCCCCCATATGGTTACCTTAAATTTTTATTTTAGTTTACTATAGTTTAGTTTACTATGGTTTTTAGAACTTTTTAGGTTGAACATTGCAATTGTCCTTACTGATTAAAGATACTGAAATTAGCAAGAAAGTGCCAGAGGTTTTTTAAACTTTAAGTCTGTTGCCACTCAAGTAATGCATATGTGGTCATACTCTATCTTACTGCCTTGCTGTTTATGGTTGCCAAGTCAGGAATTTCAGCCTTTCTAAGAAATTACCTGCTCCCCTGAGAGAATGAAGTGGCTTTAATGTTTTTCTGAATTGAAATTTAAGGACTTAGTGGAAAAGTATGCAAAATAATTGGGTTTCCATTCTCAAGGCACCAAGGAAACACTTTTGCATTGTCCTTTCTCTTGTAACAGTGAGGTACTGGCCCATATATGTACTCTTTATTTTTGTACTTTGAAGTGGTATACTTAGAAATTTACTCTGAAGTTCTGTATTTGCAACACTGCCTTTTATGAATAGTAACTCTATGGTACTTTTTGGAAAATCATTTGGACAATAGAGGTGGAAATAATTACATCATAATTAATTTTTTTGTACACTGCAAAATTTTAATGCAAATTTGTTTTCTTTTTGCAACAGGTTCTGACTGTAAATCTGTGGCTGGACCTGTTAATTCATCACCTGAGATTAGTCTGAGATGGGAAAGTGGGCCTAGTGCTGTTGTACATTCCCTGCTAGCTGTAAAAAATGGGTTTCTTCAGTGTCATGTGGAGAACTTCAGTGCTGAATTTCTAACATCTTCTCTCACAAACATTCAGCATTTTCTAGAAGATGAAACTGTCGCAGAAGTGATGCCTATGAAGATAAAAGTTTCTAATGCAAGGATTAATTTAAAAGTATGTTAACAATGAGATACTTGGCTGCTCTAAAAAAGATCGTGTTCTTGCTTCTTTGATGATAACTACTAATATGGATACAGTTAACTTCAAAGAAACTGCCATCATAGTCTGAAAGGTTTTTAGATAACACTAAAATAATTTAAAAATCCATAGATTTGGTTAGCTCTGTGGTATGCCTGGAGGGGAATTATCTGTGTGACCAAGCTATTTGTATGAATTAATATTTTATGCTTTTTCCTCCTCCCCCAAATCATTCTTGTAGAGTGACAGTGTCTGGGAATTTTATATCTAAGGTAGATCAAGCTTCTAGAGGCACAATGTGGGTTTTTCTGGTTGGGCTTTTTTGATTAGCAAAGGATATGTTTTTTTAATTACAAACGATGGATTTTAAAGGTTATTTATCTCCTAGTTGGGGGATAGTTCTTGCAATGAAGTTCTGAACAAAATAGGGAAAAAGGTTATGGAATTCCAGTACAAACCACTTGAACAATGTTTTTTTAAAACACAAATTTCATGTTCTGCTCTACCTAGAAACAAATACTAAACAATGCAAGCATTTTTCAGCACCATATCTTAAAATATTAACAATAAAACATTAAGAGGATACTTCCGCTGAAGTCTCCTAAATTTCTTTCAGACATTTAAAGAAGATGGTGAGTTCTGTGCTGCACAACCACTGAATATAAAGATAAGGACACTTTTTTGAGGGGTGTAGAATAACAGAAAAACAAACAAACAAAGATATTATTACATTGCTTTGGACAGTAATAATCACCCATACAAACTTTGAACAAGGTGAGGATTGGAAGAGCAGCTCCAGTTCTACACCTGGGGCTAAAGTATTGATTCTGCCAAGATCATTATTGACTGGAAAGGCAATTGTCTTGTCCTACTCAAAATGCATCACTATTCTTTCCCTCAGTAATACAGCCCTTCCATCCCCTGAGGATCTTTGGGTACTCTTTTAGAGCTGTTCCTTCTCTACGGGATTAGCACAAGCATTTTCTGTAAGAGCTGTGGATTCGTTCCTCAGATTTCAGTGGATCACAAAAATGGATGCCCAAATGCAAATAGCAAAGTCTTTACATATAGTCATTTGCATTTAAAACCAGGCTTGTGCTGGTTTATTGGCAAGAAGGCAGACTTAAGCAAAATGTTCTTGAGAAAGCAGCTGCTAGAGATAGGGAATGTACAATAATAAACTGGCAGCAAGATTCTACTTGGCAGCAAATGCACCTAAGTGCTCACTCAGCAGTGCACACAAGTCATGGTGAAATTACTCATGATAGTGGACAAAATGCAAATTTCACATAGAGATGGTTCATTTCTATGGAGTTGTTGGGTATTATAGAGTGAGAAGATATGGTTCACATGTGTGCTGCATTGCCTATTCAATGCAGTATGTTCTTATTTCTTCTGTGTGAGACTTGATGCAACGTGTTTCATGGCAAGGAAGGAACTTCAGAAAGATTATTATTTGCATTTTCTGCTGCAATCTCAGTGCTGTTTCAAGAAACTTGGGAAGCTATATCACAACAGCTTTCTTGATATACATTTAATGCTGATATGTATAGTTGCTGATTATATTGGTGGCATTATTCTGACAGGAATAATGAACTATAAAGACTTCCTGGGGAGACCCCAAAGAAGTAATTTGTGATGTTTCTCTTCTGTTAAATATAGTTATATAACTAAACTGCAGCTGATGTCATCCCAAACTAAATTCTGAACAGACAAAAACTGGTCAAGAATGATAGCTGTACCCATCCAATCTTTAAATAGTTAAAGGGAAAATCAGATGCTATATAGCACAGGCTTCTTATCAGTGACTCAGAGCTCCTGACCTAACAAATGTCTTGACCTGGGGTATAATCTTCTTGAGATGTCTGTAAGAACGCTTTGAAGTATTTTAGTTGGACTATATATTGAGTTCAGCAGACTTACTCCAGAGATAATTCTGAGCCTTTAATACGATCCCTGGGGGGAAAAAAATGGAGCCAAAGCTTAGTGGAGATCCCATTAGAAAATTCTGCTCTGAAACATTCCCTTTCAAGTTTCATTAAATCCACTTATGTTTAAATAAACATCCTAATTATCTATTCTGATTTCCTTCTAAACCCATTTTTTATTATGTGTATTTTTTAGGATGACAGTCCACGTGAAAATCTTAAGGCATCTGAGCTGGTACCCATAAAACTGCATATCGACATACTCTGGATAGAAAGAAATGATGATGGCACTTTTCTCATTAGAGGTTTGTATGTTCCTGCACCTTGATAGCTCAATTCCGTAATCCTGTTGTTTTTTCCTTTTTGCGTACATGTGACTAATAATGAAAAGATAACTGATGGTAATTTGTGTAAGCTGTGTTGCCATATGCCATAATTCTAAGTGTAGTCACAAAAAGGAAGATTACCTTTTTGAATAGTGTATTGGCTGTGAGAACCCACAGTTGAATCAACCTGGGAGAAATAAAAATATGCTTATAATGTTGTCAGGATATGCATCAATGCATATCCTTCATCATAAGTTTAGTGTTCCTTTGTTGCTACAAAGCAAACAAAAAAATTGCCTTTGTGTACAGATTACCAAGGTGGTTACCATTTTTTTGTTTCATGTTGCAGGTAGTACAAGAAATTACTATAAAATCATGACCTTGACTGTTTCCCTTGATGTACAACAGTATATTTTAGCAGATGTTATAGTGCACTTCAGTTACAAATGCTAGAAAGTTTCTTTAATGCTAAGTAATTAAAGTTATTTTCTAATTTAAATTTTGATTCTGTAGGTTTATCTCACTATGTCTTTAAATGTAAATGCAGTCTTCAGGGAGACCTGAAGACAGTATGTTAATAGCAATATTAATAGTCCCCAAATTTCTGATTATTCAGAGTGCATATTCTGTGGTGGTGATACAGGTCAGTATAAAGATGTGTTTATTTTCTTCAGGCTGGAAGTTAACGTTGTTTCTTCCTTTAAAAGTTTATGAATTTTAATTAAATTTTATTCTTAAGTTTGATTTTGAGAGACAAATATCAATGTACTTAATATTATATTTGTTTTAGGTGGGTTTAATTTTGTACTGATAAGAATGAAGCTTGAGAAATTTTTTAACAAAACCCCTGCACACTATTTTTGTAATACAGGCAATCAAAAAATAAATGATGTTTCAAAGATGAATTCAAGCAGTACATTGCAGCAAGCACTGGGATCTCTTGAACATAGAACACAGGACCAAGCGACACAAACTACTTGGGAAGCACCCAGACCTTCTATATCAAGCAGGGATTCATCTGACTTCCTCAAAAATGAGGTATTAAGAATTCATTTTGACTTCACCTTGCCCCCTCAAAATTGTGTTACAATCATTATTAATCATAATTTTAAGGCTATCTGGAGGTGGGCCTGTGATACACTTCTGTTTAGAAATCTCTTTGAGATGGAAAATATGAATTGTGGATATTATAGTGTGGTTCAGCAATTTAATACTACTTTCTAAATATTGTAATACACTACACACTGACTCTTTTATGTCAGAGGGAGTTTTATTAAGGGAGTTTTCTCCCTCGTTCCTGTACAACACAACTGCCAAAGAAAAGGGACTTGACTGCTTGGTCAGACCCTTACTGATCTGTCAGTCATACCCAGATTTTGAATGGATGATGACAGAACCCACACATTAATTTGGCTTTTTTTTCTCACTGGATAAGAATATGTGCTTAGAGTTCAGAATCTTGGATCATTTCCATTCCACTCCAGCATGAAAATTACATAGCTGAAACACTGGCTATCCATCTTTTGAGCTAATTGCATCAACTCCCTCTTTGTTCTACACTCACTGACTGAGAATCAGTTGTAATTGACTCAGCCTCAGCAAATCTCTGCCCAGCAATGAATTGGGAGCATTTGGTATTTTAAAAGTTACCGTAACGGAAAAAGTCATCAGTTTATACTAATATTTTATATATTTATGTATATTTTAAACTAATAGTTTATACTAGTATTATACTAATAGCTTTCTTTTCTAACCTGATCGTTTCAGCTTATTGAAGAAAATGAATATCTCAAACAGGAACTAGCCAAGGCCAAAATGGCTCTTGCTGAGGTCCAAATGGAAAAAGATGCCCTGCTTCATCACATGAAGAAGATGAACGTTGATCATCCATAGGACAGCGTTCTGTTGGTGCAAAGCATCATCATCATAACTGTAGGTGGTGGTGGCAGATAAAATACTGTCTGCAAATCACTTGAAAATGTGGTTAATTTTTTGCTTACAGACAAAGTTTTCTCATTACAAAAAAATGTTTGTGAACCACATTATGAAATTATCATTAAACATTGTAACTTTTCTCAACCCATTTTAAACTGAAATGACTTTGGAACAATCAGTTTGTACTGTACTTTATTAATTTACTGAGAAAAAATCATATATTTGCTTTTAATATTATCAAAGGAAAATTTTTAATGTTTTCTGAAAAGTGGGTGGTTCAGCAATGAAAGAAGGTGCCTGGATACATAGCAGAGTCCATGTACCCATGCCTCACTAACAAGGTGTACCTCCCTTTCTAAGGTTATATTGCTTGGTTGTTGCCAGCGGAGGCTACTTTTGCACTATGATGATACAGGCTAGATCCTCTAGAATAGTATAGCTACTGAAAATGAAAATGCCAGCCCTAAACTGGCCCTACATTCAGTGTAATTTTCCCCAAGAGGATTTTAAGTAAAATCCTCTGGTGCTATAGAGTTCCATATATCCTTTCCATATGCACTCCTAAAATAAAACAGTAAATGCTGGAGAATTTAAATAAGAGGGCATACTACTGGGCTTTCTTTCTGCATGAAGGTCCACTGTATCTGTACAGCTGATGTAATTTAGACATTTATACTTTATTTTCCTTTCTCTATATCCTATAGCCCTGATATAGGATCTGGCCCTTCATGACATTTTGCATGCATGTCTGATTCCTGCACAACTCATCAGACATGCCCAAGGATTTGGTTTAGTGTGTTTAAATAAGTAATACCAGTGCTTGTGAGGGGGAAAATCCTACTGGGATTCATTAGTTGTATATTGNTTGATAAAAAAGTTGTAGAGAATCACTTAATTACCCAATGAAATTGTGGGATTACATGAAATGTAATTATATAGTTTAAGTTATGGGTGATTTGTACAAATTGAACAATAATTTTCATCTAAAAACCGGTGCAGATGAAAAAGTAAAAAAGCACAACACTGTAAAATAGAGACTATAAGTGTGCTTCAAAACAATTTAGGAAACAACATACAAAACCATACATGCCTGTAAGAGATTGTCGTTGCTGGAAGTAAAACTGACTGAATAATTTAACTAATGACCTTGAATCTGACAAATGGAAATCTTTTAATTGCTACCAAAATTGTTTCTGCTCCATGGGATGTTGGAGGGAAGTTCTGTTCGTAGATAAGCAAACAAATCTCAAAAAGTAGTTAGTATCCGGTGGTTTGACTTTGCATATTCAGGTTGTTAAACCAGTTTTAATTAAAATGGTTTTCATTAAAACTTTTTGGAGGACACAATTTGCACTGCTAGAAATAGTTGTTGAAAATGTGTAGATTTTAATCAAGAACTTTGTGGAAGAACTGGTTCAGGCACTATTTTAAAGCCTGCCATATGAAACCCTAGTTGAAACGCTTAATGCCCATGGAAATTTTTAATTTATTATTCTGAATTAGATTAAAAAAATATGCACAAAATGTTTCTATTAGAGAAACTAAACATTTTTATTTGAATATATAAGACAACACAGTATTAAATATTGAGTGGTGCATTTTCACATAAATATAATGTCAGATTCAGGCGAGGAGTTCTCCTTTGGTTTAATTCTGGTTGGTACTAGTAAAGTAATTCTTATTTGGTTTATCCTTGCTAAGATCTAGTTAAAATTATTCTGAAGAAGGAATGTATAGAGTGCTTAGTAGCATGTTGCTAGAATATTACATTGAGAATTATCTAATTTTTAAAAAGAAATAAATAGCAATATCAAATGCCTGGATTTTTTTATTGCTAAACTTGCTTTTTTTGAGAAAAACCAATTTCAAACCAAATCCAAAATAACAGCCCAAACCAGTCCTTCTTGGTACAGTTGTTGAAATCCAGGGTATCACTTCCTAGCACTTCATTATAACTGAATACATTTCTACTTCATGGCTGTTGTACAATACTGAACATCACCTGTGGACAGTTCAGAGATGGGTGTTGACAATACGGAGAGTGATAGTACTGTGCCATTCTGAAATGTGTTTTGCTGTTGAAAAAAACTGCAGAGGGAGAGTTCATTTACTAATGTCCGAAAGTACAAAGTTAAACTAAGCTCTAATAGCTTACACTAAACATAGTTATGAAAAGCCTCAGAATTTAAAAAAAAAGGCTTAACTTGTCCTCAAGGCTCTGCTGATATTCATAACCTCCTAGACAGGAAGTTTGTACTGTCAGTAGAGCATCTTGCTTTTATTCTGCAAAGACCTATATGGAAGATAGTTTGGAGAACTTCAATGTATATAGAAACTGACTCCACAAGTCCAGTAGGAAAACTGTTACCACATTTTATTTTACATTTTCTATGGAAATTTAAAGTGATCTAAGTTTAGCTTAACACTCTTCATCTTATTTAGAAATGCTGGTTTCATGTCTAATCAAGCTTTCACATCAGCTCACCTGAAAGAGACTGCCCTTTCCCAGGCTTAGTCACTGGAATCTTTCTGGTGTGTGCTGTTCCAGTTCTTACTGCAACTTTGTTGGTAAGCACTAGTTTTAAATCAAAATTCTGTGGCCTTACAGTATTACTTATAGAAGGCCTGGTGAAGAGGGAGTTTTGTAGAGATCATATCCGCTCGACTCCCTTCTGCCTAAGTTCTTTATTTCCCAGTTCCGTTAGCCATGTCTGTTTGTACACTGTCTCACTTAGAAAATTATTTGGGAGTCTCAATCTGAGGTCACAAGTGATCTCTAAAGGATAACTGCTAGCTGCAGAAAACTTCCTATGTCTGCCATGATAATGGTTACCTTTATTTGAAATAATTTTATAATAAATGTAAGGAGAATGTGATAATAAAGGTAAACATTAGTATTCAGCATCTACAATTCCAAGAGTACCAAATGTATGTAAGTATTGTAGAAGCAAACTCCCTTTCAGGTAAGTAATTTCAGGTAAGTAATGATGGACACAATGGTTTCTATATAAAATAATGTGCTTGCATTGGCCTAGTTCTTAAAACATTCATCACAAAATACTTCAAGTGGATTTTCAGCTCGATGTTGTCATTTGCACATTTTAGGGAGTACATCAGATTCCAGTTCAGCTGGAATAAATGAATGTTGTTTTCTCTACTGTAGGAACAGAACATCTCCTTGTTGATACATTAAGTAGCAATGAAATTGTGGGCACTTACTATGAAATCCACTAATTCACCCCTCCCAGTAGGGAAATGAGTTTTTTGACAGCCCTGCAATACAACCTTATCTTTTTTTTTTTAATTCCAGCCCATGCCACTTCACTTCTGCCGACTGCCTTTTGAATAGCAACCCAATTTCCTGTGCCTCATTGTGAACCCGGTGGCAGGCTTTGTAGTGCTGAAGCAGAGCTCTAATGCTCCCAGTGGTGCAGCACCAAGCAGTGTGCTCAGCTCACTCCATTGAGTTCTCTGGCAGTGACCTCATCTTAGTAACAACAGGAAACTTGAGAGCACAAGTGGAACAAAGATCATGCTAATTGGTGTTAAGGGATGCAAAGCTTGGATAGGAATAGTGGTCTTTGCTGGAGGAACAAAGCTTTGTTTCTCAATAAAATTAGGAAAATGCATAAAGATTATTGGTAAATAAAAGCTGCGTAGTTACAGTTGTTTACACTTTTAGGTATTTTTTAGCATGCTTGTATAAAAAATTAAAATTGTTCTGATTTTAAAGTTTATGGAAGATATTTTTGAACACTTTACTATTTCAAGAACTTTTTTGCAACTCTCAGCTTCTCAAATATTATAGAATGTCTTGCAGATATGTATCATGCTACTTGCTAGCTGAAACAAGTTGCAGGAATTAAATCTTCAAAAATCAAATAACTCTTGATAGCCTGTGTTCTCTCCCAAAGTAAGGGGTAACTTCTGCATCCCAAAGAGATGAATCTTTCATATTGCCACTAATTAAATGGGTAGATAATAACTTTTTTAAAAGGTCATTTTTTGGCTTTGTCTGCCATTGCCCAAGCCACTCATAAGCAGTTACGTTAAAGTATCTGTATTTTATTATTCCTTCACTATCTCCTGCCTTTCCTTTTGTTGCCATCACCCATTTTAGTATGAGGGGAAGTGGAATATATATATATATATTTCCTAAAGCTTTCTGCCATGTAATCTCAGTATTAAATCTTATTGCTGTTTTAATAATCCCTGAGAGCATTGTTTTGCAAGTAAAACATAAGATGAACTTAAGCTATATCTTCTTTGTGAGTAGGATGGCAGTGTGTGGAGCATAATGCATGAATTGGTTAATGCAGTTTTCCTAGGACAGAGTCTGTTTGAAACCACCATGATTTAATTTGAGTTACATAATTGGTAAGTATTTTAAACGCTTGACAGAGACACGGACAAATGAACGCTTTGGAAGTGGTGGTCTCAGGCAGTAAGTGCTGAATAAAGAGGCAGCCTCTACACAACTTATCTGTGGAACAAACCTGTAAACGTCATTCCACCACTACCACGAACGGTGCAACATCCAGAAACGACTTCTGTCAGTGTAATTATATTGTTCTAGTACCGGAGTTTGTAAGCACTGGGAAGTACTTTTGCAGAGAGAATTACCACGTTGCAGTCCATGACGGTGAATGTCTGGCCGATAAGAAGAGCCGTGTCCAGCTGCCCGTGTTTGGGCGGAGGTTGGTGTAAAGCGGCGCCTCCTGCGCTGAGCAGCGCTGCCACCCGAGGGCGGAGCGGGAGCCGGTCCCGGACAGCCTGGAGCTTCCATCCACTTCTGATGCTGCATTTCATAACGTGACTGTAAATCAGGGGTTTGGTTTGGTTTGGTTTTTTCAAATTTAGATAGCTTGGATTTGTTTCTACTGCCTTATTTCCTCTTTAAGTAAATCATATTAACTGCCTGAACAGTGTCAGAAGAAAGATTTTCTTCCCCCTTTTCATTTTTCTACATACTATCTCTTTTATGGTAAGAATTTTACCTCATTTGTTGTGCTTCATCATTATCTCTTAAAAGTGTAGAATAATTTTTTCTGGTTTTTCTGTCATTGTATAGATGAAAAGCTCCACCTTGATACCAACAATTTATTTGTTCAATTTTCTCGCTTACTAGAAAAACCCCTCATTTTTTAATAAAAGGAACATATAGAGAGTTCCTATGTTTCTCTGGAAATAACCAAATGTAATCCTTTACAAATGCTTACCTTACCCACCTTCGCCAGATGTTAATCTGACAGATTATATTAACATTATAGTGTGTGGTAAGTGATCTGGAGTTATTTCTTTTAAAATCCTGTTTGGCTATTCAAAAACTTACAGCCAGAATGACTAAGCAGGGAGAAAAGGAATTTATATAAAATTTACTGTAGGAATGGAGTCGCCTTATTTTTGTCAAATAGAGAAAATAGCATAGAAAGCAGCTGTCTCTTCATTGCTCTGGAATATTAATGTGGTTTTTCCCTTCCACTTATTTTTGATTCTATTTCTGACAAGAGGCTGAAACTCAGGATAGGTACAATAGAGTTTTTTAAGATGTCATCCTGCAGTGCCACATACCCCAGACCATGTTGCAGAACAAGACTATACTGGACACCAGCAAAATTGCAGCTGCTTACCTGAACGGAGTTTGATGTAGAAATGAGGCTTCTCTGCTCAAACTTAGCAGGAAGTCTCCTGAAAAATTACTTCCTTCTAAACATGGGATTTGCTGTTTCTGCAGTATTCACCAAAAAATACATCTATTTACAGACCTTTTGAGTTTGTTTTTGTGTATATA
>WEIU01003272.1:52671-70212 GCA_013389925.1 Aegithalos caudatus
TATATATATTTAAAAGTATTTATACCACAGATTTTATAAAGAATTATAGAAGATGTCACCTCCAGCATTTCATTTCCTATCCAGATGTAATGTAAAAAATAGGGTAAGTTTCAAACAGTCATTGAGAAATTCTTTAAAGCAGTATCAGAGCTGTTTGTTTTAACTGGGTCCTAAATACCTCCAAATCAGCTGGCAATGTAACTCATGGAAACTACAAGTCATGTTTCAAACTCATGCTCATCTGAAGATATATCTGAGAGGAGTCATGACCTGAATGCTGTACTTAAACCTTCCTTTGCAATTATCAGAAGAATTTTCAGCTTATGCAACAGGAAAGAATTCCTTCAAAGTCATCATGTTAAGAAGATTTAAAAGACTCCTTGAAATGGGACTTGACAAAATACTTTAGAAGGCAAAGGCAACCTAGAGTTAATCTCTTTTGCCATTTCATTATTCAAAACATGTCTCTTATTTAGCTACTATAAGTCAAGGAGGAAAAAGGGAGAGTGTTTGAGATAAGCATAGTGCAAACAATACATTAGAACAAATTCTGAGCACCTTATTCATGAAAACTTGTTCCTATGTGGCTGAATAGCTGTCATCCTTAATGCCAGTGTGGCTGCCTTCAAATCCACAGCTGCTGGAATAAAAATTAATATTTTTACTTAGTAGCAAATAATAATGTATAGGCAGTAACAGATATATCTTTTTCTTCTCCATCTGGTGATAAAACTCATATATGGAGCAACATCATACTGCATGTGTTAACTAGATATTAACTGACAAACACTATAATAATCTACTTTGTTGATGTCCTTTCACTTTAAGGACCCTTGGAAACTTCTTATGCCTATCAGGAGATGATACATTCAAGTGGGATTTATGAATAACAGGAAACTTAGGTATCAGATCTCAGTATCCAATCTCACCCACTCTTTACCATTTCTGATATCCAGTGGAAATGGGCCTGTCAGAAGAATCTGAGCCTGAAATACTGGAGGTAATTACTGTGAGAACTTAATTGAAGCTGTGTGTAACTAAAAAAGGATAAGACAAAGCTGTAGCACAAACATGTCCTCAGCATGATGTATATTTTCACTACAACCATCCTAACAGGGATGTGAGAAAGACAGGGTTGTATTATGGAAGGAAGTAGAAAAGAGAGACTGAGAATTTCTATTAAAGGAAATTTAAAAATTGCAGCAAGAAAGAATGCAAATAAACAGATGAGCTGAACATTAATTAAATCAGGTGCTATGAATGTTCAGTTACTATATATACAACATGCACTAGATCACGTACATTACAAAATGTATCAAAACATTCAAAATAATTGGAAAACGTGATGTAAAAACAATTCTACCAGGAAAAAAAAAAAAAGAAACTGACTTGGCTTCCACAGCAAATCTGAATTGTTGTTTCCTTGCTCATATGGTGGTGGTGGTGAAATGTTTCAGTCTCTCCTCACAGAAAATAAGTGACAGGAGAAGAGGAAACCACCTCAAGTCACACTAGGGGAGGTTTAGGTTGGACATTAGGAAAAATTTCTGGACCAAAAAGGGTTGTTAAGCACTGGAACAGTCTAGCCAGGAAAATGGTGGAGTCACCATTCCCAAAGGTATTTTAAAGATAGGTAGATGTAACACTTAATGGACACAGTGCAGTGGTGGACTTGTCAGTGATGGGGCTATGATTGGGCTCTAGGACCTCAAAAGGTCTTTTCCAACCTGAAGGTTTCTGTGAAAAGGGATTGGGCTAATGCAGAGTAGTGTCTTCACTGGGTTATTCCTGAAAAAAGTAATAGTTTGACAAAATACTAACATCAAAATAAAACTGGGCAGTTCCATATTTTGATGTTTCAAAATTAAAAATGTTTTACTGTGTCTTCAATAGAAAAAGGAATGATGTGATAAAATAGTGGTGTCATAGAAATTCATTAATTTGCCATTACAAAGTCTATTTTCAAAAAACCACAGTGTGTGGTAGGTCCAGAGGTATGAAAAGAGGAAACAAATGTAAGAAAACAGCAGTTATCAGATTTATGTGACTTCAGAAATTTCCTACTTGAATTATTCATCCTATTTTAGTTATTCACCCAGCTTTATTGGAGGTGGATCTTACTAGCTCCAATTTGTTGTATACTTAATTATTTGGTTAAAGATTGCTTTGTATTAGTTATTGCATATTTTTCTAGGATTATGCCGGCCTATTTGCATATCCATTGCAGAGTGTGTCTCTGTGTTTAACAGAATATGGAAATAGAACTTATATCACAAATAGCTGCACTAGTTTTCTTCCAATGTGAAAGAATGCAAAGATTAATTCCTAAGTCTGTTTTTCTGAATCAGCTCCAGTTAGAAGAGTGTTGTGGATATGGTGGTATTCCTGTAATCCTCTCTGCTACCTTTGCTACTGATGCTCTGGGGTAGGTCAGTATGATATTGTGTTCTTGAAACTTTAATCTTACATGGAATAATTTTTTGTGCATGGTTCTTCCTTTCAGATCTTAGTTTTTACTTAGCTGCTGAAATAAAATCAGGGCTTTCTGCCTGGGGTTGATAGTCACCTTCAGTTCAGATGAGTAAGTGTAAATCAAATTAATTGGCTGGCTTAGCCATAGACTTTACCAATTATTTTTTAGCCCAAGATTTACTGTATTGTTAGAAGGCTCAAAATTAGGGAGTTGCACATCAGCAAACAAACTACTCAATATTTTCCTCTGTAATCCAGTTACACAAGAGGTTATTGAGATTAAGAAATTCACTCCATAACCATGTCCTCATGCAAAAAGCAATAACTTTCTTCCCTAGGCAGTGCAGGACTAGCTGTCTGATTTTAATAAACACTCCAGAATGTTGTTTTGGGGGCTTGAATAAGTAATTAAGAATGAAGAACCTTTTTTCTGTTGTCTAACTGAATAAAATATGTTGGGGACCTAATCTTGTGCTAGGAGCAAAGTACCAGCTTCACAAAATCAGAGTTTCTGACAAATTTATTTTTTTTGACAGACAGCAACAGTACCCTTAACTCCAGAATAACTGTGTGGTTGTATATATACTGTACAAAACCATAGTAAACACCATGCTGTGTATTTTAATTTACATATAAGGACTCCATTAAAATACATTCATACACAAGGCAGTAACCTGAGATAAAACAGATTAGCAAGATGATGAACAAAGTTTACATACCTGTTATTTGTGCTGTGTTGCTATCAGTATGCACACATACATGACCATGCTAAAATGTAATTTCTCAGAATAAAAGCATGTGTTTCCACATAAATCAACCCCAAGCCTATTCTAAATTAAAATATTTCAATGAAAACAATATATTAACTTGGTTTAAGTCTGTCCCCTGACCACTGTGATTCCTAAGTTCTTCCTTAGCAAAAATAATTTTTATATTTACCTTTTCCATGTCCCTTATTTTATATACTTCCATTTATATCTCCCTATGGTTATAAGTTTTTTTAAAGACGAAGTGGCCTAGTCTATTTAGGCTTTACAAAGACTCTATATACTATACATCTGCTTATACTTCACCTTTACTGTACCTTGCTTAGTTCTGATGTATTGTTTTTGAGACAGGACAAACTCAGTGGTTTTATACATTGCAATATTGATGCTCATTTCCTTTCCTAATAATTCCCAATAATTTTGTTTGCCATTTTGATTACCATATAGCATTAAATTGACGTTTTTATAGACATGTATGGAGATGTAACAGCAGTTTTGAAATTGTAAAAGGGGAATCCAAAATATCCCTCCACTAAAGAATTATTTTTTTCTTTTGTCAGTGTTGAGTTCCACCTGTTTTACTATCTACTAGAACAATGTACTCTTTCATACTCAATTTTAGACCAAGCTATCCTGAAACCTGTTGTTTTGCTACTTTATTTCACTTCTTATTCTCTTCAGAGGCTCTTCAAGAGCCTGCTGGACGATGCCAGTCTTAGGAGAGACCTTCACACAGCTATGCCAACAACCTCTCACCAATGTGAAAACTGGTCATTTTTCCCTTTTACCTTCCTTCCTTTAACCAATTGTCCACTCACAAGAGAATAAACCTTCTTAATAATAATTTGTTTTATTTAAAAGTATCCTATAAGGACCTTGTCAAAAGCTTTTTGGAAAGCCAAATACAACCTATTGATTGACTTGCAATTTTCTATATGCTCTTTGACTCCTCCAAAGAACTCCTATAGAAACATGAGACATGACTTGCTTCTCCAAAAGCTGTACTGAATCTTCACTGTTGTATGCTGCCAGGTGTCTACCAATTTTCCAAGCCTGCAAATCAACTCAGTAGTTCTCCAGGTCCCCTTCAAGCCCCTTAGCTATTAGGATCACATTTGCCACCTTCCACTCACCTAGTACCAAGGCCAATTGAAACAATAGCTCACATGTAATCATCTTAATTTCATGAGTGTTACATCTGGGGTTCTTCAGACTGTTTGGGGAATTGAAGGCAAGTTATTTTTATTTATTGATTTGTTTCAACAAAGCCTTTGCTTTTGGGATTGTAACATCAGTTAATACCTTGGACTTGGCCTGTAAAGAAAGGCCCTGGTAGTTGAAATGTCAACTACTTTTTCACCGCATACAGTTATATCCACTGGAAAAAACTTGGCCAGACCAAGAGTCCAGTGTAAAGTGCAAAGTTAGCTATCTGCATCATTTGTGTTAAGAATAAGCATCAAAGCTAAAACTTGCAAGGATTTGGTAAATTAAAGCTAATAAGAAAATCAGTGGAATACTGTACATTTGACAATGCTATACTGAGAAAAAAGAGTGCTGTGTCCATTTGGTTTCAGGTTAATCCCCACTACAACATTAATCAAAACTCTGTCTTTGGCATGTGTTTCTCCTTTGAAATTTCAAATACATTCTGCCTTGTTGGTCATTACCACATGTATGCACAAATACAAACTATTCCGGCCGCTGGTCTGGGGTCCGCCGTTCGGACCCAGGGGGCAGAAGCCACTCCAAAAGGATATCTCGCTAGAGACAGCCTTCTAGGGGCCAGAGCACCCCCTCAGCGGGCCGGAGGCTTCTCTCAGCAGAGACAGGGCAGCTCTTAGTGATTTCTCAGCTCTTATGTGATTTCAGCTCTGCGTGCCCTGTCCTGCGAGGCAGCCTCTATTGCTCGCCCGGGAAGAAGAGAGGAGGGTCCGTATGGCGATTCCGCAGGAGTCAGCTTTATTGTAGAGCACCAGCGAAGGGGAGCCAGTGACGGGTGTCCCTAACAAGCGGGGCGATCTAGGGGTTTTTATGGGCAAACCAGGGTGGGAGTGGAGAAGCACGGGCCAATGGGTTACAGCAAATTACATTCAAACTTCTGGGGGCTTACAGGACCTTTCTTGGTCGCTGTAGCTGAAAAGTTACTTTCTTATCTTGGGGGTCTGGCAGGAGGTTGTGCAATCCCTTTCTTATCTCCTCAGCAGGCCTCTCTCCAAGGCAGGGCCGCTGGGGCCCTCTCCATTCCCACAACAAACATAACTAAAGAATGCACAATGTATGAGTGTTCACTCAACCATTTGTATCAATCCTGAGGAGTGATTTACCACTCATGTAGCATAGTTACTATTAGAAGAGGCAAAACCAGAATAGAACCCTTGGCAGAACACTTCTAGCTATGGTGTTGCCTTACAGTGCACCAGCCCCGTGTGGTGTGTCCCTGGATGTTACTGATGGAGAGCAAGGATAACACCTCTACACAATTCTACCAGTTGTCTGTACTTGCAGTCCTTGTCACTTGCATGGTTCAGCTGAGATGTCTCCATGATCCTTCTTTCAGGCAGTCAAAATCTGATGTGTAGGCAATGTTGTACATACCCTCAAGGGAAGATAAGAGGAAAATATTTTATATTTTATAGAAAGAGGTTGCAATGTATCAAAGGTAGAAACAAGTTGTTTTTTATGCAGTAAGCTGTGTATTAAGTAGTACAGGCAAAACTTTAATACTGTACTGTAGCTCTGCACATACTGGATTGGGGCATCTAATCAGCATGCTGCTCTTACCAACTTGTATCCACATTTGATTGTGCATTTCTCTCTAATGCATGAAAAATAGTCTCAGGCATATTTTGATAGCGCACTGATGCAAACCTAACAAAGAGCAGAAGGACTGGATGAACAATCATATTAATGCCACCTGCTGTCACACAAGAAATACATGTAAAGATATGTATAGATATCCCAGTTAACCTTAGCATCTGCCATCAGAGCAAAATCACAATTGCACTGGAAATGGCACAGCAGACAGGTTGGACTTTCTGTCAGTACTATCCCATGCCCATATTCTGGAAGTTTAGCTCTCCAGTGCTGACACAACCTGCAGTCTGTGTTCTTGACACTTTCCAGCAGTGGGATGTTTCAGCCCACTGAATGCAGCACATTTCCTATGGTATACTCAGCTGACTCTGTAGGTTAGTTGCTGCAAGACAGAATCACAGTTTAATTTCTTGCTCTTCTTTAATGTGTTCAGAGCCCTATAAAAATGATGCTGTGGGGTCACTGCAAATGCTGACAGTGTCTTCTTGTTGTGCAACAATCACTAAGGGACCAGTTTTTCATTCTTTTCCCCTGCAAATTTCCAACATACTTGAAAGGAAGTGTTTATAGAAAATGGGATTTAATCAGAATTGTTTGGTCAGAGACAGGATTGTTGTGGATAAGTTGTCAAAAATGGCATTTTCCTCACGTTTCTTCAGTTTCTACTTAATCAGGCATGTCCAATAATCTGTGCAGTCTTTTAAGACCACAGAACTCTTGGTGTTTTTACATCCCTCATGTACCTTCAGTTTCTATAATTTTCTTTTACAGTGGGGGAGGATGCAAGTCCTTCTGCATATTTCAGTGGTGAGAGCTAAACTAAGCATCATGTGAGTATTATGGTGTGTCCCAGTTTTCCAAACCGAGGCCATGTCCACTGTGGCATCTACCTGCTGAGCCTATCCCTGAGGAGGGCTGACCTGCATCCGGCTTCTACCTTGGCAGGGAACCAGGACATGATGGCATTCACACCTGGCCTCAAGAACTCATGGCTTGAAACTCAGTTTCTTTTTTATGCTATAGATATACACTCTAAAGAGCAAAAGACAATATCAAGACTGAAACACACTTGCCACCCAGATGCATGAAAAATACTGCTTTCTCTTGGGCAGCTGTCACAGAAATTTGAATAATAAAAAAATCAGGCCTATTTAGTGCTGGTTTATTTTCTGCTGTCAAAAAGAGCTGATGGTTTATTCTAGCATTTTGTGCTCTGTCTCAGATAGCCGTCAGGATTTGTAATTGGGCCTTCCCTATTTCTTTACATGAGAGAATTGATAATACCTAGTCCTGAAATAGGATGTCAATATGTTTGCTATTCTACACAACTAATTTTTAATATAATAGATTTAGTGCTTTCTTCAATACCTGCAACTCAGTTTTTCATACTCCTTTGCACCCGTCTGCTTGAAAATAGAGAGGAAAAAGTCATACAATGTTAGAAAGCACCCATTTAATTTGCCTTTAATTCAGGGAGGCTGCAGGAGGAAGAAATGAAGAAATTCTCACCCTGATAGGAGAACAAAGCCGAGTGATAGTTGCATTGTAAAAACATTAAGGAAACTTCCTACTTTTTACAGTCACTTCTAGCCCTTTCAAATGATAAACCAGTTAAAGAATTTTTAGGTAGGATAAGTGCTCTCTCTGGTATTTCAGAAAATGGAAGAAAACAGAAGGTAAAGCATATGTTGTGTTGCAAGAAATTTTGAGATTGAAGGTGTGATGCCACTTAGACACTAACAGCTGCAGTGGTCATAACTTAAAATGTCTTCACAAACACTAAAATCATAGAATCAAAATTCTGCTGTGATATAGAACATCATTGCTCAAAAAGCACGTTTTGAAAGATCTCTTTGCTGTTGTACAAATTTTCTTCCCATCTGCAACTACTGCAAATTATACAGCTATGTTTCTACATCCTATATCGAATTCACTTATTTATCATACATACAACTTTTAACACTCAATAGTGTTGTCCTGATATTACCAGGAGGAATAAACCTAAGACATTTAAAAATACAAAAGAGTCCACTTAATAGAATGAACAGGTTTGACAATTTACATTGAACTGTCTAGATACTTTGTTTTTACTACAGTCCACTGTCAATTTCATCTCTGGAAACAGACCAGCCCAGGTTCTCAATTCTTTGCTTCAGTAGCCCTTAGAATTTATCCACGTTTAACCCTTCCATTAAATAGTGCTGCTTACATTCCTTTTTACTTTTCAAATTGATAAAATTATTCTGTTCTGCCCTATTTGTTAATGAAATTAAATCTTCTATTTGGCCTTCACAGTTTTTTTTTGTTTTTGTTTTGGCACTAGGTTATGGGTTTACTGGAGTTTTGAGTCTTGCTACATTCATAAAATCTTTCTGAATTTGCTGGCTACTGCATGCATCTGCTCCATTGATATTTCAGTGCTGATTCTCCATACTGTTCTTCAACAGCTTTCTGGACAATCATTTCAATTAGAGCACAGTCTTGAGATTTTATTTTCCCTGGAAGAATTATGTAACATTTATACTGAGTCATATTTGCCATCTGCTGATCCCACCACATAAACAAATACAAATTCTTGAAAACCTGAGATTTTCCTTAGTATTTGCTTCTAATCTAATTTTTTACAAATGTGCAGGTTTATGCACACACTGCTGTCTTATGATTAGCTCTTCACTGAATACTGGTACCTCTTCAGAGGCTTTCAGCAAACTTGAAGGAATCTCTTCATGCAGAGCATGCAGAGGATACATGTGAGAAGGTGTTTATCAGGCAATGCATGTGATTGTGTACAAAATCAAAAGCAAGGCAGGAATACAGGGAAATTATGGCAACCTTAACAAGAATTCAGAATGCAGGGGTGCTCTTAGTTTATGGCTAACTTCTTTGGAACTAGTCAATGCTCAAGTGACTGGCAACAAGATACAATTTCATAGTCCGGCTTTAAATTACAGTTTTCCACTGTGACTCTGCTGTAACTAAGGACTTAAACTATAAATCCTAATTCATGTGATTATACATTTATATATTCAAACCAAAATGAAACCCTTGTGATCACAGAATCAGGCCTTAAAACTGCTATTTATATCAGACTCTTTCAATAAGAAAAGCTGTAGTTACAGAGTCCTTAATGGTTTTATGCATGAGTTCAATTCTGTATCCAGCTGACAATATTGGAGAAGATCATGTTACATCCTGAAAATGACAAACTATGTAAATTACATTTTTAAGCTAAAATATACTGTTTTGTTTTTGTGGATGACTTTTTTGAAATGATAGGTCTCCGTAAGGATTTTTTTTTTTTCCTTTGTAAGAGAAAATCAGACCCCAGAATGAAATTTCTATCAATTTTTAAGATACTAAAATTGCTTAATTAGCTAATAGAAACACAAAAACATCTGTAGAACTGTTACTGACAGGGACTAAAACAAATAATTTGTGAAATCAACAAGGATCTTTCCACTGCTTTTAATGTATCATAGGTTTGGTGTAATAAACACTATCTAAAAAGATAATATTAGAATCCTGCCTAACACAGTGTTATTTTACTCCTATTACTTCTTGCAAACACATGGAGAATGCCACTGACCCCAGTGGGGGAACGGTGAAGAATCATAACTTATTTGCCTACCTACACCAATTACTAAACTAAGAATGGAACAAGGGGCTACAGTTTAGTTCTCACATATGCACGGTACCAAACGGTGCATTTGTCAAGAATGTACCTATGAGTCTGCCGGCGCTGTTTTCAGCTCTGCTTGAACGAACCCCAGATCTATTAGGAAAAGTCACACAATTTAAAAGGTCACTGTAACAGAACAGGGACCTGCAGAAGGGCTGACTGGATTTGATACCAATTCAGTTATACCTCCTATCCTTACGAGCACTTAGAAGCCGCGACCCTGGCGTGCGGCAGGTGCCGGCAGTCCCGGCTGCCCGATTCGCTCCCGACCCCCGCGGGCCCAGATTTTCCTATCTGCCTGTACCGCTTCGCGCGGCGGGGCCGGCGCTGTCCAGAGCTCCCGCCTCGTCCCCGGATGGGCAGGAATGCCTGCTGGCGCTCCCGCCTCGCACACACGCGCGCATTGTGACACGGGCCCCTCGCCCCGCCCGCACCTGCAGACAATTCGCCCTGCGGGCCGGCATGTGTCCCTCAGCGCCCGCCGCAGAAGCCCGCCCTCTGCTCCCTCCGCTCCCGCGGCTCCTCTGCCCTCAGCCCCCCGTGCCCCGGCACCCACCCGTCCCCCNCTCCTCAGCAACAGGCCTGGCACGGCAGGGCTGCGCCTCCTCCCTCCGCCCGCTCCTCCCCGCTTCCGTCCGTCCGTCCGTCCGTCTATCTGCGAGGGTCGTTATCCCCGCCAGCCCGTCCGGCCGCGAGGGCCGAGGCTGCCCGCTTCCCCCGCCCCATCCTCCCGGCCAGGGCTGTGTGTGCATAGGAGTGGGGGGAAGTTCTTTATTGGCCTCGTCGTCTCTCCCTCCCTCTCTCCCTCCCTTCCTCCCTTCCTCCCTTCCCCTTCCCCTTCCACTCCACCCAGAAATGATCCAGTGAAACTAGGAGGAGGTGATTCTCCTCCTCCTCCCTCCTGCTGCTGCTCCTGCTGGTCTGGAAGGGACTGCAGGAATCTCTGCTGTGCTCTGCTCTGAGGCAGGGTCTGGGGAGGGGAGACCGTTTTGTGGAGGGAGGAGGCCGCTGTGGCCCGGGGTGCAGCTCTCCCGTGGGGGGCTGCTTGGTTCCCGACTATGGGGAAGGACCAGGAACTGCTGGAAGCCGCTCGCACGGGGAACGTGGCTCTGGTGGAGAAACTCCTCTCTGGGAGGAAAGGAGGGATCCTGGGCAGTGGATCTGGAGCTATTCCCTTATCCAGCTTATTGAGGTAGGGACATCGTTCCCCATCAAATGCTGGGGTTATTAACCTGTTCTTCCTTATCATCATTATCATCGCCCCTCTCATCTTCATTTCCATTCCCGCATCCTTCATAGTAACAATAAATCGTTCACTCTCGTCAAGTACAAGCATGCCAGGGTTTAAAGTCACAGGCAGTCATTTTATTAATATTGTGGTACTGAATTTCCTGCCTTCAATGCGTCTGCAGGGTCCTTGTTCATTCTGTTACTAGCTGTGGTGCAGAACTTATGTTTTGACTGCTGGGCTAATACATACAATGTATTATTTACCCTTCCTTTGATATTTCCATCTTCAAATTGCTACTTTAATCACAGATGGAAGTGTTTATCATAGACAAGGCATAGCATTGTGGAATTCAGTGTAAAAAGACATAGCTTCACCCCATACCCTCACCCATAGCTGCTACCCTCGCTTGAGGAAGAAATTAGGCATGCCATCGTAATAAGCCTACGAAACAAAGAAAGGAAATCTTTATTTGTAGGAGACCATCGAGGCAGAGGAGGTGTAAAACTTAGGGAGCAGGTTAGGTAAGAGCAGCATTACTTTCAAGGTACCTGGATTTAGTGGAGTGAAACTGGGTTACTGGCCATGTTGGGTGATAGGGCTTGACTTCAGTCATTAGTTGTATCTCCTGCCGATCTAGAGCATAGCTTTGATCATAAGTTTCATCATGCTTTTAAGTCAGAACATTGTCACAATCATTTATGGCATTTGGCTGTATTCAGAGCAGAAGAGGTCTGCAGCACACAGTCCAGTGCTAGTGTTCAGCATTAACTAGGCATAGCAAAAGAAGACAAAATGAACTGAAACACTGTTGACCTAGAACTTGAATAAACTGGGGGTTTGTTCATTAAAGAAAGAAAAGGCCTAGCACAATAAAAAATTATTAAATATTAATATATTTGTCATTCTGTTGCCAGTGCCTTCTAGTCAAAGTATTTATATTATTTCCAAGTTCTCTTTCAGGGAAAATTTAATGTTAACTCTCCAAATTATACAATTTAAACTCTATTATAAAATCTTGCTATTTTAAAGCTAGGTTTAGTGCTGTAAACAACAACACTTCAGTTATTCATAGTTTACCAGAGTTCTGTGGTGCCCCAATTCAATTAGATATTGCACCACCATTGAATTACTAGCCCATTGACCAAAATCAAAACGCACCATGTGGTTGCGTTTTGTACTGTACTCGAATAGGCTGCTTAGGAAGAAGTGTCCCAGATAGTCAGTTGAATTTGAAATATGATAACCACTTTTCTAAGTACAGAAGTAAGTTCACTTTAGTACAATGACTAGCCATTTATAATCTAGATCTAATGCATGGTTTGTGTAGTGGCTTTCTCCAGGGCTAGTGCCTGTGCTGTATTCTTAATTTCATGTTGTATATCGTGAGTTTTGTATATCCAGAGAGGGTGTATTTTCTTGTGCTTGCCTTCATTTATTCAACAGCATTGTTGTATGTTGTGTGCACAGAACACATGAACCATGGGTTTTATGTATACAGATGGGTCATCACAGTCCTTGTTTGTTATTCAGGATTGAAGAATTTTAGATTGTAAAGTGAACTAGCTTGTATTTTTTTCTTTTTTTCCTGGAAGTGCACTTAACTTGAAGAGAAGTAAAGCTGAGTAAAGCATATACTATTTAATTTATGGCATTTCTTACTAATGTTAACAAGAATGTCTATGTCTTCTGTAAATGCAACTTCAAAAATTAAGAGTGAACTTTCAGCTATATGCTGCATCCAGCTGTATGATGAAATATTTCTAATTTAGAAAGAATTCAGTGATGGTGATGCTTAAATGTTCACAATCTAACACACTATGGAACATAAGACTTTTTGGAAGGTTCAGCAGAAATGCTCAAAGCAGAAACTACTATGGATTATAGTAGATGCTTTTCAAGAAAGATTATATGTGACAGGTATTTTGACGTATTTAAATTGGAAATGTTCCATGATCTAACTGATGCCATTTATTATGGATTAAGTCCAGAATGACATACAAGAATAAGGTTGTATCTATCTTACAGATAGAAAGGTACAGGATACATGGAAACAATATGAGTGTCATATAAACATCCTGATTCAGTTTGGGAAATCAACACTTACTGAAAATAGTAAAGTTGTAGATGAGCCATACTTGTACAGTATAAAAGTTTGAATTTGAGGGGGATCCAAAGATTTTTTTAAATAGAAAACCTGAAGAAGTTCACTAGTAGAGCTGTATTGGTATTTTTGCATACAGTTTATTAGAATAGAAATTTTTAAATGTTGTTAAAAAAAAAAAAAGAGAAACATATAGGGACATAATTTTCTTAATTGTATTTAATTTTTAGAAGTCATTTTGACAGTAACTCCTGCTGTTTTGTTGATCATAATTGTTGCTCAGTTTCTAAAATTGTGCCCCAGGACTGTACATGTCCCACTGTGGTGAGAAAGGTCCATGTTGCTTTCTTTCTCCTTTTGGCAGTACTGTTTCTAGTGTTAGGTTGGAAATGTCGAATTCTTTCAGCATGCATATGGATTAATACTGTGCCTGATGTGTTGGTCTAGGTAGTGGGAGTACATTGTCCCTTTGGATTTCTTCAAAGTGCTGGAGACAACTCAGTTTATGTGGCTGAACTCTCTATGGCTAGACACTTTTTTTTTGCTTTACAGTAATTAAATTTGCTTTACAGTAATTATGTGCACCGTGAATGAAATTTAATATTCATAAATTGACAAATACACATTGATTGTTATCTGAACCAATGAACAAATTATATGAGCTCTGATTTCCTATTTACATTTTTATAGCTTTTTTTTTTGTTAACGGTTAATGTGTTTTATGCTACTTGGGGGGAAAATAGGGAAATTTTTTGTGTGGGTATTCTATAGTTGGGTATTCTATAGCCTATTTGTTGATGCTAATTGCAGACTAAATTATATAATTTTTAAAGGCCTGACTTCTAACTCCTAAGACATTAAATTATGACAACAGTTCAGGAAAACAGCTCTGTTCTGAAACGCCATTTAAGCACACATATATCTGTATGATTGAATTCCTGCAAGAATTTAAACACATGCTTAGAGTATGTGCAAAGTGCATAAAAATTTTGTATGCTTAATTAAGACCTCATATGCACCCAGATACCTGTAATACTACATAATACCTCATGCCCAGATTGGTTTATCTAAAACAATGACAACAAATCAGTAATTGATTGTGTGGACTCTGTAACTCATTTCAGCTCAGGAGAAGCTTTGGAATGCTGCTCTGGGTCAGTTTGTGCCCCATGCCTCAATCTCCGTAGTTTGCTCTTTATTATAAAGAATATAGTGAAGGTGAATTCCTCAGGTGCAAAGATCAGCATAAGGCATAGCAACATACTAGAGCAAGTACCCCAGTACAGTTTAGTTGCTTAAACTTGGGTACTTTCTGGTACTTTAGGTGTCCAGGTGTTTTCTGAATGGACTGATGGACTTTGACAAATCAGGAACTCTGGAGATACACCTAAATTCCCGGTGTGATACACTAGGACATCTAGAGTTGTGTTAAATATTTTGCCTATGGTCTCTAACCCAAAACATTAGTGCAGAGCATGAGTCTCTTCTTTTACTATGTTGAGACACCTCATAAACATTCCAAGTTTAGAAGACTTAAGTCTAAATTTATTTTTTCTGTTTCTTTGTGGATCCCACTGCCTGGAATTATCATACCTTAGTATATTAAATAGGTTTTGTAGATTAAAAAAAAAAAGTTTTTAAAGTTTAGAACTAGGGATTTTTATCCAGATTGCAAATAGAATTTTCACATATTTTTACGTGATTTCACTGGCTCTTATGTTATTCCAGTGTAAACACAAAAACTTGGCAGTGAAATCCCTCAGTCTCGCTAGTAGAATATATAATTTAATTTCTGTATCCCAAATCCTTAAATGCATATTTAAAGGATTTAACACATAGAAAGAGTAAAGTGATTCTAACAAACCTATTTTTAATTAACTTAATTTTATTATCTCTGTATACATAACATGTTTTAATTGACTGACCAGTTTTTCATTGTTGCGTAGTGACAGCCTTCATTTCTTTCAAAAAGTTTTTAGGAAAAATAACTTTGAAGGTTTTAATGTGTCTCAGAGACTTTGCCTCATTTTGCCACATGTAGCTGTGCACATGGCTATTCTGTGTTACTAGCAGGAATGAATAGTTTTTGATTATATGTTAATTTTTTGTCTTTTCAGATTGCACATGTTAAAAGAGCTTTCAGTTTTTAACAGAATTGAATATTAATTAATATGAACTGGCACAGAGTAGTAGGGATGGTTGAATTGGCCCTTTTTTGCTCTTCGTTGGCTGCTGCCATTACACAGCATGAGAGGGTGGAGCAGCCTGCCTGGAGCTGGTTTTTTCCCCTTCCACACTTGGCACTGTGGCAGGGAATGGCTTCGTTCTTTGCTCAGTCTTACTTAACACTGCTACACCATGTATAGGCCTGGCCCAAGTTATTTCTCCTGTAAAGTGTAAAAAACACAGCAAGCAGACTGTCAATCTGGGAGTTGCAATCTGTTTCCTCATCTGTTTCTCAGAGCAGTGTCTTGCTTGCAGCAAAGCCACAGTTTAGCCTGATGGCCTCAGTGTGTGCTGAAAACCACACAGATCCTCTCCTGTCCTTGTGCAGAGTCCCCTGATTCATTCAGCTTCCTTTGCAAAAACAGATCACACTTCTAGGCCTTGTAGAGCAGGAAGTATTTAAAACATTGAAATACTTTATGAAGCTTTAGTTAACAGTTTTAACGTTTTTTCATGTTATAATTTGAATAATGAATGGATCAACTTAACAAGAATTAGGGGACTACATCTGTTAATCGTTACAACTAGCATTGTTTAAAGTAAGGCATGACACGCGGAAAAACTCTGAAACTCAGAGGCAGAGTTTTAAAGTAGGTATGTAGTTTATTCAGTGCTGGGCGCGATGCGGGATAGCTCCCAAAGGCATGCGCAGCCCCTCGCTCACCCATGTTTTCTTTTAACCCTTAGAGTGTTACCCATGCATCAAGTTTTGCAATACCCCATGCATATTCATCCTTTGGCTCCCACCCTCTGTGCTTTGGATGCTCATTGTCTTATCAGTCCTTTGTGCCTGCACAGGTGTCTCTGGTGGTCTTCTCGGGGGTGTCAGGGATGAAGAAAATAGTCTTCCTCAGGGATGAACTTCTGACCCTGCTGCTTTGTGCATGCTCAGTGATCTCTGGGTCATAGTCCAAGCTATGAAACCAGTCTGATCAGGTCCTGGGGTCTGAGGAGCCTCATTATCTCAGCATTTCTGATGATTAGCATCCCTATTGTTNTCAATATGTGTCTCTCAATGCTTTGCCATGTACCTGGGATAAAGAGGTTAGTATTGCTATTTGTTGTAATAGTTTCCAATTCCAAATAAGCATGACAAGAGACAGCACTAAACTTATACTAACTAATACTAGTAATACAATGATGAGGTGACATAATGTATTTAGGACGCAGTAGGTGACCATAGCTGGTGGGACACAACTGGTGCTGAATACAAAAAGTCACACCCTGAAGTCTTAACCAAGTTATAAATACAGAGGTTGGACTGATTCTTGCTAAGGAAAGTTACATTATCGTGGTCTGTTTCTGTAAAAGCACATGCAGTTCTCAAGCACACACAACCCTGACCAATATATACAAGTACAGTCTTTTGGCTAGTATTCGGATGAATTTCAAAATGGCAAACACTGTTCAGTATCAAGACATATATCTCAAGCATTGATCATGTTACTTTCACAAATGAATCCTTGTTGTTCTTGGGTAATGCAAGATTCTCAATTCACAATGTGCCATTTTTAATCTATTCTCTGTTTCCATGTTCTGTGTTCTGAAGGGTGATGGGGTGAATAACATAACTGTAAAGTCACTAAGACTGAAATTTCTTTTCAAAGTCGCTAACATTGTCCAAGACAGCTTTATGGATTTTTATCAGAAAGGCTCTTCTGCTTCCTTCTGTTATAATTAAGGCAGCTGTCGTTTGCAGCAATTGTGCCTGTATACAGCTGAAAGCCAAAGACACAAAGCCTGAGCCATAGCAAGTGTATCTATGATTAACTTATGATCTTGGTCCTCTGCTTTTTCCCAATTTGGCAACACTTTTGCCAGTGTGCCTAGTAAAAGCTTGGGACCAAGGCTACTCAGCATTGTTCTGGCCAGAGGTATTTTCCAATTTTTGGATTGAAGTTATGGTTATGAACAACTAAATTCTTGCAACTTAAATTACAAGACATTCCTAACTGCAATATACTTATTAAGTGAGTTTTAGTTTCAATTCACTATCACCCAGTGTTACTTTCTAAGGGGCCTCAGCAGCTTTCTTTACTCAAGAGTGGTGAATTCAGGCATTCTGCTCTTGGATTTTAATTGCAGTGAAAGTGGTGAGAAGCACTTGGCATGGTCCTCACTGCAGCTTTCAGGTCTTTTCTGAAAGAGACTTAACATACACATAATCACCAGGCTATTTGTCGTGCACTGACCCATCTAGCCCTCTGCTATGGGTTCCAGCCTCATGTTTTTCAATTTCTCTTAGTTG